>CM053582.1:245219355-245288146 GCA_028627135.1 Pseudochirops cupreus
ATACAGTTCCTCAGGTTGTGGTGACCCCCAACCATAAAATTATTTCCATTGCTACTTTATAACTATAATTTTGCTAGTGTTGTGAATCATAATATAAATATCTGATATGCAGGATATATTTTCATTGTTACAAACTGAACATAACCCACAGGTTGAGAAGCACTGCTCTAGATGAATGACAAACCCAATTATAAAATATGCACATGAAATATGACCTGGACCAAATTAATAGAAATATTTGTCATTTTGAATTGCAATGAAATTACAAGGTAGATTAAAAGAGTAACAAGGAGGCTGTAACTACTACATTTTTGTATTTGAAAAATTAGGTATGAACCTAAACAAATTGAAACTATAAGAAGTTAAAATCTAAAATCCAAATTCCAATACTTTCATGACTATGCATTTTAATTTTTCATATTTTATGAGGAACAGCACCCAAATTTAGATATCAGTTTTAAAAAAGCCACTCTTTTGTATATCTCTTAAATGTAATATTACTTATCAGGGCTGGACTACTGAAACAATTTCTAATTTGTCTCCCTGCCTGCATTTTAACCCCCTTCCTGGAAAATTTGTCTTGCACAAAAGCACCAGATTAATCTTCATAAAATAATGTTTCCATCATTTCACTTCTATATTAAAATTCATGAAGGCCTTCCCATTACTTAAAAAAAATATATTCAAATCTAGTAGCCTGGCATTTCTATCTGGCCACAGTCCACCTTGTTCAACTTTTCTCACACTACTCTTTTTTCTTAAACTAATTTAGCATAACATTTTCTCTATGAGTATTTCTCATGATTTCTTGCATCTAATATCATAGAATCTTTAAGTCAGAATGGGAGACTACATAACAGTAGTAGTAATTTTCCTTCCTTCCTTTCTTCCTTCCTTCCTTTGCTCCTTTCTTCCCTCCCTCTCAGGGTTGAGAGATTAATAGAGCATGAAAATGTGATTGATGTACTTTACCTAGATTTTAATGAAACATTTGGCAAATATCTCATTTCATTCTTCTGGGAAAATGGAAAGATGAGGGTTAGGTGATAATTCATACAATTACCTGGATTTGGGGGCTAGATTCAAAGTATACTTATTAATGCTTGGAAGGAAGAATTCACCGGAATGCTCCATGGGTCTACGTTATATAGTTTATTTTTACCATTAGCTTATAAAATTTTCAAATAAAACAATGTAGAGAGATAGTTAACTTATAAAAGAACAAAACATTAAAAAACCTCAGTGTTTCACAGTTCAAAACGTTGGGCTAAATTTAATCAAATGAAATTTAAAAGTAATAAATCTAAAGCTATCCACTAATAGTCAAAAGAATAATAAAAGTGTACAGTTAATTATCGGGTCATTTTTTTATAAGATCTTAGGTTTTTTGTGAATTTAAAGCTCAATATTAGTAAACAGTACTTCATCGTGGCCAAGGAAAAATAATTGAAATTTAGTCTGTATAAAGAAAGGTGAGACTTCTAAGAATTAGGACATCAGACCTCTGTTGTAAACTTCCCTGATCAGACTATATTTGGAATATTTTATTAAGTTGTAGAAACCACTTCTTAGGAAGAATATCCATAAACTGGTTGCCCAAAGGGAAGTGACCATGGCATTAAATAAGACCCTCACAAAACAATTTTTAACTGAATTCAGGACACCCTGAGATACATGGTCTGCCAGTTAAAAATGGGATGGAATCACTAACTAGAAGGGTCAATGGAAAGCATATCTAACCTTCTTATTTTCCAGATGAGAAAACTGTAGTCCAGAGTTTAAGTGATTTGTGTTTTCATTACTAGTCAAGTGATACCTTAACGTATTAATCATTCTTTTCACCAATCTACCTGGGTTTCCATATATAGAAAATAGGAGTTATTACTCCTGATTATCTATATTATGCTTATTAAAATGGAAGAAATTTTATTTAAGTATATATGTTGAGATATGATGTTTATTACTTGTTGAAAGCTTTTCACTGTTCCAGGGTGTAAGCACTGTATACATTAGTTGTAAACATTTGCTTTGAAGTCTGTTTGTCCATGTTCTGACTATAAGAGATAGTTAAGTCCTATTGCTTATTCCTTCTCAAAGTAAAATTTTCCATTCCTTTGGTAGGTAGCGGGTTAACTAGATAGACAATTTTGTTCATTAAGATGTCTCCTTTAACTATCTTTTCAATAATTAAAAAACATGAAGCATTTTCTTAGTATACAATATTGTGCTAAGAAAAAGTGGGGAATCTATTAATTTATTATCTAGTCTCTTCCTTCAAAGGGTTTGAATTATAGGAATTGCTACCAGAATTTTAAGTATATCTCAGGGAAAGAATTTAAACTATAGTCATCCTGGTTTACATGATTAGCTCTCTGTCTACAGGTTCTTGTTGCTTCTCTTTAAATTTTGTTTTCAATTAACTTGTATCTTTTCTACTTTTCCCACTCAGAAAAAAAAAAAGAAATAAGCATAGTCAATTAAAACAAATTTATAAATTTTCTTATTCTACAGTACACATACATACATATACATATACATATGTATATATACATATCCTTATCCATCTTGAGACTATCAAATCTCTATCAAGGTAGCATTCTTCCTTGTCAGTCATCTGAAATGCTATGTGTTCACTGCATTGATGAGAATTCTTTAGTTTTTCATAGCTTTTCATTGTTATAATGTTGTTATACAGCCAATTTTTCTCATATTTCTGCTCACTTAACTCTATCTCACTTCAGATACATCTTCCCAGATTTCTCTGAAATGGTCACATTTATTGTTCCTTATGAGACAACAATTTTAATTTACTCAGTCATTCCCCAACTGATTGGTACACCTTTAGTATTCACTTCTTTGCCAATATAAAAATATTGCCAATATAAAAAATATAATAAATATTTTTTGTACATATGGGTTCTTCTTTCTTTTTCCTCTTTGGGGTATAAACATTACTTAGAGATATTGTTGAATCAAAGGATATGCAGAGCTTAATGACTTTTGAGGCCTAGTTTTAGTATTCTTTCCAGAAAAGCAGAAGTGATTCACAGACTTTCCTTTAATATTGTTGGACAGTTAAGCAGGAAAGGAGGGCACCTTCCACTGTTGATAGCTTCATTGATAGACTAGTAGCTTAGATATGCAGCAACCTGTGCACTCTGATCCAATGTCCCTAACGTCATCCAGGTCAAATTTATATGTAATATTACACAAATATCTGATGCTATATTAGCAGGAAACTGTCCCATCATCTGGGATATAAAGCATTTATTATTATAATAATTATGATGATTATATTTATTATTATTAAAGTCATTTATTTTTCTGTGTTGTCTAATAAGGAATGAAGAATGGACTTATATACAAATTCCTATAGATACTACAGGAAACAACTCTAAGCTCCTACCAAAAGAAAGAAATCTGTGAAGGGGGGATAATGGCAAGTCTTAGAATGAGTTAAACCTTAGCATGTATACGAACTGGGGGTTCAAGCTATATCAATCAAACCAGTTTTCACTGGCTCATGTGCACAAAGAGAGATTTTTTTTAATGTTCTAAACTGTGTGTTAAAGACTGATAACAAATGCAAAATGAGTTTTTAATAAGTCCGTATTAATTGTAGTAAATGTCTGCACTTAGTTTATGAGGTAGGCCTTGAAAGACGGGTAATATTAACAAAAGCAGGGGCAGCTAGGTGGCTTAGTGAATAGAGTACCAGCCCTGAAGTCAGGAGGACCTGAGTTCAAATGTGACCTCAGACACTTAACACTTACTAGCCATGTGACCTTGGGCAAGTTACTTAAACTCAACTGCCCTGCAAAAAAGCAAAAAAAAAGCAAAAAAAAAGAAGCAAAGCAGATGGGGAAAAGGTGCATTAAAGGCATAGCCTTCCTCTTGTTGTGGTAAGAAAACAAGGAGAGCTGCCTGAGTAGAGAAGCAAATTAGTAATATGAGATAACAGGAAAAAGTCTGAATATAAAGGTTTGGTCTGGATTCTGGAACAAGTAGAAATCCAAACAGACAAATATGAACTTAAGGAACAATTTTCCAAATATCTTGTAAGTGCCTCCTTTATACAAGAAGATGCTAAAGGAAATATGAATTTTACAGTAGTTAAATATAGTACCTCTCCTATTGGAGTATGGAGTCCAATAGAAGGATAATAGACATCATCCACAAATAATTCTGATATAAAGAAAGTATGATAAATACATTAGGGAATACAAAATGTACAATGAGAAATTCATATGTCATTATTGCCTAAAGGCACTAAGTAAGTCACTTGGTGAGTAAATTATATGAGTTGTGATCTAAATTAAGAATGAAAATTCAAGAAGTGGCATTGTGATAAAAATGAGACAAGAGACAACACATCCAAGTAAGCTCAGTGTGTAGAGGGTCAAGGGATGTGACAAGAAATCTGCTGGAATGGAGAACAGATTATATGGATAAAAATAATGCAGCAAAAGTTTGTAAATGGAAAATGGTACCACAATGTTGGTGGCCTTGAAGGCCAGGCTAAGCAGTTTTCATTTTACTTGGCAGGCAATTATCATTCACTGAAGGTTGTTATCACTGGAGCAACAAGATCAGGCTTATGAATAGAGAAGAATAGTTTGGCGGTGATATGAGTGATAATTGGGATCATATTAGAAATAGAAGAAAGTCAGAAAACCTTTCAGGGGATGATTACAAAGGCTCGGGAATGTGGTAATGTGAAATTGTACTAAGTTTGTGGCAATGAAAACATGGATAAAAATTTAAGATATGAGAAAAAAATGTTGATATAGATTTGGAAAACCTTGATAATTGTTGGTGATATTAAATTGGGTACCAGAGACACAACTTGAAAAGGGAAGTGACATAGTGAAGAATTATTTTGGATGACTTGCCTAATCATTCTGCCTCATTACAGCGGTGAAAAAATACCAAGGGATTGGGATGAGATATAATGAGGAAAAAGCAATGAATTTGTACACAATTTGATGTAGGTTCAAAGATTGATTCTGCTGAGTATTCAACCCTGAGTCATGAAGATCTGTGTTTGAATCTTGCCTCATATGTTTACTATATGTGTAAGCTTTGACAAGCTTTTTAATATCTGCCATCCTTAGTTTTCTTATCAAAAAAAGGGACGAACCTGAAAAGGTATAGTGGGGATGAAATGAGTAAACACGTGTTTTGCAAATCTTAAAGTGCCATGTGAATGTTAGCTATGTTGTTGCCATTGTTATCCGTGTACCCTTGAGTAAGGTCACTAAACTCTTCTGGCTCTCAATGTGCAAAATATGTGCAAAATAAAGGATTATCCTAAATTAGCTCTAATCTCCTTCCAGCTTTTAATCCTTTGAGATTATCCTAAGAATTATAGATCAGTCATTTGTACAATAACTAAATATATGTATAGTACATTATATTATCCCTCAAAGGGAAGAATTAGATTAAATATATCACTTGCTTTTATTAACATTTGTTTGTTAATATTTTTTTCTTCACTTTTCCCAAAGCTTTTGAAAATGTTTCTTAATTAGTCAAGAGAATATGATTGTAACTTTGGGGAAGAGGGATAATACAGTAAGAATTATTTTCTAGCAAAATTAGAAATCTGAAAATTAAGCATGAAAATTAATTATCCATATTCTATTCAGGCTATTTGGATATTTAATTTATTTAATGACTAAACCAATTAAAGTATTGTCATGGCTCATCTCCAATGCCATTTAATTAAATCGTAATGCTATATTTTGCTGACAGTACTAAAAAAGGACAAAATCTCCAATGCTTACATGAAATGGATCATTTACTATTTATAAATGAATTTCTTTATATGAAATCTGTAGAACAGAGATAGGCTGACCTGGAATTTCATTAATACGGAGCAGAGGTTCTCAACCTTCCTAATGCTGCGACCCTTTAATACTTGTATATGGGTGTATCTGCAAGTGGGCGGACCTGCCTGGAGACAGATAGAGGAGTGGTGTCTCGGTTCCTAAGACCATCAGAAATATGTGTTTGGCAACCCTGTTTGACCCCCAAAGGGTTGCAACCACACAGGTTGAGAACTGCTGATATAGAGAATTCTTTATGAAGAAACCCCTTCTGCATCACTTTCTCAGTGACTTATAACCACAGGTAGTTAACTAGAGACACTGAGAGAATGACTAGCCAAGGATTGCATAACCAGTATCTCAGAAACTGAATTTAACTAGACTTCCTAATAACAAATTTAGCTCTTTATCT
The DNA here is from genome assembly GCA_028627135.1 of Pseudochirops cupreus. Lineage (NCBI taxonomy): Eukaryota > Metazoa > Chordata > Mammalia > Diprotodontia > Pseudocheiridae > Pseudochirops > Pseudochirops cupreus. The sequence continues at coordinate 245,225,596 of CM053582.1, forward strand.
ATGTCTTCATTAAAGAATACATACATAACATGTATATTAATATATAATTATAGTTATAATACACATATTTCTTAATTTAACAAATATTTACCAAGTGCCTATTATTTGTCCAACACTGACCTAAGTGCTCTGAGGAACACAACACATCATGAAAATAAGCAGTCATTCTCTGCCCTGACCTCATGTCAGGACTGAGTTCCCAACAATCAGAACTGTCTAAAACTGGAATAGACTACCTGATGAGTTAGTGAATTAGTTCATCATAATTGAATATATTCAAGCTGAAATGAGAATATCACTGTTTTTGTGTCAGATTGAAGATTGAGCAAGCTTGACAAGTTATTTCCACCTAAAAATTCCGTAAGTACTGGTACATACATGTATTACAAATATATACATGTACAGACACTGAGATGTGTTATGCAAGTGTGTTATACATATTACTCTATGTCAGTGGTTCTCAACCTTCCTAACGCTGCGACCCTTTAATACTTGTATGTGGGCATATCTGCATGTGGGCAGACCCACCTGGAGATGGATAGAGGAGCAGTGTCTCAGTTCCTAAGACCATCAGAAATACATGTTTTCCAATGGTCTAAGGCAGCCCCTGTGAAAGGGTCATTTGACCTCCAAAGGGGTCACAACCCACAGGTTGAGGACTGCTGCTCTATGTGTTCATTTTTATATGTATATGAAGTGATCTTTGATAAATGTCCAGGGTACTTAAGATGGGGACAACAACATGGGAAACACAAAAGTATGACTTCTGTGAGAAGACATTCTGAGTTCCCTTAGTGTGTATGGTGTGATACAATATGATTTGAGACATGATACCATACCATACCATACCATACCATATCATACCATACCATATCATACATAAACTTTCATTAAGGTCATACTATATGGCAGGACCTATGCTAAGAGCTGGGGACACAAATAAGACATTCCCTCCTCCTCAAGAAGTTTACAGTCTAATGGAGAAAAAAGACCACATACACACAAAACAAAGTTTAAAAGCAAAGTGGGGGGTGGGGGAGAGAAAAGAGAGTATACGGCAAAGGTCAAGATAATGGTGGAGTTGAATCCCAGTACTGTTGATGAGAAATAAAGAGTTGTCTGGCCTTTTGAGACCTCTTTAAATGAGAACTTTAGGAACATTTCACTGCCCTCCAACCCTTCAATTAGTAGGTGGGAGTATTTTTTTTTCTTAGTTACATAGCTGAAGTAGGCTGAATATTTAAAACTAATATACTGGAATAATTTCTTTTGTATTATTTCTGGTAATGTCCAGTGGGTTGACATTTTTCCTTATTCATAGCATATATACCATGGGCTGAGCTATGTGAAGAGAACATACATGTTCTGAAATTTTAGAGCTGGAAAAGGGACAACTAAAATAGTGAAATCAGAAGAAAAGAATAATAAAATCTTTGAGTAAGAATGAATATCAAAAAATATTTTTACATGATAAAGAATTCCCTAAAATATCAGCCTTAATGTGAGGGATTCAAGCACAGAAGAAACTAGTACCTTCTAAGGTAGTGTACTCTACTTTGAAAGTTGTAATTACTGGTAAGTTTCTCCTTACATTGAGCCCAAACTTGACTCTCTTCTATTTCCATTAGTTGCTTGTGATTGTGCTACCTACGGCTGAATAGATCAAATACAATACCATTTCCATGAGACAATTATTCAAGCATTTAAAGCTTTCAGATATTTAAAGACCTATTCAACCACCTATAGTTAAGCAACTATACTGCATAAAATTCCAGACTTTTCCATGAGAATTGCTTAATGGGTCATTCTTAGAGTTTAAAAGTGAAAATCAAAATCGGAATTTTGAAGGAAGATGAAAGTATTGGGGTTACATCTCAAAGTAACTTCAGTTGGATTTATGTCCTTTTGTGGAGAATATTATGTCATCCAGTAAGATATTTGGTACCACTGTCAAAGACAGAATATGATGAACTGTTATCATGAGATTTTCATTTCATTAAATCAAGGATTTTTTGTTTTGTCAGTGCAGGAACTCTCTCTCTCTCTCTCTCTCTCTCCAACCATATGGATCTAAATTTGTTCCATATCTCATGGTCTTGTGGAGTTCTCTGGAACTCACAGAAACATTAAATAGCCTACTCATGTTCAAATAGTTGGAAATTAGAATTTGAATTCAGGTAATAATGACTCCAAGTCCAATACATTACACAACGGTCCCTCTTCTCAAATACCACACAATCTACCTAAATCCTCAAATTAATGGTTTAGTCTCCTTTAAAGTCAAATAAACTTGCATTAGAATAGAATTGCTTTGTCAGGCATGGTAGGTACCACATGCCTATAATCTTCTCTACTGGGGAGACAGAAATAGGCTGGATAATTTAAGGCCAAGAGTTTGAACTTCAGAGATTTAACCCTACCACCAATATTGTGAGTCTTAGGGAAGGAAGGACCACTAGAATGCCTAAGAATGAATAAAAAAATAGCATGGGTAGGAGACATCACTAAGATTTATCCTTTAAATTGCCACTGCCTTCCAAAGCTTATGACATAGGAACATCTAGCCTCATTAAAATACAAATAAATAAAAAAGAATAGAGCAGATTTCTAAATAAATATTGTAATTAAGATAATTATGGAGAACATGTTGAATTTCACATTTTAATATAACCAAAATAATCTGATATTATACAGAAGTAAACATTTATACTTAAATATTCAAGTTTGATAAATGATTCTATATTTTATCTATAATAAATAGAAATAGTTGACCTTTGATTGATTCAACGTCAAAACAATAAAGCAATGAACTCAAATGCATTTATTAAACATCTAATGTGTACCAGGTACTATGCTAACTAATAAAAGAATAAATTTTCCACCTTCAAGGATCTTAAAGTTATTGTAGAAAGCCACATGCATATGCGCAATAAGATTGCAAATAATTAGGAAGGAGCATGCTAGTATCTGTGAATGAAGTGGAGAAAGGAAACGTACAACATGACACTTGAGTTGAGCTTAATCTAGCACACACTATCGTTAATTGTAGAGTCTTATATTTGTTGGGTCAGGCACATTTTTCTTACAACCTAACTTCCATAAAATTGAATCTGTGACATCTCAACTATGCCTAATAAAAATTTGTCACCAAAACTCTTGTGCTTACGTCTCAGCCATGAAGGGAAAGTAGTTCAATGAGGGTAATTTGATAAGATTGACTAAGTACATTATGAAACATTCTGAAACAAAGCAAATATTCTTTAATTTGTGCAGAATAAGATGAAATGTGCATGAAGAGTTTGAAGGACTGAGGTAAAAGATGATAAAAAAAATCCTTTAACTTTGAAAGTTATTAAATATAGATAAGAATAGATTGGTAGTCTAGGTTAATGAAAAACTTCCAGAGAAGTTTACATAAATTATGTGCTATAGAGAAGAGAGCTGAATTTGAAATGAGAGGACTTCAATTTAGATTCCAATGTTACCGTGGGTAAATAACTTAAGTTCTCTGTTCCTAAATTGTTGTTGTTCAGTCCTTTATTCATTTCTGATTCTCTGTGACCTTGTATGAAGTTTTCTCAGCAAACGTACTGGAGTGGTTAGCCATTTCCTTTTCCAATGGATTAAAGCAAACAGAGGTTAAGGGACTTGCCCACGGTCACATAGTAATGTCTGAGGCTGAATTTGTATTCAGATCTTCCTGAAGGTCCAGTGCTCTATCCATTAAGCCATCTAGTTATCTATCTGCCTCTGGTCCTAAATTATCTCACCTGTAGTAGTAAGGGTTTGGATGAGATGATCCTTAAATTTCCTTACAACTGTACATATTCATTCAATAATTGTGTTGTTGCTCTGATGTTTCATCCATGTCTGACTTTTCATGACCCCACTTGGAGTTTTCTTGGCAAAGATAATGGAGTGGTTGGCCAGCTCATTTTAAAGATGAGGAAACTGAGGCAAACAAGGCTGTTTAATTTGTCCAGGGTCACACAGCTAGTAGGTGTATAACACTGGATTTGAACTCTGGTTTTCTGACTCCAGACCCAGTGCTCTACTATTGGCTCTCCTGACAATTATTTACCAATTATTGCATGCAGTTATGCCATTTGGGTGGTTTTCTTTGTGAGACATAACCTTATAGGTTTTGTAAAATAGCCCTCACATATATTCACAATGAATTGACCTCCATACTATGTGAAGACTTGAGGATGTGCAATTGGAGAAATTAAGATACTTTTAAACTGTTTTCCCTTCCATTTCTAGGTTAAAGCAAAAATCATAGAAAATAAAATTCATTTAATGTGACTTAGTTTTTTAAAAATTTAATATCCCATCTACAACCTACAACCACTAGAATTCCTCAGAATAATTACCTTCAATCATTCCCCAAATATATTTATTAATATATTTCTATTAACCTGGATGAATAATACAATGCATAGAATCTTAATCATAATTGTATGGAGTCCTGAATTTAAGTCTCAATAATGACACACACTGGACCTGTGACTCTGGGCAAGTCATTTCATTTCTCAGTGCTCTAAAACAACTTTATAATTATACAGTTGCAGAGAAGGTACTGCCTAACATTAGCAGGGGGATTTTCTCACGGCTAGCTCCCCCTCTAAAGAAATCAGAGATTGAGTACTTTTTTTAATCTTATTCAATTTTGATATGTTTAAGAATCATACCATGAGACCATACAAAAACATGTTTATGTTTAACATTGTGTGTGTGTGTGTGTGTGTGTGTGTGTGTGTGTGTGTTTGCAGGCCTGTGTATTTTGGATTTGTAATTTGATCATTTTCCAAAATATTAGTTATTCACAGCAGTAAACTGTAATTAACAACAACAAAAACTAAACAGAAACAGAATGTCTTCCAAGCGCTACACACCTTTTACTTAATTATTAAATTCCTTCTGTCTCCCAGCAGTTACAGGTCCAATGAAATTCAGACTTTCTTCATAGATAATGTACTTATTTCTTGTATTTATATATTTTAACAGTTAACTGGAATTTTTAAAAAATCAACTATTGATGGAAAACTACCAAATTTGCAAACACAGACAATCTGCTTTCTGCTACAATTTTAGTACCAGAGTTCCAAGCACCTCAGCACTATTTTCCTGAGCCCTTAGGAAAGTAAAATTACATAGGCTTTTCTCAATTTAGTGCAAGAAGTGGCAGATTAAGATTTCTGTTCAGAGAGAGTAGGTTTGTGAAGAAAAGTTCACCATCTTGATTTCTCCTAATGTGACATTTTTCTGCTCTAAGTTTCCTATTGTTTCTTGGTATTTTGAACCTAGAATTAAGAAGCCACTAAAATGTGTAATATATAATTTAGAATCATTTTTTTTTCAATGACTTGAGTACTAGAAGGGCCAGGGATTTATTTCAACCCCCAAATCTGATTTGTGTATACTGTCTAGAGTACTCCTGGCAGAAGACTACCCAATTTCTGACCTTGAGAATGGGGAACTAATATACAAGAAAAGATGTTTATTTTAGAATTTTTATTCCCTTTAATTGAGGCCAAATCTGCCTTTGTTTAAACTTAGTTTATTACTTTTGTCTAGGTGGTGACACAATATCACTCTAAAGCCTCTCCTACATGCTAATACTTTTGTTACTGGAAGTAACAGCAATCACGTGTCACCAAAACCATCTCTATTCCATGGTTAACATTCCTCATATAAAATAATGGCCCCTTACCTTCCTGGTCATCTTTTCCTAGATATGATCCTATTTATGAACATAGCTCTTGAAGTGTGGTCCTCAGAACTGAACATAAGAATTCCCATAAGCTCTGACTACCAGAGATGAAAATGGAATATTGTCATATTTGGGCTTCTTGATGTAGCTATAGACAAAATAAATGTGTTTATTTTCAGGAACTTATTCACATGTCTGAGGCACATTTAGCTTGCATTCCTAGTCCTTTTATACAGACTTTGGCTAATGATTTCTGTAACAAAAGATTGCAAAGTGTATGTTTTCCCTTAAATTGTAGGTGTTTATTTTCCCTCTATTAATTTTTACCATGTTAGAATTAATTCCCATCTACTCTTCCAATTTTTGATTATATGAAGAGGTTGTAAGGCATAATTGATAAAGATTTGGCCCCAGAGTCAAGAAGATATCAATTTGAATAATTCTTGTCATGTATTGGCTGAATGACTATGAGCAAGTCAGTTATCCTTACAGATCTGTGTAAAGTTGTGAATATCGCAACACTCATTCTTTTGCATTTGCGGTGATTTTTTTATGGGAGTTCCCTAAACCAGAGAAAGTACTGATCCAGGTCTAAAAGTTTAACTATATGTCCCAATTTGTTTTATCCTCAAAGTTAAGTTTAAAAAGACATTCCATTAATTGATAACTATGCTGAATAAATAAAAATTATGTGAAATTATTTTACTTCCATGAAAAATAGAATTTAAAGAAGACTGGGACATTTCTTCTGAGACAAGAAATTACTAATGGAAACTTTCCGTCAATCTCTATCACTATCATCTCTTATTAAAAACTGGTTATATCTGAGGGTTAAAAAATGTGTATTTCAAACACTTTTACTTGTATCTACCAAGTCAGGAAATACATTTCCACATACACATATTACCACTTCCTGCCATCTTTTTACATTGCCCCTACTCTCCTATCACCTTCTTTCCAAAAGAAATTGGTCTTCTCCCCATGAAACTCCCTACCAAACCTCATTCTCCCAGTTGTGATATGTGACCTTTTTGACACATCATTTCAGGTACCAAGTCATCACACTGGCCACATGTGTATCTTACCAGGTAACACGAGCCACAGATGGGTATCATGCCCCTTCCCAGCAACCCTTTGTACAATATCATACCCTGTCAGAATGGTATCTCCTTGAGGGCAGAGACTGTCCAATTTGCTTTCATTTCTGTTCTTGACAATTAGCATAGTTTCTGGTATATATTTAGTGATTAATAGGTCTTTCCTTCCTTCCGTCCTTATTTCTTTCCTTTATTCCTTCCCTCCCTTTTTCTTCCTTCCTTCTCTCCTTCCTTTCTTCTTCCCTCCCCCCTTCTCAACAAAAGAATAGGAATTAGAAAATCTGAGTTAGAGTCCATGGTCCCTTATTCCCTAACTGTGTGACCATGACCCAAGCTTGTAACTTCTCCACCTCAATTTCTGCATTTATAAAATGGAGAAAATGACAATTAGTATCCTTATAGTATAGGATCAATTTTAAAACACATTTGAAAATGACATGGAAAGGATAAATATCTATGCCAAATATGCTACTTGAATTAAAGATTTCCATCTTTGACAAAGTCATATTTTCAGTCCACTCATTGTCACTTTCTTTTCTTACCAGTTGCTGCCCTTGTACACCCCAAGCTGCGTACTGCAAAATGGAATCCTCAACCTCTGGAGGGTTTAACTCCCAAACTTCCCTTGAAAAAATGCAAAGATTTTATATGAATAAATTAATATTAATATAAAAAGAACAGAAAATTGGGCAAAAGGACATGGAAAATCAAAGAACTTACCTTGTATGTATGTTGTAAATCACATATGAGGCTGTATATGAATAATGATAAACCTGAAATGACAATTAAAGGATAATTAGTCATGCTGCCACATAGCAGGAACATCCAAAGATACAAATGTATGAGAAAAGTCAATGAAATCCAGGTATCCTTTGTGTCAACATTTATCGGCAGGTAAAATGAGGTTTACTTGAAGACTAAGGACACTACTTAGAGCGGGCAGAGCCAAGATTGTGGCATAGAAGCAGGAAAACTCTGTGAGCTCTTCCCATAACCACCTCAAATACCTATAAAATATGACTCTAAACAAATTTTAGAGCTACAGAACCCACAAAGTGACAGAGAGAAACAAATCTCCCGCTGAAGGCAGCCAGGCAAGTGGACAAGAAGGGTCCATTGAATTGTGCTGGGAGCTGAGCTCAGACCTGCATGAGCCTGCTGTTTTAGCCCCAGGGTGCCATGACAAGGAACATCTAGGGTGGACTTTGGAAAACTGGATCACCAGCAGCTGTGGCAGTTTACAGAATTATCAACCCATAAATGCCAAAGGCAAAATAAAAGGTCAGTGTTGACTGTAGGTACAGGGAGACCCAGAGTGCAATCCAGCCTCGGCCCCCAGGGGGAGAAGCAACAGACGTGCTGTGGCCATGCAGCCACCTCCATGTAGCTGCTTCAGAGCTCCTGACCTGCAGATCATAGGGGGACAAAGCAAACATTCAGAGGGTAATTGCTCTTGCTTTAACCTGCTTGGATTTGGATTGCTGTCTTGGGCAGAGGCCTTGGGGTGTATAACGAGTGGGCCAAAGTTCATGGGGGCTGTAGAGAGGGCACCCAACTAATAACTCTGGCAGTTGTAAACACCCAGAAAATTGGGACAAAACTCTCCACTCTGGAAGCAGAGTTCTACTATGGCAAAGAGCTCAAAAGTCAAGTAATTCACTGGCAACATGAGCCAGCAAAGGAAGCAAAGCAAGCCCAGCAATCAAACCTTAGATTCCTTTTTTGGGGACAAAAAAGGATCAAAGCATGGAACAGGAGGATGATAACAAAGTTAGAACTCCTACATCAAAAGCTTCCAAGAAAAATATGAACTGATTATAGGCCATGGAGGAGTTCAAGAAGGATTTTGAAAGTCAAGTAAGAGAAGTGGAGGAAAAATTGGGAAGAGAAATGAGAATGATGCAAGAAAATCATGAAAAGAGAGTCAACAACCTGACTGAGAAAAGAGCACTTTAAAGAATAGAATAACTCAAGTGGAAAAGAGGGCCAATAAGCCAATGAGGAGAAGAATGTTTTCAAAAGTCGAATTTGCAAGACGGAAAAAATTCTCAAAATCTCACTGAAGACAATAATTCCTTCAGAATTAGACTGGAGCAAATGGAAGCTAATGACTTTATGAGAAATCAAGATATTATTAAATAGAACCAAATAAATGAAAAAAAATAGAAGGCAATGTGAAGTATCTAATTGAAAAAACAAAACAAAACAAAACACTGACTTGGAAAATAGATGCAGGATAGATAATTTTAAAATTATTGGACTATCTGAAAGCCATGATCAGAAAAAGAACCTAGAAATAATCCCTCAAGAACTTCTCAAGGAAAATTGTCCAGATATTTTAGAACCAGAGGGCAAAATAGAAATGGAAAGAATTCACCAATCACCTCTTGAAAAATATGCAAAACAAAATTCCTAGGAATTATTATAGCCAGGTTCCAGAGTTCCCAGATCAAGGAGCAAATATTACAAGCAGGCAAGAAAAGCAATTTTAATATTGTGGGAACACAATCAGGATAACACAAGACCTACCAGCTTCTACATTAAGGGATAAAAGGGCTTGGAATATGATATTTCAGGAGTCAAAGGAGCTGGGATTAAAACCAAGAATCACCTACCCAGCAAAATTGAGTATAATCCTTCAGGGGAAAATATTGTCATTCAATGAAACTGAAGACTTTCAAGTATTCTTGATGAAAAAAACAGAGTTGAATAGAAAATATAACATTCAAATACAAGAAGCAAGAAAAGCATGAGAAGGTAAACAGGGAAAAGAAATCATAAGGAACCTTTCAAAGTTGAAATATTTATATTACTACATGGAAAATTGAAAATTGTAACTTAAGAAACTTTTCTTAGTATGAGGATAGTTGAGGGGAATATAAATGTGGTTGTGTATATACATATATATGTATGTATATATGTGTATGTATGTATGCATACATACATATATGTTTATATAGGAGGGTATATGTGCATATGAACACATATGTGAATGTGTGTATATAGGTCTATAGGTATACATATACAGAGGGCACAAGATCAATTGAATAGGAAGGGATGATATTTAAAAAATAAAATTAAGAGGTGACAGAGGAACATAATGAAAGGAGATAGGGAGAGACAGAATAGGGTAAATTATCTCACATAAAAGAAGCAAAGGAAAACTGATACTATGGAGGGGAAGAACAGGAAGGCAAAAGGGAATGGGTCAACCTTACACTCACTGAATTCGGCTTAAGGAGAGAATAACATACACACTAAACTGGGTATCTTATCCTACAGGAAAGTAGGGGGGAAGGGGATAAGATGAGGGATGAGAGAAGGGAGAGCAGATGAGGGGGGTAGTTAGAAGCACATACTTTTGGAAGGGACAGGGTCAAAGTAGACAATAGAACAAGTGGGGAGCGGGATAAGATGGAGGAAATATAGTTAGTCTTTCACAATATAATTACTATGGAAATGTTTTGCATAACTATACATGTACAACCTATATTGAATTGCTTATCTTCCCAGTAAGGGTGTAGGATGAGGGGAGAAGGGAAAGAATCTGGAATTCAAAGTTTTAAAATCAAAGTTAAAAAAATTATTATTATAATTATTATTTACATGCAAGTGGAAAATAAGATATTCAGACACTGGCATGTGGAGATGCATCTTGACCTGCTGGAAAGTCAGAGTTGGGAAGGGGAAGGATATAGGAGAGAGCAGATTGAGGGAGGGGGTATGCAGTGGTAGCACTGTTTTGGGGTAGTGTGTAGGAGACAGATTTGGAGAAAATTTGTAAGTCAAAATCTTGTGGAAATGAATGTTGTAAACTAAAAATAGACATAAAATTTATAAAAAAAAAGAAAAAAGAAAAGAAAACTAAGGACAGCTGTTGGTGGGATTGAAGGGGAGAAGAGAAGGAGGAAGGTTCTTCCAAATTGTCCCATTAATATTAGAGATTGATATGGTAAACACTGTGTTTAATCTATGTGCATGAGCCTTAAGGTTCTCTCTCTCTCTCTCTCTCTCTCTCTCACTCTCTCTCTGTCTTTCTCTCTGTCTCTGTCTCTGTCTCTCTCTCTCTCATTGTCTCCTTCCCCTCTAAGTTCGATCTCCCTGAATAATTGCCTACTGTTCATAAACAATGAGGAAAAGAATGAAGTAATAAGAACTTTGTTCTAAAAACACAACATAGAATCATGAAGAATGAAAGATAATCAGAGTTGGATAGGACTTTAGAGGTTATTTAGTCTGAACTGTACCAAAGAAAGAATCCTATGTATAATATTATACAGAAGTAGTAAGCCAGTTGAATAATAATTTAATATTATACCATAGCACTCTCAAATTATGCTCAGGAAATTATGAATTCTGTGCAAATGAAACTTAATTCTTTGAAACTACTACCCATTTGCATTTTTTTTTCTGTCCTCTTGGACTGAGGAAATAAATTTTATCTATTTTTCATGTGGATACTTTTAAAATACACGTGTTCTTAGATCTATTTTGTCCCTACTAAGCCTCCTCCCCACACACACACCAAGATTAACATTCACATTTCATCTCACTGATTCTCTTGTGCATTAGAATGAGTCAGGGATGTCCCAAGGTTAGGACATGAGACCAATGTTCCTTGTCTCAAGCTCACAAAAACAGCAAGATTAAGGAAGAAGGCGACTTCATAAGGTACTCAGGAATCATTTAAAATTCAATTTATGATAGAACACTGACCTTGGAGTTAGGAGAACCTAGGTTCAAATCTGGTTTCAGACACTGACTAGATGTTTGACCCTGGTCAAGTCATTTGACCATGACTGCTTCCAATAAAACAAACAAAAAACACCTCCTCAATTTCTTACCACAACAGTGAAAAAGAAACAAATGAAACTCTTAATTTCTCATCACAACAATGCATAGCATAATGGATATTACAGAATCAATATGGGATTAGTGGAAAGGAAAGGGAAAGACAGGGTCCATAAATGGAGAGAATCTTGGTCATATAGGGCCATTCATGTGACGAAAAGGCACAGAGTACAAAGTCTTAGAAGAACTGAGTTGGGAGACTGCACCACTCTGGAAATGAGGGATGAACAGTATGATTCTTAATAAAAATGAAGGGGTTTGGTGGCCTTTTCTGACACACCACAAGGTTGAATCATTTGCATATCAGAACCATTTTAGGTGGGATTATTCTTCTATCAGGCTTATTCTGCATCCTTAGATAAATCACGTCGAAGATAGAGGAAAATAACTCAAGGCTTGCTTTTTGACTATAATTATTAGCTTCACAAATTCTAAGTAATTTCATTTGGTCACAATCTTAAAACATTATTATGTGGTTTTTCATCTCTCCATTCTGGGAGATAGATATATTCTGAATCAACCTTAACTTATTAATGTCTTTGCTAAAATGTAGCACATAGCACCAAACAAAATATTCCACATAGAAGACACTGTATCCTTTCATTTATAGCCATTTCTTGCTTTCTTTCTTTATTATTTATTTATTTAAAATTTTTAGAGATGGAGAGGTAAGAAATTATCATGACACAATTTTTCTCAAGGAGAAATTATGTAAATAAAAAGTTGCACATATGCAAAGTGATATAAGTATCTATTGTAATCTATGCACATGTAAATTTGATGTAATGATATGTTAAAATTAATACTCCAGTATCATTTGTGATTTTGTGCAGTAATAATGGCTTTTATTATTTTTTCACTAAATATAGGGTAGTTTCCAATCTATCTTGAAAAAAAAAATCTCCTTACTTATCCTCTTTTCTAATGGCCATATATTTCACAACTATTTTATCACCGTTTATTTACTAAAACTGTCTTTAAACCCAAATGCTATGTAATGTGGATGAACTAGTTGCAATACATGATGTTTATAGGACATTACTTCACTGTAAAGAATGGCATATATAAAGATTTTGGAAAATATATGGGGAAAAGTAATACAGAGCTGGAGAGAAAAGAAAATAGAATCCAAATAACCACGAAATTGAAACAACATAAGTAGAGCAATAGCAATGTGTTAGTTAGAAGAAGGGACTAGTTTACTAGGCTCTTTATCAGATAATATTCAGGTAATTATCAGATAATAATACCACAGAGCTACACAGAAAAGTAATCATGGAAATCATTTGGAGAAACAAGAAGTGAAGCATCTTAAAAGAATTTTAAAAGGGTCAAAAAAAAGTAAGTAGTACCAGATCTCATACTTTGCTATAAAACAATAATAATGAAAATTATTTACTGGTTAAACAATAGAAAAGGTGATGAATGAAACTGATTGAGTATGAAAATACAGAATCAAATGGACATCAGAGCATAGTGCTAAATGAGTTCAAAAATCCTTTTCTGCAAGAGCTGGAGCAAGAATTACACCATTCAACAAAATCTGATGGGAAAACTAACAAGCATTCTGGCAGAATTTATATTTAGACCAAGATCTCACAATGTATACCAAGATAATTTCAAATCCAATTCATGTTTTAGACATAAAACATACACTTCATTAAGGAAAAAAAAATTGAGGTGCAAGGAAAGAAACCTAAGGATAGGAAAATCACTAGGGGTAGAGAGTAGAGGAGTAGAGAGGAAAACATAAGACAAAATGAACAATTTTGATGATACAAAAATCAAAGGTTTATCATAAAACAATTAATAGTTATAAACAAAAGGAAAAGAGTTAACAATTAAAAACTCAAGATTCTCTGTTAAAGACATGATATACAAAGTTCACAAGGACTTGACAGGCAGATATTAGAACTCAGATGATGGTTTATAAAAATGATATATACATTATATATATATATGTGCATACGTGTTCATGTGTGTGTATCTTGAGAAAAGCATGAAAAATTGTATCAGTAATCAAACATGAGTGTAACATATATTTTTCACACATGGAAAATATGGGAATTTCTTTTGCTAGACTACACATATTTGCTATGAGAATCTTTATTTTTCAGTGCATGGTGAAGGAATTTGGAGAGTAAAGGAGACTAGTTATTAGGTTACCAAAATGATTTTAAAAGCAAGAGGAAAAATAAGAAAAAAATTGTCACCGAATCATTTTATAAATAAGTAGGACAGTATAAAAGTAAAGAAATATTTTATAAATGGAAAAGAATAAATGATAATATTTCTGGTTATTTAGCATTTTTCCATTTTTCATTACAAAAGTCTTTGATGCATACTAACTGCTGTGTGTATGTTTGGTATGTATACATAGCAGGCTTTCTTTCTATCTGTATCAGCAAGCACAATAGCATACCCAGGGTGGCTGCTAGCACAGGTTCTTAGATCTGCTTTTCCAAAGGAAAGGGACTCAAAATGGGATAACAATCTCACTTTAATCAATCAAACATATATCATTTACCTAGTTCAGGGGAAAAAATCAGCACCCTGAACTTCAGAGAATGCAAACAGAATACAAACACAAGTTAACAAGCAAAAGTTACAAGCAGACAAAGAAATAGATCAGCAGACGGGCTTCCAAACATCTGATCATTACATCCATACCTATTCAGTTACAGAGAGAGAAGCACCAATATCTGGGTTTTTCAAAGCCAGGGGGCTCAACAGCTTCCCAGAGTCTCCTCTGGCCACATCATACAACTCTTCTCAAAGTGAGCCCCGAAGCAAAAACTCACATCAGGGCATATATATAGCTCTCTCCTGGATCAGAAAACATCACAGCCCTCTTGACCCACTGCCCAATCACAAAGCAACAAAGCCCAGGCATTCCTGAAAAATAAGCCTCCAGCCACAAGCTCCATGTGACCACATTCAGCCTATTAAGGGACAGAGTATACTTTCAAACCAGAGAAGGTTCTCAGAGCCATTTAAGCCTATCAAAGGGCCTAGGGGCAGGGAAGAAGATCTTCAGATTCCCATAACACTATCCCACAGATTGTAAGCCCATACCTGACAATAGGTTGAAGTATGATGTGATAAGCACAAATGTCTATCAATTACTCTTTAACAAGACTTTGCTTTAACAGGCTTTTTTTTTAGTATTATTTTTAATTTATGGAATAAAATAAGCATTTCCATATAACAGTACAATAAAAAGATGATTGTACACGAAAGTGCACTTATTAAGGGCATACAATATGCCAAGTACTGTACTAAGTGCTTTGTAAATATTATCTCATTTTATCTTCACCATAGATCTGAGAGATAATTACAATTCTTATGCCCATATTACAGATAAGGAAACAGGAAGACAGAAGTTATAGTGACTTTTCTGGGGTCACACAGCTAGTAAGTTCCTGAAACCACATTTGAACTCAGGTCTTAGTGGGGAAAATTCTTTTCACATGTCCATTCTCTCTATTCTCTTAGTCTCACATTCTAAACTCAGAGTAACAAAGAGGAATATTACTGGCCACATAATTTATTAATAGCAACTCAATGCAAAATTATAAAGAAATGTTTAAATGATGTGTCTGCTATGAGAAATGTAACGATTACAATCACTTTCTTGGTATGAGGGAAAAATCAATAAATAAGGTATTGTTGGCTTGAATTCTCTCATAACTGAAATTTATAAACCTTCCAAAACAGCCCTACAATTCACTTTCTTTCAAAATGTAGCTTATTGAGTTCCTTTAAGAGTGCCATTTTATTTCTCACATGTCAGTTAACTGTTCAAATCACCACAAAATATAGCAGTTTAGTTCTCCTAAGAAGAACATGTTCTCTAAGTTTCTAACCTCCACAAATTCTCCTCAGAATGGCTTATTCATTGAATAACAGTAACAGTTCATTTTTAATTAGGAGTAAAAGACAATTTAACTTATTCATTTTCCCTCCAGATTCGTATACTCTTTACCCTTTCTAAATGTCACACTGTGATTTCTTCAAATATCAGTTATCTATCAGCCTTCAAGATTCCCTTCTCTTAATGTGCAGTAATGTACAGTATATACAGTACTATAGGTGGGTTATTTTACATGGGTATATATACATAAACATACACACATATACAAATTCATACATATGTATCTATATAGATACATATGCATATTACATATTTGTATATGTGTTTCATATACATGAAATTTAAATGTATAAGTTATCTCTATCTTGTTAGTTGTTCAGTAGTTTTCCAGTCATGTTCAAGAGAATGATGAGATTCAGGAGTTGAGTCATCTGAAAGAATTCAAAAGGCAGATTTTCTGCTAGTAAATAAAGCTTTATTGACACAAAAGCAGCCCTGGAAGGACTAGCCATTTACAAGATGTAGCAGCAAACATCCTAGATTACCCAGGTTGGCTGCTAGCACAGGTTCTTTGATCTGCTTTTCTAAAGGAAAGCAACTCAAAAAGAAGTTAACTATCTTACTTTAATTAAACATATATCATTTACCTAGTTCAAGGGGAAAAGTCAGCACCCTGAACTTCAGAGAATACAAACAGAAGTTATAAGCAGACAAAAAATACAGAGAAACAGACTGACAGATAGGGACTCTTGCTGTCTGATCATCACACACATACAGTTAATCACCAGAGAGGGAAGCCCCAACATTTGGGTTTTCAAAGCCAGAGGGTTCAACAGCTGCCTAGAGTCTCATCTGGCCAAATCACACAACTCTTCCCAAAGTGAAGCCCAAAGTGAAACCTCACATCAGGGTATATATAGCCTTCTCCAGGGTCAGACAACATCACAACCCTCATCACTCACTGCCCAATAACAAAGAAACAAGGTGTGGGCATTCCTGAAAAGCAAGCCTCCCACCATGGGCTCCAAGTGACCACATTCTGCCTATTAGGGGGTAGAGTTTGTTTTCAAATAGGAAGGTCTTCAGATTCACTTAAGCTTATCAAGGGGCAGGGAAGATTTTTCTGATTCCCATTACCATTATACAAGAAGACAGAGATTTGTTTTTATGTACAATTTTTGGGACTTAGTCAAGAGCAGAATGTGTTCCTATGTGAGTAGTTAATCGTAGGGAAAGAGGAGGCAGAAGGGAGAAGCAGGTGGGCTGAGAACAATTCAAGGATGTGATCATGAAACAAGGAGCTTAACTTGAACCAGTTGGTCCAGTATGGGGGGCTAGTAATGTACACAGAGTCTAGATTAAGGAAGAAAGGTTTTTGTTATCTGACAGAGCTTCCTGTTACTGGGCAGATTTACATGAGGATTTCATAGTTGATGGGCAAAAGTTAGCCTCAAGTGTTCCCAATGCTGCTCGGCAAAAGTCAGCTTCATCAATGTCTGATGCTTTGTGATCCCATTTGGGATCTGGACTGGTTTGCCATTTTCTTTTCCAGCTCATTTGACAGATGAAGAAACTGAGGCAAATGAGGTTAAGTGATTTGTCCAGGGTCACACAGCTAGTAGGTATATGAAGCCACATTTCAACTCATGTCTTCCTGACTTCAGGCCTGGCACTCTATCCACTGAACCACCTAACTGCCCCTCTATCTAATAATCAATAAATATTGCATGACTTCTACTACCTTAAAAATTCTTTATTAAAATAAAGAACTATTATAATATTGAGACTCAGTCTTCAAGATATCATATGGAACTATTGATCCAATAAAATACCAATTCAACTTTAAAAAAAAATCAGTTAAACTTTTTCCTGAGAGCACTATGCATGAACTATGCCTGTCATAAAGTATGATAAAGTCAAATGACTAAAATCTGGGATTGCAAGACCTAAAAAAAGGTGATTATCATAAGGAACTTATAACAATAATGGGTTAGGTTTTGATAATGACATATTATGGAATCTCTTGCTATTATTAACCATCATAATCACTCAATAACATTATGAAGTAGTTGGGGAATTAATTATTATATGGATGACAATGCTGCCATTCAGAGAGATTAAATGAACCTCCGCAATGTCACAAAGATAGTTACTGAGAAAACTAAAGTTCTAGTCTCCAGATTCTAGTATACTATACATTTTTATAAAGATCAATGAAGAAATTAGTTACAAGATCCCAATGATGTTTCCACTTTAAATTTTGATTTGGGTTGCATTAAGTAATAGTGATAATAACAATAAAAATAAGTCAACAACCATTTTTAAAGTGCCTACTTAATTAAAGGTTTAAGTTACTTAATACTATTTATTTAAGTGCATACTTTTTTTCCCTCACAAGTCAGACACTATATTCAGCATTGGGGAATACAAATAAAAGGGGAAAAAAGTAATAATCTCAAGGAACTCAGAGCCTAACGAAGTGATAAAATGAAAACAACTATCCCTAAACAGATTATATACAGATATAACAGGGGCTGTCCTGTGTACACTCAGATCGCCTAATGTAGAGGCATCCTACTTCTGGGAGAAGATATTCTGTGTTTCATTTTTATAGAGGTAGAAATAGCCTTTTCCCTTTTGCTGAATAGCAAAAATAAACTGTCTTTAAAACTGCCAGACCCTGGCAGTTTCATTTTTTTTTCTCCACCACTCCCATTTGTTGATTTTGATCTTTCTGCCATTTCCAGAGGGTGAAGGTCACATTTCACAGTGAGGGCTTCATTAACTGACTTGGTGAGAAGGTGGCTTCGTAGAGTTTACTTACAATTGAGTTGAGCCTCAAAGGAACCCAAAGTACATGGAAGTTAGAGATGAGAAGGGATAAAGGTACACAGGGGTGGGGAATGTATGGCTTTAAGGTCACATGTGGCCCTCAAGACCCTCAAGTGCAGCTCTTTTATTGAATCCAAACTTCACAAAACAAACTAGATTCATCAAAAGGTCATACTTGAGGGCATAGAAGGCCACATGTGGCCTCGAGGCCACAGGTTCCCCACCCTTAGTATAGGAATGTGGTACAGGGGATGATTTTCTAAGGTTAAGGAAGAATAACATAATTTTGGCCTCTGGATGAAATGTTTAAAGGTGAGAAGCCACAAGTAAGACTGAAAGGACAGTTGGGAACCTGCAGGTAGAGAGTCTTAAATTCTAAATTAGTTTCTGCCATATTCTATATGGGATGAAAAAACAGTGAAATGTTTTTCAGCTGGAGAGTGTTGTGGTCAAATCTATCTATGTCTTACAGTATTATTATTTTCAAGGCTATAAGAAAGAGGAATTGGAGAAGGGAGGAAATGGAAGGAGGAAAACAGTATCTAGCTCTTCTCTCAGTAAATGCTCAGTAACAATGATGTTGATAATTACATGGTTAGTTTGCACAAGACTTAAGGGTTGAAAAATGCATGCACAAAATGTTGGGTTTTATTTTCCCTCACAAGTTGTAAAGCAATCAATTAATGAATGAATCAATAAAAACTTTGAGAACACCTGCTGTGTCTCTGCCACTGTATGGTGGAGACACAGCAAGCATGTCAAGATGGAACAATTAAAAACCTAAGGCATAGGAAAATTCCTGGAGGATCTTACAATTTTCCTTGGGGAAATAAAAATTTCTATGTATAACAGCAAGCACCCTAGCATACCCAGAATGGTTGCTAGCACAGATGCTTTGATCTCCTTTTCTAAAGGAAAGTAGCTCAAAATGGTCAACAATTTTACTTTAATCAAACATATATACCATTTACCTAGTTCAGGGGAAAACATCAGCACCTTGAACTTCAGAAAATACAAACAGAAATTACAAGCTGACAAAAAAAAAAGAGAGAGAAAATAATACAATTCAACAGACCAACAGACAGGGCTCCTAACTATCTGACCTCTATATACATGCATAGTTAGTTACCAGAGAGAGAAGCACCAACATCTGGGTTTTCAAAGTCAGGGGTCTCAATGGCTAACCAGAGTCTCATCTGGCCAAATCACGCAACTCTTCCTATAAGTGAGCCCCAAAGCAAAACCTTACTTCAAGAGTGTGTGTGTGTGTGTGTGTGTGTGTGTGTGTGTGTGTGTATCTATCCTTCTTTCTTCACTGTCAGAGAACATCACAACCTACATGACCCAGTGCCTAATTACAAAGTAATAAAAGGTGCAGGCCTTCCTGAAAAATAAGTCTTCCCTAAGCAAGCCTTTCTTGTTGGGCTGCAAGTGAGGTCCATTAAGGGGCAGGGAAGATCTACAAATTTCGTTATCTTTGTAATATATAAGAGAATTATTAACTTAATCTTACAGTCAGAGAAAGTTACAAAAAGAATATAGTCATTCAGTTCAAAGACAGGTGTTATGTAATAGAAAGAATCTTGAATTTGGAGTCAGACTCCCAATTTTCTTAATAATCTTTTTTTTACAAATTAAGAAAATCAATTATTAAATTAGAATATTACTATAAAGACAAAAAGTTTTAATGAATGTAAGATATTGTGTTAATTGTAGGGTGCTACATAAATTTCAACTGTTATTCATATTGTTCTTAAATAAAACATTTAGTAAGTACCTACTATAAGTAAGAAAACTGTGTTAAGTGCTGGGAGAAATATAAGAAGATATAAGATATGGTCAGTATCCAATATAACTTAAGATCTGGCAAGGCTAAGATTTAAGCTATTGTAGGTTTGGAGAAATGGAGAAAGGGAAAGATAAAAGTACAGTAGAAGAGATAGTACATGAAGGATAGCTCTCAGTTTTATGATAGGTTCATTATAAAAGGGCCCATTAAGATACCATCCAAAGATTTATTGCACAGGGAGAACCTGAATTAATTGTTATTGCTACCATTACATAGAATTTTTAAAAGTGGGGGGAAAATGGTCTAATGTATCAGATTAAACTGTAAGTCCCCTTATCCTTTAGCTATGTTCCACATTTTTTCTTAAAGAATTAGTTATTATCTGAGGCAGTATCTAAAGGAATTAATGTCATTGAGTGTAATCTATGTGAGGAAAGAGAACAGACCATTGTGATGATTTATGTTCCAACTTGACTTTGTATCTCTCAGTACCAAGACTTTTTCCTCTTCTTATCTGCACTGCAGCCATATATGGAATTGGTATAAATACCAATCATTTTCTTGGCCTAAAGACTATTTTCAATATTACTATGAATTTAAAACAGAACCAAAAAGGTAGAAAAACTGAACTTAGAGGAAGAAAGCCCTTAACTAAGTAGAATTTGTGAAACAATGTCAGAAATAAAAAAAAATAGCACATTCATGTTTATTGGAATTATGGAGTCCAATAAAGATAGAGACTGACAGTGTCAGATTTATTCTAGACCAATGAAAGATAGCACTTAAAGGAATGCTCATTCAACTTCTTGAAAAACATATTTCTAATATGGAATTAGAAAAGTATAGAAAGTTTAGCATTATACATTAGGAGGGAATGCAATTCAGGAAGCAGTTACTAAATGCATACTATGAGACACAAGTTCAGGTGAGGTATCACCTGAGTTCAGAATCAGGTGATAAGAGATTCACAGCTAAAAATGAAACAATCTCTACTCTTAAGGAGGGTGATTTCTATTGGGAGAGGAAAATAACAATAATGCCAAAGCCATTATGGACAACTTGTAGAAAATTCATCAACATAAATATAACATTGTGAGAAGATACTGAAGCATAAAGTTGAGTTGCATAAATATAATGAAACATAAGAACAAAAGCTATGAATGCTATAATTGTGTTCCACACTGATATGGAATGCTAGATGACTGGAGAGATAAAAGGATGTTGGCAATGGCTTAGGTTTCAGAAATACTTTGAAAGTCTTGGAGAGAATACTGACTGAAAAATAGGATGGGTCTGCATAACAACAATATAATGTTGAAAATAAAACAATTAGAACAAAAATAATTTTTGAAAATATTAGTAGATACTGGGCCTTCAGGGTGACACACTATCAGGTTGACTATCTTTTATCACCCTAAATAATCAAATATACAGTGTTTATATACATATAGAGTATATGGAAGTTGGAACTGTAGTTGGAAATTGATTAATAGTGTGGTATTTTCCACACATCATGATGACTTCTTACTTCTTAGTCAAATAATAGCATCTTTGAGCTCATACAATCTTATATGTAGAGCTTGAGGTAAAATAAGAATTATCAAGTCCAAGTCCATCCTTTAAAGAAGAGGAAGCTGAGATTCAGAATAACATAACATAGTAGAGAGAATGCTGAATGTAGAGTTAAGAGAACCTCAGCTTGAATTCTGCTCCAATACAAAATCATTGTTTAGCTAGGGGAAAATCACTTGAACTCCTTGTGTCACAGTTTCCTGATCCATAAAGTGTTGCCAAAACGCATGTAGTATTTATTGGACTAGGTTGCTTTGAGCCTTAAAAGAGATCTTGCATATAAAATGATTTTAAACTCTAATTGTATATGTATGTGTGTTATTAGGTTATTTCACTAAATTCATTTTCATAATATAAACTTAACACTTACATTTTAGTGAAATAAAAAAAAAACTAACATATAATTTAGGCTTTGGAACTATGTGGTTGTTGTTTTTGTGGATGTGAAACCACAGAGTACTTTGAACTTGGACTATTATTTATAGAGGCCCATACAATAGAAATGACATGTTGTAATATAATGTACTATACAAATATCCTATATAGATCTTGTAATTGGTTTGTTTGTTTGTTTGAGTTTTTATTTTTTTTTTGCTTTTTGGAGGGGGGAAGGCAGGGCAATTGGGGTTAAGTGACTTGTCCAAGGTCACACAGCTAGCAAGTGTTAAGTGTCTGAGGCTGGATTTGAACTCAGGTCCTCCTGACTCCAGGACCAGCACTCTATTCACTGTGCCACCTAGCTGCCCCCAATCTTGTAATTGTGGTTGATATTTTCTTTTTAAAATTTACAAAGTGAGGAAGGTAATGATGCATAAGGTAAAATTTGAACTCAATGCACAAAACCAAACTAAGTGCTCTTTCCACTTTACCATGTTACCCCAGAGAACTAGGAAGCTAACTAATCCAACCTTCCATGAAGAAAGTAAGTTCATCTATAGAAGAGAATCTCTTGCTTAGAAAGTAAATCACAAGCTATCTTGCGGAAATGTACCTGAAAATATGTGTTTTCTTCAATGATTTCTACTATGTCCAACTGCCATGCACTGCTCAGTGTCCAGCAGTAAGCGTGATTGGAGATGTGAATAAGAAATGGCCAAACCATGTGGGTAGTTCAAGGAAGAACTGTGAACTCCATTTAATGATTCTTTGAACAAGGTTTTTAAAGATCAAGGAGACAAAGATTCAAGTACTCTTATCATTATCTTAGTCTGTCATATACTGGAAGTAGTTCAGAATTTGATAAGGCTTTGTTATCTAGGGGACAAAAAGTCTTGGGAAAAATCAACTAACTCCTATCAAATGCATTCACATAACAAAAGACGCTCTCTAGAGCAGGCTTCAAGACCAGAAGCCAAAGCCCCACTCATTACGGACATCTACATAGGAACTGACCACCCAAGAATCAAATATTTTGGCTCCTGACATCCAAGGTATGGCCTAAATAAGTTACAGTGTTTCTGCCTACGTAAGTAGTATTCTTAGGGTTGCTGCAAGGTTGTTTGAACAGAAACTTCAAACCTTCTGGACACTAGCACAGCTGACAACATAATGAGACATTTCGAGATAGGAACATGATTTTTTTTCATCCCAGGTTTGGCTTTCCTTGAGGGGTACATCTTTGCAGATGACTCATATGAAGCAAACATCTACATAAATGACTAAATGGGCAATTATTATCAAAATAATATAGTACGGTTTCATTTAGAAAGTAGAGAACCAGTATGAAGTCAGTTATGACTGAGGCCCAATCTCAGGTATTAAAGTTTGAGTTGCTTTGGGGGAATTTATTTTGTAATGAAGGAATGACTTTCTGAAAGGAGGTTATTAGATTTTTAGGCACTGTGATGGATTGAATTATGTCTATTTGTACATGTAAGAAGCAGTGGCAAAGTGGATAGAGTTCTGTTTGGAATTGGAAAGATTTGGGTTCAAATCATACCTCTGATACTTGATGTTTGAAACTAATAAAATAAATGCACTTCTATATTTCTTTAGGAAACCTTTGCTATTTTTTTGATGAAAAAAAAAAACAAACTCTTACACCCAGTGTCAGCCTCACTATTGCCGTAACTTTGAAATCTCACATCCTTTGGCTACATGATATTGATCATAATGTATTTAAACATACACATGCATATATGCATATATTTGTATATACCAATACATATGCATTTGCATGACTAGTAGTCTACAACTTCCATGTTTGTATTCTTTACAGTACAGTATAGCAAATTTGTACAAAATAAATATTTTCTGAATGAATAAATATTCATTTATTAAAATTTCCTCAAATATTCAAGGTGACATCAGATTATCAACCTCATTGGCAAATTCCACTAAATATAAAAAAAAAGTCCATTTAAAAGATCATCCTGTATTAATTTAATCAAATGTGCTGATTTAATACCAATTGACATTAAACTATTTTCCATTTGATGTCACTGGGAAATCACTGGTTTGATGTTCCCTGTAGCACTTAAGGTCAATGGCTGCATGTGGTGTAAATAGCATTTCAATTTGAAAAAGAAACTAATTTAAACATTATCTCAGTCCTTACAACTGAATTCTCAGCATAGCCCTTTAGTATGAAGAAAAATATATTGAAATGGAACAGAGAACAAGAAAAACTCTTGCTTATCAGAGCTGGAAATAAGTTGCCAGATAATGTCAGGATTGTAAAATTTTGATACATATAGAGATTGGTGAACTGCTTTCAACAAAGAGAGAGTTTACTAGATTTCATTTAGTTCCACTACCTACAACCAATTTGAAACTTAGCAACTATGATTGCAGTGTTCACTCTCAAATATTTGGTCCTAAAGTATGCATTTATTTATATTTCAAGTCTTTTTTTTTATTATGGATACAGCTAGAATTATGGATAGACCTAGAAAGAAGCTTAGGAACCATTCTAGTCCAACCCCTTCATTTCACACATGAGGAAACAGGCCCAGGGAATCTAAAGGACTTTTATCAAGTCAAACACATAGTATTAAAGGGAGAGTTTGAATCTCTGTCCTCTAACTCCAAAGTCAGTGATATTTCTTTCTTCCTTGTCATCTGTGACTTTCACAGGCATGAGGATCAGGAAAAGAAGTGAGAGTAAAATTAAAAACAATCAGTAATGTATCATACTAACTTTTTGATATTACTGATAGAAATAGTAATCTCTCTTCTCTTATCCTTTTTCTCCATCCTCTCCCCTCCACTCCACTCCTCTCCTTTCCTCTTTCTTCTCCCTCTGTCCACATAGGGTATCATACACATACTTGTGTATATTACACTTAAAGGAATGCGAATTTTGATTTCTGAAACCTCACTAGATATCTTGGGATTCACAGACTTGATTTCTTTCTTAAGGACCAGGCCTTATACCAAAATCACACTGAATCTCATTAACTGGCCAACGCTGTTTAGACCCTGATTACTCAGAGCAAATGAAAATAGCACTATTTTTCTGTTTTCACCAGAAACTCTGAAGGTCTACTCCTCCCAGATTGATTTCTTTTTTTTTTTTTAAAGAGGCCAATCTTTGCCTCATTTCATACTCAGCCTTAATACCTGAAGGGGATGACTGAAGGGGTGTTTCCTCAGTCAAACTGAGACCTGGGAAAGATTTTAGCTTAAAAGGTCAAGGTTTCCCATTGCATCCAGGACCATCTCTAGTTATCCTGATCTATATCTTGCCACTGGACCCAGAAGGCTCTGGAGGAGAAAATGAGGCTGCTGATTTTGAACAGCCCTCTCTCACTTAAATCTAATTCACTTACAACTCATGGCATCACCTTACTGATGTCATAGTCCTCTTTGAGAACGAAGGACAAACAACAAGAGATACTAACCAATCTCTATATCACAGGGAATTCTTTGGTTGTAAACTTCCATAAATGCAGGTTGGCACCTTCTCTGTAACTTCTCATCAGAGAAACTTACCTTTATAAATAAAAGCAATGAGAGGTAAAGTGATTTTTTTCCCCAGGTTCATACAACCTGTATATGACAGAATGAGATATGAACTAAGGCTTGGAAACCATCTCCACCTGCTCTACCTTACTGCTACTCTTCCCTTTTGGGAGGATAGTTTCAGCAATATGAGGTATAGTAATTTTCCATGGAATTCAGTAGTATATTATAATTTCACATCTTTTATCCAAGACTGCTTAAGATAAAATTACTTTAAGTGATTTTAATGTGTTTGTATTTTTAATTTTTTTCTCTGAATTTGTTTGGGGAACTTCTTGCAACTCCTCTACAAATTATTTTCTTAGCTAGTTGTTTGGGGAGATGGGGAGATTAAGTAACATACCCATGTTTCTGAGGCAAGGTTTGAATCCAGTTCTTTCTGACACCTGGGGTGTCTCCTTGCCATATAAAGTATCTTTCCTTGGTGATATACTTTTGTTTTGAAATTTTAAACCTTCAGATTTATAGAATCTAGAGCTCAAAGGTATTGCAAAGGTCACTTACTTCCCATTCACTCTGAAAACAGAATTCTTTCAACAAGATCCCAAACAAGTTGTGGTCTAGAATATACTAGAGCATGTTCATTGCTGGGGAAATCAATATGAAGCTCCTTGAAGGCAGGGGCGATCTTATTTGTCTTTTTATTTCCATCAGTGCCTCGTGCAGAGCCTTGCAAAAAGTAGTTACTCAGTATTAACATTTATTAATTTGGGCAGGCCCTTCTCTTTTTGAATAATTCTAAACGTTAGAAATTTTTTTAGAATTTCAAGTAGAGGAAACTCTATGTAACCAATCTTAAATTAAGTGAGGGCAATTATCATCTCTCTCATTCCCAATATTCTCTTCTCAATGCGATCTCTGATTTTTGTTTAATTTTTCTCAATTGTTCCTTCATGATTTCTCATTCTATACTTTCTTAAAGAGAAATTCCACATATCAGTCCTCCATATTCTGGACTTCCCTTTCTAGTCTTTCCATCTATACTTCTAATTCAGTACATGCTATTTCTTCCAAATGAGGGAATTTATTAAAGTACCTAACACGAACCTTGCCTCTCAAGTTGTTTCCTCTGTGGAAATTATCCTGGTCTATTCTTCAGAGATTGGCTTTAATCAGACCCCTCCATAGCAACTTTTGTGATCAACTCAGATAGAAGTTATTTATACTTCAATTTACCCATTTTAGTTATTTGAATGTTCCTTCCTTTATTATATACTTATTTGTCTAGCATACCTTAAATTTCCAGATTTTTTTTTCCTCTCCTTACATCTCCCAATGAAGAAACATGCTGTAAATTACTCAGTGAAATATAATACCTGGTCCTTGAGACTAGAGGCTGTCTCATTCATGTCACTGTAACACTACATTTAGCACAGTGTCTTGCTGACAGGTAGTGTTTAATAAATACTTGTTGAATTGAACTGCTGAATATAAATTTGTGGAAGTTATGAAGTCTACTTATCCATTTCTTTCACCAAAGCTCTTCAGTAACTTACTGAAGCATATATCCAATAGATTTTCAATAACTCATGTGAATTTTCATGTTTTGAAGAAATTATGTATAATTTAAATATAACTACTAATTCCCTTCATTTTTATAAATCTAAATACAGTGGTGCCTTGACATATGAGTGCACCAACTTAGGAGATTTCCGAGAAATGAGTTGTCACTTGGTGGATTTTTCGCTTTGAATTGCAAGCCAAAACTTGTGGTATGGGCTGCCACTAGTTGGTGCAGCTAACACCACAACCCAAGGTCCACCCAGCATCCCATGCCTCACTCATTCAGTCCACGTGTTTACCTCACCAGTGAAGAAAATTAAGTGAAAGTAAAGAAAGATATTGTAGCAATTAAGTTCAGGGATAAAGTGTAGCATTAAGAGTATAGCGAGTAAGTGAACAAAAGTGACCAAAAGAGCATGAAACAAAACTCCTTTAAGCTCCTCCATCCATCTCTTCCACCCTCCACCTCCCCCAGCATCTTCTGTTAGCTCAAGTCATCTGATAACCTAGGAAAATATACACTTTATAAAACCAATTTATTTCTTTATATCATCTTTTATTATGTTTTAATGCAATATTTGTTATTTATAAATATTTTTTCTCATTTAAAAACACATAACAAAAAATACTGGGGGGGAGCATTTTGGGGGCTGGAATGGATTCATGGCATTTCAATTAATTTCAGTGGGGAAAATTGATTTAAGAGCAAATTGATCTCAGTAATGGAACAAATTAAACTTATAAGTCAAGGTACCACTGTATGTAGTATTCACTGTTTACTCAATGTTAAGTTGCTAACACTGTTCTTTTTATTGGTAAAATTAGCTTTCCCAATATTGGAACATGCTATGACTAAAAAGCAAAGTTGCATTTTTTTCCTTTTTTTTTTACTGTTTGAAAAATTACATCGTCAAGCTCTTTTTTTTTTTTTAGCAATAATAAATAAAATCACAGACAGCAGGTTTACCAAATGAGGAGATGGCAGAAAGCAGAGATGGATAGCCAACACAGCAGTGGAGGGTATAATCAATTCTTTATCACTGTCAGAAAAAAAAATAGATTTTGACAGGGTAGAATATCATATTAAGTCTAAGATGAAGTTGAACAGAAATAAATGTAAAATCTTACATGTTGTTCCAAAAATCAGTTTCACAAGGTAAAGCCAATATGGCCCTAGTAAGAAGTATAATGATTTCTCCTTCATATCTCTTCCAAAAATTATCTAACGCAACTGACAGAAACCAAGAAATTTCGGAATTGAAGAAAACAAGTCAGAGTAATTTTTCTAGCCCAGATAAGCATAGGGAGAAAAAAGAGAAAGGTTTATGGACATTGTGGATGAATTTTAGCGAGGAATGGCCAAGCAGTATATTTCAATGCAGTGAAAGGCTACACATTGAAGAAAGAAGAGGTCTGAAGTACAGACAGCATAGAGGTCCCTCAACTTAAGCAAGATGCATTAAAAGGTGAGAAATAACAGCTCTGTTGTTCATTGTTCAACTCCAGAATACAGATCCTTAACTGACTGAGAAAGGGACTGTACCTAGAGATGCTATGCCTGAGTAAGGATCACTTATAGGCCTCAGTCACTGAGAAAGGATGAAATTCAGAAGCAAGCTTTAACTATGTGGTTTGGCACCCAGAAATGGAGCAGCGTCTCAACTCTCCAGATTCCAACAGTATGAATTCTATAGTGGAATGACCAGAGTAGGAATCCCAGAACAAAGGGGATCCTGCATTTCTACCACTCTGAATATGAAGAGGTCTCTACCTGGTTGACATTAGATGAGCACAAGAACAGTCTATTAGTACTCCAAAATTGGGAAATCACAGGTGTGTTGCTTGGGCTCAAAATCCAGGTAAGAAATTTGCAGAGCTCAAACCCTGGGAACAGCAATCATTCTTTCCCATGGAACAGGCCTCTTTGATAGCACCAAAAGCTTGCAGTTCACCATCATGAGCTGTCCAGGAATAATGGAACAGGCAATATACCAGTAAAGCAGCAGCAAGACCAGATCAGACATTTTATATTGAAATACAGAGAACCTGTCCCTAACAGTAATTTTAAAGTCATGAAGCAGACTGGAAGAATGAGAAAAAAAATAGATAGATAGATAGATAAATAGATAGATAGATAGATGGATATAAAGATATAAAGATATAAAATATAAACATCTGTTGTGGACAGGGATGTTTAAGACATATGTCTAGAATAAGAGAATGACTCCAAAACATCTACAAGTAAAGACTCAAAGAGAAAAACAAACAAACAAACAAAACCCCAGCTTGGGCAAAACTTCAAAAAAAAATCCTGGAAGAGATAAAGAATTTAAGAAAAGAGTTAAAATGTTTTTAAATAGTAATGAGACTGCTTGAGGAAAAAAAAAGGGGGAGGTAATTGAGAGTTATGGAAAAAATAATTGGCAACTGTTCCACATGATGACTTACCATGATTCCAGAGGACTCATGATGAAATATACTATGGTTTCTGGATAATAAAGTGATAGGCTCAGAATACAGAATAAGATAGATACAGAGATATAAAGACATCCTTCTATATCTTCAGATTATCCATCTATATCTATCTATCTATCTATCATCTATCTCTTTATCTATATTGACTGATACAGAGATATACATATATCTCTATCTCTTTGCATATCTCTGTCTTTAAATCTGTGTATAGCAGAGTATTTCAGTCAATGTAAAATTTTGTTTTGCTTGACTACATATCATTGTATCAGTTCTTTTTATTTGTTTGTTTTTATTTTCAGCAGGGATAGATAGGTAGGAGATAAGATAGATTTTTGTATATATAAAAAAAGATTGAAACAGTTTCACAAGTACAAATTCAGGAATGTCTAACTTAACAGACTATCCAAATGAATCAATCAATAAGAATTCTTGGAGCAACTATTAGGTGCCAGGAATTATGATACATGGCAGGTTGACAAATTTTTAAAAATGCAACCATTACAACCTTAAAGACCTTAAATTCTGTCAGAAAACAAAACAAGACAAAATAACAGCCACCACTGGTGTTAGTGCAAATTCAATATACATCTGCACTCTAATATATCAGCCAAGAAAGCACTGTTACAATGAATCAATAGTGACCAGGAGTAAGTAGGTGACCATCTGTCCTAGACTGACTTAATCTGGAGGATTGCATTCAGGTTAACAATCCTCAACTTTAGGAATGATACAATTAAACTGGAGAACCTAAAGCAAAACTTAACCAGAATGTTGAAGAAATTCAACTTTATGACCTATAAAAGACTGGTTAGAGGAACTAAGAATATTTTATAAGAATTAGGAAACAATGTATTAAGCGTCTGTTGTGAGGCAGGCACTAGGATAGGCACTTGGTTTACAAAGAAAAAACAAATCAGTTCCTGGTTTCAATGAATTTACAATGCATTGACAAAAGGGATTGGTTTGAGGCTAAAATTAATTAACGTAAAATCCTCTGTAAAATTCAAAATGTTGTATTTGTTTTTAGAGTCAGGTGTTTGACTTTTCTAAGTTCCTGATGCTGAGTTAAGAACCATGAGGGTAAAGACTATGCCTTATTTAAGCTTTGTCTCTTTTTTGAAAACATAGCAGATTGCTCTGTAAATAAGGGGTGCTTAATAAAACAATATTAAAGTTAATTAGGTGATGTATAAATAAAATAAGGATACATATATGTATGAACATACATTCTGAATTTTAATATGTTTAGACCAGCTAAAGCTATCCTGTGGGCACCTTAAATCAACAATATAATTGAAGTTCAAAATATATTTTGAAATTGGCCATATTCATTTTTGTCTTATCCTCTCTCAAAATCCCTAAAAAAAATCATCACTCGATTGAGTGAATATGTTCAATTAGGAAATGATTATACTTTTTGTTTGTTTGTTTCTGGAATAAAGTATTGTTAAATTCTGTTTAGGTGAAATTTCACTTGTCTAGTGATTTATCTCTGCATGTAATTTTTTTTTTTCAGAACAGAAGCTGAGACCACTAGAAGACTTATGGCAGTATTTGCAGGAGTTCACAAGAATTGCACTTTCAGATCCAGGAACAGCTACTTGTGATGGGGTATAGGTTCTGGAAACCCCCTTGAAATCTCCTAAATTTTCCCACTTAATCTGGCTTTTTCATGCCCAAATCTGATACCCTTAACCTAGACAAGCCCTCCATTGTCTACTACTTCAAAATTGCCTCCCTAGATCCCAGCAAAATATCATTCTCTTGGTTCCTTGGAATCTGACTTCTAGTTACCCCAATCCCATCACTATTCTTCTTAGAATCATTAGCAAGACCCTCCTCAAATCCCTCCTCTAGACCACCCCTAGATCCCTCCCCCAGTCTTTCTGTTTATGAGATCCATCTTGCCTCAATGAAGGCGCTTAGACTCAATCTAGCTCAGGCTCAGTCTGTGTCAGATTGTCCTGGGCTGCTTGTTGAAACAAGCATCACAAATGCTCAGGGTCCTTAAGAATCTATCCAATATAGTGAATCTTTAATAAAATTTGCTTTACTTTGGCTGAGAGAAGACTTGACTCGAATTTATTGGGACCCGGCATGTTGGTGTTTTGAGGTCTTGAATACCCCTAAGCCTAAACCTCAACATTTGACAGCAACAGACAAAAGATCACATGGAGTCTCTTTCCTCTTTTATTAATTTTTCATTTTTTGCTGCAAATTGGGGAAAAATATGGGAATTGTTGACACATGAATGGTGAGCATCTGGTGATAAGAAATCTTTAGAACACACTGTGGCCTTTCTTTGGGACCGTACAGTATAAAGCAGTACGAGTATATTGAAAGTGAGAGCAAAGATAAGCATATAAGAATTAGGGTAATTCTTAGGAGAATCAATGAGATGAACAACTTGTTAAGAATTAACATACAATATAAATAAATATGCATACCTACAGAGATCTCTATCTTTAAGGGTCTTCCAAGAAAAATGACGTGATTTCCAAGTTGAAGTGAAAGACTTGTTTAAAAAAGAACAGGACTCCAGAGACATAAAGTATATTGCTAATATTTCATTGGCATTTTTGTTATGTGATCATTTTTCTAGAGGATGCAAGTCCAAGGAAAGTCCTTTTTCTTTCCTTCACAAGTATTACTCCATATATTTGCTTCAGTATCAATAGCAGGTTATCAGTGGCATCAGAATCAAACACATATACCTTGGCTTTAACTCCATAGGCCTGAAATACAGCTATTTTACCCTTTGATGGAATCAACAGAGTGCTAAGAAAATCATCAGAATTGTAGGGCAGCACTTAATGACTCTAATAGGAAAAGTATGCTCTGTCACCTTGGTGAGCTGAGTGCTTAAGCAGCAGTTTTCTTAAAGGATCTAGATTAGACCAACTGAACAGTAAAAAACAGAGCAGAGGCAAAATTGAAAAAAATAGGTGTTTTTTTTTCAGGGTTTTCCTATTTGTTATTTTATGCTCCTTCTAAATTTTAACATTTTTACTTTATTCTAATTCTAGATGAATACTAAATCTCATGGTGACTTATGTCTTCCCAGAGTCTTTTACTATGTAGTCCTCACTCAGAACTGCATTAAATCATTCAAATTTCCTTTTTCCTTTTCCTCCAGATTTATCCATACTTTAATTTCTGCAATAATATGTAGATGGCCTTTGACAATGATAATTACAGTAATTTATGCTAAGATGTGAATAACTAGTTGGTGGTCAGATACATTTTATCCATATGTGTGGCACTTGCATTTTATCAGAGGGTACTGAAGGATATAAATAAATTTATCTGTAACGGTAGACTTTCTAGAAGGGTGATAAGATGGTAGGTTATAAGAGCAGCCTTCCATTTATAAGCAATATGCCTATTCCACTTACATATCTCAAATATGAAATGTTCTTTGTCATTTAAAACCCTTCACAACCTAGTGCCTTTCTGACCATCCAATCTTCTTGCACCTTACTACCTCTACTCTATGAGCTGACATTGATTTCCTTTGGCATCCATTTACACACATATAGTCCATGCTCCAGCTCTGGGCCTTTTCACTGGCTGTCTTGCATTTTTGTAATGTTCTCTCTCCTCAACTCTACCCTCTGTTTCCTCTGACCTCAACTTAAACAGATACAACCTACAAAATATAAAATTTCTACAAGAGGCCTTTCTTGGTCTTCTCCCACACCCCACACAATTTCAACAATAGTGCAGGATGACTCCTGGTGATGAATAAATAGCCTGACCAGATGAGTCATTAAAAAAAGGTACTGTCACTCTAAGCAAAGAGAAAGTTCTACCCCCTAACACCCTCCCCCCAAAAAATCACAGATAAATAATAAAAGGGGAAAATACATTTTTTCAATCAAGTGCTCCTGAAAGGCAGTTCAAGGTTGATGTAAGTAGTATCTAAAGTATTTTCAAAATTTCTACAAGAGGTCTTTTTTGGTCTTCTCCCACACCTCAGAAAAGCCCCATAGTAATTTCCTCCTGAATCTACCTTCCATTTACAAAATATGTGCCTCCTATGTACATAGGTAATTGCATATTGTCTCTCACAAACAGAATTTACTTATCTTAAGAGAAGAGGTATAACTTTGCCTTGTTTATATCCTTAGTGTTTAACACAGTACCTGGAACAACACAAACATCTAAGAAATATTTGCTGACTGATATTCTACTCAGTGCCATTTTGATTATATTTTTCAGCAATGTACATCATGGATCATGACCAGCACCCATTGCAGAACTGTTACAATACTGCTTAGATGACAGTTCATTTAGTCCCTTCTTAAACTTTGTTACGTCATTTGTAAAATTAAAAGGATAAGTTGGATGAATTTGAAGATTATTTTCTATTACAGCATCATATGTTTCTATCCAAAGTTAGTTGTTTTCCCTCATGATGTTATGAAAATGAAAATCATGCTTACATGGAAGAATTTAATAATATTATATATGCTGTTTGCCTGAATGGACAGGAAAACCAGTTGAGATTGAAACAGGCATTTTGTGACAAATGCTACCTGGAATAAAGATTGGCAGATCTCCAGTAGTGTTAACATGTTTGAGCACAGTATCTGTTGGGAATAATAGTCTTGATTCCTATGCTCATCTTTTTCTTTTTTTTTTTGCTCTTGTTATTTATTTTGAATAAGCATAATCTCTATTCCTTGAATCATGATTATTTCCACAGAATCTAATTTCAACAATACGGCAGTATAACTCTCAGTGATGAATAAATAGCCTGACCTGATGAACCATTAATAAAAGGCACTGAGTTATATTCAACTGCCATTCTAAGAAAGGAGAGAGTTCTCTCTCCCTAAACCCCGCCTGTGCCCCTTTCCCAAAACACTCACACAAATACAGACAAATAATAAAAGGAGGAAAATGCATTTTTCAATTAAGTGCTCCTTGAAAGGCAGCTCAAAGTTGATCTAAGGAGTATTTAAAGTATTTTCAATTATGAAACTTTTTTTGTGTCTCATTCATGTTTTAAAAGTCAATGTTTCACAAGTTATTTATATAAACAACATATAACCACAAACACTTAACATTCTAGGTAGATGTTGAAAATTGGATAAATTGCGGCTGAATGTACCATTCATTTTTGCCTAGTGAGCTATTTGGAGCATATTATAAATACCCAGAGAGTGCACCTTATAAAATGCTTTGTTTTCCTTATTTTCCATCCTTTGCAAAACAGTGATTTTTGCATAAATATTTATGGCCCATGAGTAGAAAGTATCTGTGACTCTGGAGTGCTCTTGAGACATTCAATATAGAACTGCTGTTAAAACTGAAGGTTAGCTACAAGGAACAATGAATTTAAATATTGTTATCAGATCTACAACTCTGGTGAAACCTTAGAATCTTAATCACATTTATGATATTTAGATTAGGTACTTAGGTACTTGAAAGGAACTATTATTTTGTTAAACTCTCATTGAACTTGAACACCTTAAGGACCAGATCTGTCTTCTTTTATCATTGTCTGCCCAGAACCCAGAATGGTACCATATAAAAGGCATTGTTGAATTGAAACCTGGTGGTTGTGCGAGCGTGTGTGTCTGTGTGTGTGTGTGTGTGTGTATGTGTTTTACTGTTAAACACAATACTTAGTGCACTCTATATCAATAATTGAACCTATTTATTTTCTCAAACTATTGAAGTGCAACATAAAAGTCTTCTTTAAACCATTGTTTCATTTTAATTGTGGTCACTAATTTTAGCACTGAATATTTGTTTTCACCTTACTCCCAAGCTTCAATCAAAAACATCTTGGGATAGAGGGAAAAAAAAAAGAAAGCAGTTTAAATTTTAGACTCAAAATTTTCAAAATGACTAAGTTTATGAAACTGAAACTGGGATGTGAATGGAATTCTTATATCCTTTCTTCATTATGAAAATCATTAATTTCCATTTTTCATTTGTAGATCTATCCATTCATTCAAAGAGCATTTATTGAATACTAACTATCCAATGAGTTACAAAATCTTTTTTTTTTAAATTTTATTATAGTTTGCATCATTCATTTCCACTCAGTTACAAAATCTTGTCAATTTTAACTTTGTGATATCTTTCACCTATGCCCCTTTTCTCCACTAACAATGCAAACACCCCTATTCAGGCCTTCACTCTCTCATGCCCAGACTACCTACCACAAGAGACAGCTGGTTGGTTTCCTTGCTTCAAGGCCCTCCCAACTTCTGTTTATCCTGCACTCTCTTATCAAAATGATCATCCTAAAACACAAGACTATTCATCTCCCAACCATATTCACTAAACTATCCTGGCTCCTCATTACTTTAAGGATAAAAGTATAAAATCCTCTACACATCCAAGGACCTTGGCCTCCTGGAGGCTCCTCACACAAAACCCCCCAACTACTGACAACTATTTCTATTGGTTCTCCTTAGAAACTTTTCTGAAGATATATGTTTCATTATGTCTTTTAAACCATTTCTTACAATCTTCTTACAGTAAATATACTCTATCTATATGTTGTTCATTTATTTAGTAGTATCCAACACTTTATGACATCATGGACCCTATTGTCTATGGGATTTTCTTGGCAGAGTTACTGAAGAGATTTGTCATTTCCTTCTCCAGTGGATTAAGGCAAACACCCAGAGTCATACAGCTAGTAAGTATAAAAGGCCAAACTTGAACTAAGATCTCACTGATTCCAGACCCAGTTGAGTCACCTACCTGCCCAAATATAGAGTAGGTACTTAATAGATGCTGTTTGACTCAACTTGTCCCACTACATGCAAGGTGATATGTTAGAGATAACGTTAATAAGACATGGCTCCAACTTTGGAAGTCTTTAGAATCTATATAGGGAAGTTAGATGTATTAACAAAATAAGAAATATAATACAATCATTCAAAAGAGTAACAAAAACCAAAACAAAATATATTTCAGCAGTTCAAAAGAAGGGGAAAAAGCATTACTAACTCTACTGATTCTTTCATGGATGAAGTCTTCATAGATTGAGTAATATTTTTACAATCAGGGAGAATAATAACATGAATAAAGACAAAGAAAAAGGACTCCAGACCCTCGCCGGGAGCAGAGAGAGCCTACAGTTCTGGATTGGGGGTCATCATCTCTATTGCTATCTCTATTGTGACCACAGCAGGAAACATGGTGGGCCAGAGTGGCAGGGTTGGTGCAAGCTAGTGCATGGCCCTCTTCATTGGCTATCGGAAGAGACAGAGTGACGCTAAAAAAGAACAGACTCCAAGAGCAAAAAAAAGAAACAAAAGCTTGTTAAAGAAATAGGTGGGTTTTCCAAGTTACCTGACCTTAATTAAAGATGAAGAAGCTGTTCAGAAGTTCTTTCTTGAAGAAATATAACTTGGTGAGGAATTACTAGCCCAAGGTGAATATGAAAAGGATATTGACCACTTGACAAATGCCGTTACTGTGTATGGGCAGCCACAGCAGTTGTTGCGAGTTTTACTGCAAACTCTTCCATCACCAGTGTTCCAGATGCTTCTGACTAAGCTGCCAACAATCAGTCAAAGAATTGTGAGTGTATAGAGTTTGGCTGAAGATGATGTGAAATGAAAAACATATCAACATAAAAAATATTAATAATTCTAAAAAATAATTCTAAGCCCAGAAGATGAGTGACAATCGGCATGTTGGGGAGAGAAGGTAATAAAACTTAAAGGAAACAACACTAGCTTCTTCTCATTGGTTGTCACCAAATTTGTGTGTAGATATGCATAAGTAAGTGTTTGAATGATATTTCCTTCTTATGGGTAGAGGGGTCAAATTAATAATTATCATAATAAAGCACAGTAACCCCTAAGTCTCATTGGCTGTCTCCGAATTTGGTGCATTATGAGGGATCGGAAAACACTGTGCTCTGATGGTATACTAATTCATGAATAATTATGGTAATGAAGGATTGAGATTGCTTTGCACCAATTAGCTAGCTACTTGTAAAGAGATTGTAAACTCACCTCACCAACCAATGGTGAGACTGGACAAGGGAGTGGGCTGGGTTAGGATTAGGATAACAGAAGCTTGTGAGCTTCCACAATTTGCACTCATTGGCTGACGGTGCTTGAGCAACAAGGGCTGTGTCCTTTCTCATGAGAAAGAATGAGGGACTCTTTCTGCATTCCGATTCAGACTCTGGTTTTAACAATTTGGTAGTGGTCTCTATCCCACACATTCCATAATTTGTGTGTATATCCTTCCATAAATTTCCAGATGGGGTTCACCTAGCATATTGGGGATGGGAGAGAAATGGGGGATTGCCTCCATAGCTTTTATTAAAACAAACAAACAAAAAACCCCCCTACACAAAACTCAGTTTGTCCATGAGTTATCTTTTGTTCTTTCTATAAGAATTTCTTGTCCCTTGTCATTAACTTTTCTGGACATAGATGTCATTTATTGTAATTCTTTTATTGTTAATATGATCTAATTACTTTCATTCTTCATGAGTCTTTCCATTGTTCTTTTCCCTCTA
Source organism: Pseudochirops cupreus (assembly GCA_028627135.1). Lineage (NCBI taxonomy): Eukaryota > Metazoa > Chordata > Mammalia > Diprotodontia > Pseudocheiridae > Pseudochirops > Pseudochirops cupreus. The sequence continues at coordinate 245,263,771 of CM053582.1, forward strand.
CTGTTTTTTTGTAAATTTCTGAGATAGTTGTTTCCTCTGATCCACAGTTACATCTCATAGCCAAGACAATTTTGCTGTTGTAAATATGAATTTTCAGAGTAAAAAGTACCTTATAATTTGGGAAAGTACTGTGAATTTTCCAATATGGAAACCAGAACAACATATTCTTCCTACTTATATTTGAACCTAGCTATTCATCTGCATATTCTACTTATAATAAATTTGGACTGATTAATAGGAAAAGAAAAATATGTAGGACAAAGGACAAGGACTGGGACAGAGATGGAGACTAACATTTCTCTGGGATAGGCCATTCTGCTGTGAGCAACCTCCCTCTAGCTATGTAGCTTGGACTACTTTGGGCAACTTCTATAGACTTAGATATTTACCCAGATCCTAGACAAGTTTAATGAACTGGCCAAAAACAAACAGTAATTATTTCAATGTGCCAAAATCATTACTGCAATGGATGGAGAAAAATGAGGGTGAAAGGGTACTTAGATCAGTGCTTCTTGATTTTGAGGCCAACACTATATAAAATACAAAATGACACCTTTATGTAACACCTGGGAGTATTCTCTTAGTAACTACAAGATATCTAATTCCAAATCCCTTTTGCTTCAGAATTGCCTCTTAAGATCTCTTTATTCTTCACTTAGAAAATCATACAATTCAAAAATTTCCATTTCAAAAATATCAGCCAGAAAATTATATAATCCTCATGAGTTTCTTTGGTTTCCTACTCACCTGATTTTTTTTTTCTATAAGGAATGCTTAGAAGTCATCAGTTACATTAAATTTAAATTTTTACCCTATGTGATTAAGTTCAACTCTGTGGGACCAGTTTTGCTATGGAAGAAATTATCTTCTCTTCTTTTAAGTATACCACATTGTAATTTTTCTTTCCCTTTTCATATGTAGTTAATTAGCCAATAGAAACTAAGTAAGTGCCTACTGTATGTCAAACATTGTGCTAAGCACTGGTTAGTATTAAATAATTATAATTTGGTATGATCTCTGGGTTATCTTTGTAACTACTTCCAGCATCATTTATTTTGACTAAGAGATCTGAAGCTTTCATATTATAATACTTAGTTATAATACTTTTTATTCTTCTCTTAAGGCTTCCAGCAGCTTCTATTAATATGTCCTTTGAAATTTTTTCCCAAAAAATTCATAAAGTTTTATTTTATGATTTCATGAATCATGTTTTTTGTGAAAATTTCTTCATCATATTTTCATTGAAAATCAATGGCTTGTTAAAAAATTGAAGTGCCATCACATGATATTCCAATTTTTCTCTTCTCATTCTTCTTGCATCTCTGTATTAATAAATTTGTTTTCCTTTGGAGCAGGAGATTAATTTGTTTAGGTGGTTTAATTGATATTATAATGATTAAATTTCCCTTCAATTTCACTCCTTATAACCTTTTTCAATAGCTTTATTAGGTTTTCCAAACATATTATTGTCTTTCTGAAATCCTAGTTGTAGCTATTTAGCAAGTATCATCCCCTTTGTTCCCTATATCTGTTCTCACAAGCCCCACCCCTTCATTTGCTGAACTGCTCAGCAAATAGATTAGCTCAACTAAAATACTACTTTCTTTAGGAAGAATTCCTCATTCATCTTGGTAATGAGCTTCATATCACAGTTGGTTATTTAACTCTTGCAGGCACTTACTTACCTGATGACTACACTATGTAAAATATTTTCCTTCCCAGGCACAGAGAATATGTTTTACCTAAACTTCCCCTCTCCCTCATTACTAAGACCACTAAATTTTTATGCAATAAACCCTTATTAAAACCTGAGTGGTAAAATGGATCATAGATTTAGATAAAGTTGGAAGAAACTTCTGATGGAGTTCACTAAGTTAATTCTCTTCATTATATAGATAAGGACACAGACTCAGAAATCTTGAACAACTCAACTGTAGTTACACAACTAGTATCAGACCTAGGACTTAAATCCAATTCTTCATGTCTTAAAGTCCTGGCTTTTTACCAGTATGCAAATTAGCCTTGACATCTGACATCAATATAGCTTGCCTAATGGTTATGCAACTTGTAAATTTGAACAATGACTTTTTTTGGCTCTGTTACTTCATCAAAAAAATTTTTAAAATACTATCAGGCCTTGAGTTTTAATAGAGATCTACCTGCTCTAAGGGGTAGAGAACTCATACATCCTTTGATTAAAATATTTCTCTCTGTGATATAAAATGAAAGTGAAGCTATGTGACCCATTATTAATTTGGTGGTATCTTTCCAATAATGAGGATGAAATTGCAATCAACACATGGATTTTTTGATGTGGTTTCCCATTTCATCAGAAAACAAAATCGTAAGTTAGCTGGCCAAGGTTAGTGTGGATTCTATGAGATTGTGATAATGATGCTACATGGTTCACATACAGGTTTATCCTGGCACTGTGGCCTCCTTAGTACCATTCACTAACTAGCGGATATAGTTGATCTAGGGAGTATAGTCATTTAGTTAATACCAATATGTTGTCCTCACACAACTATATTCGCCAAATCCACTTCTTTAATATTTATCATTTTATTTGTTCATTCAGTTTATGAAATCATTACCTTAGGGTATAAGTGAAAAATTGGAAACGTCAGTAAGGTGGGTAGAACTACGAAAGCTATAAGCAGCATGAGAAGAATCATGTTTAAAACATCAAAGCATATTTTGAAACATTTTTATGATGATTGATGAGTTAATTTAAGGTGTTCAATCTACAACTACTTTTTATTTGGCTGACATCTTATTTTAGAAAATAACATTTTTCTCATCAGAAAACATGATTCCACTTCACAAACACATACACCTGTCCCTACCTGTAAAAATAAATACACCTTGCATCCAGAGGAAAATAAATGTCAAAGTGATTATAATTCTAGAGATGTGGATTGAAAGCAAATTTAAAATAGGTGCTTTCTAAATAGAAGATAGTGGATTATTACATTGGAATTTTGTTCTGACTTCCATTATATCACACAAAATAATAAACATTTTGATGTTCATTATTAATATAAAAGAGTATGGGCATGAAGTATATCCTAAAAAGAGAAAGCATACTAGTAATTTGCTCTACAGTTTTTTATGTTTTTTTAAATAATTCCTACATTGATCCTTATAAAACCCTTGAAGGTATGTATTTTCATCCCCATTTTGTCACTGGAGGTAATGATAATTTTCTGGAAGACATTAAAACTACATGAAAGATGACAGCTTCAGAATTTACTAACTAATTTTGCATAAGATTGGCCATCAATATCCAAAGAGATAAAACACTTTCCCATGCTTCTGTCCATCTCAATATGAAAGATAAAAAGGCCAAACAGAAAGTTGGTTAGTGTTTGATTTCAAGAAGGAAATGCCAAGCACCATTTCTGGTATAAAAAGCAAACCAAATTGAAAAGAAAACAAAATAAAAGCCATTCAATTAGCCTCATTTCCTTATTTTCTATAGTAATGTTTTTGCCACACCACAATAATTATTGCTCATAAGGACTACAAGAAATATATGTGTGATTGGTACTGTGCTATCTATTGAGGATAAAGGATATAAAGCTGATCTTATCCTCAAGGGATTTTAATTCTCCTGTGGGAAACAACATGTTCCTAGGTGAAAAACTACATATGAAGAAAGTTACAGGGATAATAAGGAGGAACTAGTAACTGATGCAACAATGACAAAACTTAAGTGGATCTAACACTTGAATTGAGCCCTAAAGAAAGCAAGATTTTCTGTGAGACAGAGGTTAGGAGGAAAAGCATTCTAGGAATGGTGGAAAACCTTTGTAAATACTACAGACATTATATTGAAAGTCATGTACAGAGACAAAAAGGAAGCCAGATTGCCTATTATACAGAGACCTTGTAGGAAAAGGGGAAATAAACCTGGAAAGATAAACTGATAGCAGATTGAGAGGGTCTGTATGTAAAATATTCCAATTGTGGATATGTACATAATCTCAAACACTATTTTAAAGTGCTGAGTGTTTCTTTATTAGTAACAAATGATATATCTTCTTAATTTTTCTTTATTTGGGACCAAGTTAAGATTAGTCTGTATAACAGGAGAAAAGACTAAAATGGGAGAAAGTAAACCTGAAATATAAGAAGGAAGTCACATCGGATATGAAAAATTTTCTTTAAGAAATTGAAAAACAGAATAATCTACGTGCAAATAAATTGGGAGTTAATTTTCCACTTAGTTTTTAGAGTTATTTCTGGATTTCTTAGAATAACACTAGGAATTTCTGGGTTTGTCTGTTTATTTACTAATACACATCGTGAACCATAAACTAGGCCAAATATTTGTCTGAGTTGAGTAATTAGGCTAGAGATGGGCCTAAAAAAAGGAATGTAGAAGAGGAAGATAAAGTTATACAGAGGATTCAGATTAGAGATAGACCACTTAGGTCCTAAATGCTATTAAAAATGACAAAATTCAAAGCATTTTAGAATATTAGTTGCAAAAGAGAGCAAATCTATTATAAGGACCTCATTTCATATACAGAATTTTAAAACTTATTTCTGTGTTTTAATCTGCATGTAAAACATTGCCTAAAAGAAATGGATACAGTGAGTAAATATGATTAGTTCATTTTTTATATTGTTATAAACTTTCCAAAGCACCTGAAAGAAATTATAGAAATTCAATCTTTACTTTATGAGTACTTATGCAAATATTATTATCTCCAGTATATACAGATGAGCAAACTAAGTCCTTGCTCCAAGTCGTGAAGGTAATAAACCCTGGTGAAGTGGGGAGGGAGTGTGACATGCCAAGATTCACTTTGTTAGGTCAATTAATGTGCATTGATATATGTCCTTCACTGCATTTGGCACCTAAATAAAAATTTAAATAAATTATAGGATACATGGAATTTTAAGATCACAGAACTAGACTAAAACCTATCAATGGGTTAATATAATAAATCTATGATTAAATACTGGGGTTGTGTTGCAAGTGATACAATATTATTAATACATATGAACATGTAGAAGACCTTCTTCTAAAGAAGATCTTTTCTATTTGGACTCTAGGCTGGACATTCAAAACGATGGTGACAAATGTCTTTTGTGAGCAGACGTCTCCCTCTATTTTTCCTGTGAATTGAAAAATGTTTGAATTGAGAGTTATTTCTGAGATTGTATATTCCAAAGTGCACCAAAACAGAAATTCTTACTAAAAAGGATGAAAGACAATATCCATGCTTTGATCAAAGAACTCCAGTGATAGAGAATTTTTAACTTTTTCAGCAGTCTATTGGAAAACTTTAACCTTTTTTGAAGGCTTTGCTTTTTAGATTAATCAATCTCTTTGTAACTTCTTTTCTTTGCTTCTATTTCTACCAATTCATGTGAAGTAGAAAAAGTGTAATAGCTTTGCTACATTATAGTCTTTCAAATATTTTAATGTATCTTTAACATTCTCCTCCTTCAAATCTTTTCTTCTCCAGAGTAAGCATTGAAAGTTCCATGAAGTAATGTTGAGACACCTCATTTCCATACTGGTTCTCTTACTTTTTATATAGCTCTATATACTTAATATTGTTATTTTATGTTCTAAAATGTTGCCCAGAACTGAACAAGGAATACCAGACAATTTTTGACTAGGGCATAATATTGTGTAACTACCACCTCCTGAGCAATATACTTGTAAGTCCCAAATCAGCTAAATATTTAAAGCACCATGTTTATACTGCTGATTTATGTTGAATGTGTAGTGCATTTAAATCCCAAAGATCTGCTTTTATGAGACATTGTCAAGTCACCACTGCCCTCATTTAACACATTATTTTTTTTTTTAAATTCAACTGCATGACTTTATATTTATCTCTATTAAATTTCCTTTTACTAGATATCACCCATTATTTTGGTTTGTCAAAGAATCTGGATTTTGATGGTATCATTCAATGAGTTAGCTAACCTTCCAAGATCCATACCATCCGCAGAGCTGGCTCATCCTGTCTATCTTTTCACTTACTTCACTGCTAAGCATGTTGAATAAAGCAGGGTTCAGGATAAATCCATGTTATGTATCATTAGGAAGCTCTTCAATACCAGTACAATAATTACTACTACAGGTTATTTTTATCCTAACAGGAAGATTGTACTCTTAGATGATTTCATAATTGGCTGCTTTCAGTTTTGTTCAGAAACCTCACACTGTTGACACCTCACCTATAGATACCAATAGGAAATATGATGCAGAGAAGAATAAAACTTGTCTTGTAGAGTCTCTGCTAGAAATTTGGGATAACAGTTCCATGATAATTTTGAGAAAGGACACAATATGATTTTAAGCACTTGAATTATCTACATCAAAACAATTTTGAAGCTTGCTAGTTTTATCCATTTTTCAAAGCCAACTTTTCACACAAATATAATAGCAATGTCATATTAATGTTATATGTAAGATCCTACTGAATATTGCCAAATATTTCCCCAACTAATTTTGCATTATGTCTAAAAATACTAATATTAGAGACTCATTAATTTTGGTTTAATCCTCCCTCCCCCCAAATCAGCACTAGACATCTTGTAATGTTGCTTCTCTACAATTGCCCTCCTCTTAAGATTCTCTTTAATTTTCCTTTTATATTTTGAAGTATTTTGCTTCAGTCTGAGAGAAGCATTTAAATTATTGGCAATTAATTGATTATGCAACTAAGCAGTATATAGTCTTTAATATTTCATCTCAATTGACATCATTCAAAACACTCAATGGAATCTTACCAGTAGTCTCCTTTTTTCCATACTTTGCTTTCCATAATTCTATAATTTGCTTTATTTCCCAACTCAAGTAAAGTATTTTTTCCATAGGTTTTTCTGGTTACTGAGTCATCAAGGTTTTATTTTTTATATTGTTTTTATCTGAGTTTTCTAAACCTTACCTTTAAGTTCAGCCTGACTGCATTATAAATATCCTCTATCATCCTTAACAGTAATAATCTGTTTTTCCATCCGTGGAAATCTCAAACTATTCTTTTTCTTTCCTAGATAGAAAGATGTTCATATAACTTTCCTTTTAAGACCTCTCTTAAGGCCACTCCCAGAATTTGTTTCTCTCTACCATCTCAGTGGCCACTTATTGTAATTTATTAAAAATGCCAATTATAAAATACTTAACAGATAGTAATTTTCTCACTGTAAAGAAATGTAAAGGGAACCTAACCTCTTTCAAACAGCCCAGTTCAATTTTGGAAAGAGATAATTGATAGAATTTTTTCTTTCTGTACTCCTTCCTATCTTGGTCAGCTCTCAGAGAAAAAATAAATTGACTGTTTCCTAGGCTATATCATTGTGTTCATTGGCGTCCTCTTTCTGTTCTCTCTCCACAACATTTCAAGCAAATATACAGATTCATAATTCAAACTTGTTACAGGGCAATTCAGTTTGGATACCCATAGGAACCCCAAACTGAAGGTTAAAAGAAAGATTTTTATATTTTCCCCATAACTTGTCCTTTTTGACTTTATTCTTTGTTAGTAGGATCAGCAAACCATCTCAGTTTAATTGAATCCAACAATAATTTATGAAGTGCTTATTAGGGATAAGACAGTCCACTATGGAAAATTAAAAAAAAATTGTCCTTATAAGCAAGTAGTTTATATTCTAGTTGCTGCTGTTCAGTCATTCCAGTCATGTCTGACACTTCTTGCCACAATTTAGTTTTCTTGCGAAGATACTGGAGTGGTCTTCCAGTTTACATTCTACTTGGAGAATATAATATACACAGAAATATGTCAATATGAGGGAATTCAAAAGAAAAGGTGACATTAACAACTAGGAGGAACCATAAAGGGCTTGTGTAGGAGGCACCATCTAAGTTGAATAAACTAGGGGATCTGAGAGTAGAAGCAAGGAAGAAACATATTCTATCCATAAGGGACAATCAATATAAATGCATAGAAATGGAACATGAAATGTCAATTTAAAAAATAGTCATTAGGTTACTTGATCAGGATTGGAGAGTGTGAGAAAATGAGAATTATGAAATGTGTCTGGTTGAGATGAGATTGTAGAAGACTTTAAATACCAGAATGAAGAGTTTTTCATTTTATCTGCTAAAAGTTCAATAAATGTTTCTTAAATAAATACCATTACAAAGCACTGGAAATATAAGGACAAAAAAATCTGCCCTCAATGATTGGCATTCTATTCTCATAAAGTAAGGGCAATTGTGAACCCTTAAATATTTTAGATCAATAGAATGATGTGGTCACATTGATACCTTTAGAAGGTTACTTTAGATGTTATGGAGCAGTTAGAAAAATTATTTTAGTCTTTTTTCCCTTTTCTCCACTTGTAATGTACAGTTGGATACCATGATCAATTGAGATTAACTCCACAATATATAATATATCTTTTCTCTCTTTTTCCCATTATGGCCACCTTCATATACTCTCCTTATACTCTGACTGGATATTGTAATATTGTGCAAAGAGTTCTTCCTGTCACTCTCCTTATCTGCATCTTCCAACATTAGGGACACTGCCAAAGTAGTTTTTAATCCTCCTCAATCTTGTCGAATCATTCTTTTTCATGCAGAAAAATTAAGTGACTTCTTATTGCCTAGTGAATAAAGTCAAATTTGTCTGATGTATGATTAATATAATATGATGCCATTCCTCTTTTCCAATCTTATACTCATCTAATTCATATAGTTAAGATATCATTCTATATTCTATATGCCCTTTTGATATTCCCTATACTTCAGTTTCCTCCATGCCTTTATTCACATTGTCCTTCATCTTGTTCATTTATATTTTTCCTCTTTGCCTGTTGAATCACTATACTTGTTTTTAAGCCTGACTCACATATCACCTCCTTCATGGGGCCTACCATAATACTCTAAACTGAGTAATGAATATCCTCTTTTCCTTTTTATCTCACATAGCACTTCAGTGTTTAATATTCATACATTTAATTTTGTGCATTATAGTTAAATGCATGTATCATTTTTGTAAATATTCTCCCCTTCAACTCTTTGTCCCAACAATTTAGTTCAATGAGTCAAAGAAGCATCCTTTAAAAGACAAGTATTTCTTATAAAAGAGGAAAGCTACATCTTCTTTCAAGGCTTAAATATATCTAAAGACAGATAATTTTTCCATCTTGGTTCATCAATGATACTCCTTTGGATTTCCTAGTTGAAAAAATATTTTTCCCCTTTTATTTGCATTGTAAGTCCTCTTAAAGATTCATTTTTACTAGGGTAAATAAAAATACCAACAGAATTAATTATAAAAACAAGTCTTGGAAACTAGTTTCTGTTAGGTCCAAAACTCTTCTTATTTGGGGTGATGGAGAATCAAGTGTTCATGCTATTTGGTGTTCATGTAAAATACTTCAAAATATTATATTTTTGGAGAGGTCCTCAATCTGAGGTACAAAGACCTCATTAGGAATTTCTGTCTTAGGAAGCCCCAGCCTTTCCAAATTATCACATATTATAATACAACACAGATTGTGACTCATTTTCATGAAGCATATTTGGGGGACTATGTGCTTTACAAACATCATATGCTACTTGCTATATGATTGAGTTCATTTTACAAAAAAGTCAATGTCTCTGTTGAATAAACATAAAAATTAAAGCTTATAGTTTTTTGTAGGTTCATATAATACAACCCAATTTAAATCTTCTTAATGTGATCATTTCTAAAGGCAGCAGGATGTATCAGAAATACTGAGAAGGTATGTGTAGAATGTAGTCCTGACTTCAATACTAACAAACTATGCAATGTTTGGTAAAATATATTCTCACTGAATCTCAGTATCTCCCTATCTAAATGCTAATTTATCAAAATAATTAAACAAAAAGCATTTATTAAACACCCACTATGCATCAGGGACTGTTCTAGGCATTTCATATAAAGACAACAGAAAAAAATAACAAATAATTCTTATTATCAAGAAGCTAACATTCTATGGAAGATGAAATGAATAATTGGATTGTTTCTGATTCTTCCTTTTTCTCCTTCCTTGACCTGTAATTAGGGAAATTTTCAGATGAAGAAAGTTCCTATATTTATGCATGTCAGCACTTCTGATGGTATGACTGATAAACAGCACTCTATGACTGATAGACAGATAGATAGATAGATAGATAGATAGATAGATAGATAGATAGATAGATAGACAGACAGACAGATAGATAGGTAGGTAGGTAAGTAGGTAGGTAGGTAGGTACAGCCAGCATAAAAGTACAAAGACACTAATGGTTGCAGGAATTGGGAAAAATCAAATGGTACAAAAGATAAAAACTGTTTTGGGGATAAGGCCTTGGAAAATAAGTGAGTTGTACTATATGATCTCAAATGTTTCTAAGATTAACAGTGTACCTTTCACATGTTAACCTCTACCCCTTAGTTTACAATTTATATAATTTTCTCCTATTCATATGAATATAACATTCCTGACAGTCTAGAGCAGATGACTAATATTCAGATAAAAAACTTTAGAAGAAAAATATTTTTAAGAGTATAATGTTAAGGAGATTTGTTACTTTAGAATATGGAAGCAGAGAAAACATGGTGGAGAAAAGGCAGGGGCTCATCTTAGCTCTCACACAAACCCATCAAAATAACTTTAAAAGTGACTCTAAACAAATTGTAAAGCAGGAAAAACCATAAATAAGATGGAGTGAAATAAATTTCTAGCCCAAGACAACTTGGAAGGTTGGCAAGAAAGGTCTGTTGTTCCTGGGTGAGAAAGGAGCCCAGTCCAGCTCAGGCTGGGGCAGCACAAAGCACAAAGGGCCTAAGCAAACCAGGAGCAAATCTTCGGAGCCACCAAATAAGCAGTGGCAGTGGCAGCAGCTACTTCTGGAACTCCTGGCCCACAGATGATAAAGGGGTCGAACAACTGGTCAGAAGGAGATTGTAGGGTTCTTTTGGCTAGCTCTGGGGCAGGACTCTGTTGCTTTGTCCATACTTGAATCTGGGTTGCAGTTCTGAGTGGTAGTCACAGGGCAAGGAGAAGCACTAACATAGCAGAGCTTGTGACAGCAGTGGAGGGGGGACTCTTCTCACAGTTCCAGGGGAGAAAATAGTGCTTATGTTTGCTCACAAACAATAGCACAGGACAAGAGAGTAATAAAGACCTGTCCTTATATCATAACACCTTGGAAGAATTGAAAACTTACAAGTTCCTAGAATTATCTCTGGAATCAGTTGCACAAAACCTCTGAAACTTGGGATATTATGTTCTCCACCCTGGAAACAGAACCCTACTTAAAAAAAAAAAGAGTTAAAAGTGAAATAACACTCTGGAAAAGTGAGCAAACAATGAAGGACCAGAGGGCTTAGAATATGATATTCCACAGGGCAAAGGAGCTAGTATTACAACCAATAATCGACTACCCAGAACAACTGATCATAATCCTGTGGAAGAAAAATGGACATTCAGTGAGATAGAGGAACTTCCATACATGCTTGATGAATAGACCAGAGTTGAATGGAAAATTTGACTTTCAAATACAAAACTCAAGAGAAGAACAAAAAGGTAAATAGGAAAGAGAAATCATAAGGCACTTAATAAGATTAAATTGTTTACATTCCTTCCTGGGAAGATGATATTTGTAACTCCTAAGATGTTTCTCATTATTAGGGCTGTTAGAAAGAGTATATATAGACAGAGACCACAGATGTGACTTGAATATGAAGGGATGATAGCTAAGAAAATAAAAACCAAGGGGTGAAAGTAGAATGTACTGGGAGAAAGAGAAAGTGAGAGGTAAAATGGGGTGAATTACCTCACATAAAAAAAGGCCAAAAAAAAAATCTTTTACAATGAGGGGGAAGAAGGTGGATATGAGGGGGAATGACTGAATCTTACTCTCATTAGAAATGAATGAAAGAGGGAATAATATACACATTCAATTGGGCACAGAATTCTCTCACCCTTCAGGAAAATAAAAAGGGGAAGGGGAAGAGGAGAAGAGAAGGGGGATGGTTAGATAGGGGAAGGGAGTAATCAGATTCAAAACACTTTTAAGGAGGGACAGAGTGAAAAGAGATGAAGAATAGAATAAATAAGGGGGGATAAAATGGAGGGAAATGCAATTATCAATAGTAACTGAAAATATTGAAGCAAATTTCTCCGATAAAGGCCTTACTTCTCAAACATATAGAGAACTGAATCAAATTAAAAAAAAAATAAGAGCTATTCCCCAATTGATAAATGCTCAAAAGACATCAGTTTTCAGATGAAGTAATCAAAACTATGTACAGAAATATGAAAAAATACTCCAAGTCATTATTGATTGGAGAAATGCAAATTAAAACAAAATGATAAATGGTGGGGGCACATGGGAAAGATGAGACTTCAATGCACTGTTGGTGGAGTTGTGAACTGATTCATCCTACCTGTAGAGCAATTTGGAACTATGCCCGAAAGGCTATAAAGTCATACCTTTTGACCTAGCAATACAACAAGGTCTATATCCCAAAAGAGATTAAAAAAAAAAGGTGGGGGAATGACTTATATGTATAAAAATATTTATAGCAGCTCTTTTCTGGGTTTAAAGAATCAGAAGTTGAGGGAATGTCCATCAATTGGGGAATGACTGAATAACTTATGGTATGTAATTATGATGGAATACTATCATACTATAAGAAATGATAAGCATGGCCCTCTCAGAAAAAAAGTGGAAAGACTTGCATGAGCTGATGCAAAGTGTAATATACTGTGTACAAAGTAAACAGCAATATTGTAGGATGATCAGTTTTGAATGACAGCTATTTTGAGCAATATGATGATCCAAGACACCTCTGAGGGACTTATGATGAAAAATGCTAACCATACTAAGAGAAAGAACTGAAATTCTGAAAATAGATTGAAGTGTACCTTTTTTTAAAACTTTATTTTTCTTGAGTTTCTTTTTTTCTTGTCTATATCTTCTTTCAAAAAATGGTTATTATGGAAATATTTTGCATGATTATGCATGCATAACCTATATCAAATTGCTTGCCTTCTCAATGAGAGTGTGTGAGGAGGGAGAGAAGGAGAGAATTTGGAATTCAAAGTTTTAAAATTGAATGTAAAAAAATGCTTTTAAATGTAATTGGGAAATAAAATTCTAAGTAAAAGATAAAAATGCAATTGGGATTAAAAAATAAAATACAATGAAACATAGTAATAAAAAAACAACTCTGGATCCCACCAATAAGTCAAAATTAGTAACACAAACTTATTACCTGAGGCTGATGGGGCTGATAGATGAGAGCAGTCAAATCTTCATTTTTATTTTTTATAAAGGTTATCTAACAAATGAATGAGTCATGTCACCAGTCCCAGAGAATGGGCTAAGTCTATTTCTTTGGAGATTAATGCTAATTACTATATTTCAGATATATTACTGTCTTTCCTGTATTTACTAGAGAACAGTAGCTTGGTCTTCTTATGAGTGATATACTTTCTACTTAATAATGTTAACCATAACAACAATGTATATATGGCACTCTAAGTTTTGCAAAATTCATTCTAAATATTTCCTCATTTTATCATCACAACAGACCTAAGAGATAAATTATCCCCATTTTACAAATGAGGATACTGAGGCAGAGACTTAGTGACTTGAATAAGGATGGATTTGAACTCAGGACTTCTTTACTCCAAGTCTAGCCCTCTAAACACTATATGACCTACCTTGCTCATATGATTAGAATGTTTACTGAACTCAGCTCCTAACATAGAGGAATAATATTCATGTATGTGCATGGAGGAAAACTTTGAATTTCTATCCTCTACTTAATTGGAAGAATATTGGTTAAATTTTAACACTGGATTAGCAATATCACTCAGTAGTTGTTTTCAAAATACAGTCACTGGGAGAAATTCTAAGTGGATGGCAGAGTGGGCAGTAATATAAGAGCAACTCTTATGTCCCCTTAAAAACAAATAGTAACAAGAACAGAGAATCAAAATACAGAAAAGTAAAAAAAAAAAAATTCTTGAGGGGTGGTGAAATAAAATCACCTGTTATTTTCTAATTCATATGAAAAAAATTTTAAAAAAGGAATAAATTAAGAGATTTTTTTGCTACTGGTACTTTCATGTCCCTTCTGCCACTTACCTCTGCTCCCACAATATTTTACTACATATAGTAATGCAGAACTGTATTAAGACCCTAGTGGCTATTGCAAGTTAAGGCAAGTATTTACAGATTTAGCCACTTGGTAGCATTCTAATTTGGTCTTCCATTCAAGAAAGAGTAGTGTTCTCATTATTCCAGAAAATTTGACCTATGTGTTTCTCTCACTACAATATCCCATATGTAGTGCTACAGAAGTCTTATAATCTATGTGATTGTGATTGGGGCTCTTTCATACATCCAACTTTCAGAATCAACTGTTTCAAAGTGTCCTGCAGAAAATAGTAGAAGCAAAAGACTTGAACTATGCCTAGTGAATACCTGAGGAGAGAATGAGGTAGGGATTGGATTGTGAACCTCAAGATGACATCAACACTGTCCAAAATACCTAGTCTTATCCCCAAGACTTCAAAAAGGAGCAGTTATTCACTAACCCAGTCAGTGTACTAAATAATGGAGGGAATCAAGGAAGGAAGTGAATGTATGTGGCAAGCACTGAGATGAAAGGAAAGAGAAATCAGTACACAGCTGGAACCAGAAATGTCTCCTCAGAATTTACATGAGCAGAGACTTGGGTAAGTAAATAATAATTTCCAGATATATAGGTAGAGGTCGAGACAGTTTGGTATTTAATCAGAATCTCATGTCAGAGAGAAGCTTTTGGATTCCTAGGGAAAAGGGCATTATAGCAGGACACTCCAGAATGGTTCAAGATGGAAATCAGAAGAAGGAAAGAGTTAGATGGAAAAAAGTAGGGGAATTGGTGGCCCACACAACAAAAATGCACAGAAGAATAGGAAAAAAAAAATACCATGAATGGAGTTTCTCTACAAATAACTGTGATAGCAACTGATTGGGACTATGAATGAATTGAAGATATGAATAATCAAAAAGAAGAGAAGCAAAAGATTAAAAAAAGAAAAACAACCATGATCTCTATACAAGTGAAGTATACTGATCTCAAAGACATGATACTTGGAGGTAACTTAATACCTACAGGCCTTCTGAAAGAACATGATAAGACCGAAAACCCTTAGTAGTACCCAGCAGTAAAGAAGTTTCTTGTATTTCAAGATAAATTCAAAAGGTGGTACATGACTTAGACATAAAAGGTGATACTATAAACAAATTAGGAGAGCAAGAAATAGTTTACCGGCTAGATTTATGGAAAAGAGAACAATTTATGACCAAGCAAGAGATAGAGAAGATTATGAAATGCAAAATGGATAATTTTGATTACATTGAATCAAAAAGTTTTTGTGCAAACAAAACCTATGCAATCAAGATTAGAAGGAAAGCAGAAAGCTGGGAGACAATGTTTACTACCTATGTTTCTGATAAATGCTTCATTTCTCAAATATATAAAGAACTAAGCCAAAGATATGAAACTACAGGTCATTCCCCAATTGATAAATGATCAAAGGTTATAAAAGGCAGTTTTCAGATGAAGCAGGGATCTGTAGTCATATATAAATGCTCTAAATCATTATTGATTAGAGAAATGCAAATTAAACAACTCTGAGGTATCACCTCACCCCTATCAGCTTGATTAATATGACAGAAAGGAAAATGATAAATGTTGAAGATGTGGGAAAACTGAGACTCTAACGCATTGTTGGTGGAATTAAAAACTGATCTTAACCTTCCGGAGAGCAATTTAGAGCTAAGGCCAAAGGGCAATCAAATTGTGCATATCCTTTGATCCAGCAAAAGCACTTGGTTTATATCCCAAAGAGATTGTAAGAAGGGGAAAAGGACTCATGTGCACCAAAAATACTCATACCAGTTTCTTTTGTGGAGAGAACTCCCATCAATTAGGGAATGACTGAACAAGTTGTGATACATGAATGTAAGGGAATACTAGTGTTCCATAAGAAATGATGAGCTGTGGACTTCAGAAAAACCTAGAAAGATTTACATGAAGTGATGCTGAGAGAAGTGAGCAGAAGCTGGAGAAAATTGTACAGTGACAGTAATAATGTGCAGTGATCAACTGTAATTGGCTTAGCTCATTCCAGCAATACAATAATCCAAGACAATTCCCAAATACTTGTGATGGGAAATGCTATCCACATCCAGAGAAAGAACTGTGAAGTCAGTTTACAACACCAACAACAATGAATGCCTTAGCGTCCCAATTTTCCCATATCTTCTCCAGCATGTTTTTTTCCTTTCCATCATATTAACCAATCTGATAGGTGTGAGATGATACCTCAGAGTTGTTTTGATTTGCATTTCTTTAATCTATAGTGATTTAGAGCATTTTATGTGACTATAGACAGCTTTAATTTATTCATCTGAAAACTGTCTATATAGATGGAAGCATACTATTTTCCTTTTTTAAATTTTATTTCTTGTATTTTTTCTTTTGGTTTAATTCATCTTTATATGACTAATGTTGAAATAAATTTAATATGATTGTACATGTATAGCCTATATCACATTACATGCCATTCTAGGGAGGAGGAAGGGAAGAGGAAGAGAGAGGAGTTATAACTCAAAGTCTTATAAATTTAAGAAATAAATTTAAGAAAGAACTGATGAGCAGACAAATTTCAAAAAATCTTCTAAGACTTACATGAACTGATACTGAGTGAAGTAAGCAGAACCAGGAGAACATTGTACACAGTAACAAGAACACTGTTTAATGATTGCCTATGATAGACTTAGGTCTTCTCTGCAATACAATGATCTAAGACAATTCCACAAGTCTCATGATAGAAAATGTGATATATATGTAGAGAAAGAATTATGGAGTCTGAATGCAGATCAAAGTATACTGTTTTCATTTTTCCTTCTGTGGTTTTTCCCTTTCTCTTAATTCTTCTTTCATAACATGACTAAAGTGGAAATGTGTTTAACATGATTATGCATGTACAACCTATATCAGAGTGCTTGATTTCTTGGGAAGGGGAGACAGGAAGGTAAAATAATTTGGAATTCAAAATCTTATAAAATGAATTTTGAAAACTGCTTTCATATTTAATTAAAAAATAAAATACTACTTAACAAAAAATAAATAGAAATTGCTTGTATGCACAAAAGAGAGAAGTTTTTATATACTAGTTTAAGTTCTTTTTTCTAAAAAATTTCCATAGTACTATCTTGTATATCTTTACCCTCACCTTTTTTTTTTAATGTTGTACCTTAGTTAACATTATCAATTCATGTGAAGAGTAATAAGAAAAGAAGTATTTTGGAAGCCAGGACTGGTCCTAGCTATGTGCCAGTTCCCTTTCATTTGAATGTGTTACTGGTCTCACAACCCACCGCACTCCCCTCAGTTCTCTTCAGTATTTAGTCATCTCACAAAGCTTAATCAATGTCTGATCCTTTTTGAAGAATTAAGGGAGAGAATGGGCATTTTGGACAGTTTTTATATGTCTTTGAGGTTCCCAAGTAGAGTCCATACTTCCCATCTCCACATCATTTGCCTTCCAAGTAAACATGGCTTCTGAATACAGAATATGGAGAACAATCAAATAATAAAAATATTCACTTTGGGGAAAAAATAAAATAATAACTTTGCAACAAACTCTGAGAAACATAGGTATTAAAATGAAGAATCCCAAATGACAAATACATTCTGCAGATAACAAATAAAAGGACCGTGAAATACTAAGGTAGGAAAATTTTGATAACATAAAGTTATTTTGTAACCACAAGAAATCAGAGAAGGAAATAGATTAATAATTTTGAAAAGCAAAGCTAATGGTGATACAACCCAAAATGACATACCTGAATATCTTTGCCTAATCACTAATAAATAATAGATATCAATAAAAGGGAGGTTTTGAAACATGCCTCAAAAAACATAGAAAAGTACAGCTTTTTCAGTGGTCAAACATCTCAAAGGATAGAAACTAAAGAAATATAAGCAACATCACAAATTATTCCATTTCTAGAAACTTCATCAAAAATAAACTGGAAAGAGAATGACACTTTAAAAAAAGATTCCGTTACAGAGAAACAATTATTTCCTTATACAAGCACAAAGGAAGGTCAAGATAACAACTGAATTTGAAATCAGAAAAAAAAAAGATAGCAATTGAGAAGACCAGGCACATCATAAAGTATAACTCTTAATATCTCCAAAGTGAATTAATACGTCTTGTGGGAATAAATTGCTCTGTGGCAAACTGCGTAAAAGGAGGATGATGAGGTAGGGGAAAGTCTAACCTGAGCTATGAAAATTCATGAAAATAAAGATAGGAAGATACTTTTCTCTAATTTCTCAGCAAGAGTTCTGGAGAGCCTTAGGAGAAGGAAAATAAGAGAAATTTGGGGAAAATAGTATTCAGCATGATAAAGGGACATGGCACTAGAAAAAAATCTGAATGTCTAATGGGAAAGAAAATGGTCACAACCAGGTCATAGGATGGAATTAGACTTCATGATCTGGGGAAAATGGGCATTTGCTTTTTACTTCTTAGGTGAATTGATGCTGCTGAGAGTAAGACATAACATTAAAAAAAATGAGACTCAAGATAGTCAAGGCAACAACAGGAAAATTTTAAAAGAGGGAACGCAATTGGCATACTTTAGATGCATTAATTCCATGAAGAATCAGAGATTATTTAGAAGGATCAAATGAATACAGAAGTATGAATTAAAGAATCAAAATTTCATATAGATGAGAATGGAAGAGAATCAATGAAAAGAATGAGGTAAATATTCCTTTTTTTAAAAAGAAGAGTATCACATAATTAAAAAAAAAAGTTGGAATGAGAAGTGAGAGGATTTTAATTGAACCACTTCACTGAAAGGTAAAAGGAATTGAGAAAGAATGAGGAGAAGAATGAAATAAGTAATTAGAATGAAAAAAGAAAAAAAATAATCAGTAACATAAGTAAATCTCCAAAACTATCCAAAGGTTTGCAAAGAAGAGTGTGGACATTGGTAGTTGAGTGAAGAAAGCCTGGAAGAATCATATTGTTTTAAATAAAGTAAAAACAACCATAGGAATGGCAAATTATTTTCTTAAAATAGAAAAGGGGACAAATTAATTCAGAACAACATTAGAATGATAAACAGAGGAAAAACATAATTCTAATAAATTTATCCATAAAATGGTCAAACAGTCTAATAAAATAAAAGAGAGCAATAGATTTGTTAAGAACATAAAAGCCCCAAATATAGTGCTTATAAATTTTTTTTTAAAAATTAGAAGTTCTAATAATGCTTACACTCAAAGCAAATCATAATATTCACAACATAGAGGTAAACAAGGAAATTGAATTATTTTGCCAGGAATTGTAGACCACAAATAATGTCAATATTAACTCTATATACTCAAATGTTATACCACATAAACTCATTAAAATGTATCTGAATTTCAAAGAGAACAAGATAATAACAATAAAAATATGAATATTAGCAGAACATCAAACAATTCTTAAATAATCCTGTAAAAATGTATAAATATAGCTGTGAAGGAACTATCAGCGGAGTGGGAGTCTAGAATTCCTGGTCATACCTGATGCATTTACATGAAAATGATTTCAAACTTAAAAGAACAGCTATTATTAATATTGATATTGTCCAAATTCTAGATCCCCTTTATGAGAAAAATCTTAACACCATATCTAAATCAGAGAAGAAAAAAGTTACAGAAAAATGATTGTTTTAAAAACCATTTGTAAACCTTGATATAAACATTGTCAATAAAAATCTGTGAAAGGGAATAGGTAATTTATTTAAGAAACAATTAATTATGTCCAAGTTCAATTTATCAAAGAAATTTAAGGAATATTTAACATATAATAACTGTAATTAATCATATTACAAACAAAACATACAAAACACATTATTATCTCAATGATTATAGAAAAAAGTTCTTGATAAAGTATGAGCTTCAATTCTGCCAAAAAAAATATTCCAAAGGATAAGCATGAGAACATTTAAACATTATGAAAATTATCTATCTAAAACTTAAAACATTATGATATGCAAAGTTGACTCAATAACAGCTTTCTAAGTATGTAAGGAAGCAAAGTAAATATGCTCACCCACCCCACTATTATCTGATATAGTTCCAGAAATTATAGCAATAGTAGTACAGTACTATGGGGGAAAGAAATTAAAGGTATAAAGACAGGCAGAATGGAAGTAAAGCTCACCCTTTTCCCTGATAACATGATGCTTTACTTAGAAAATATTATGGAATCCTCAAAGAAACTATTTGAGAAAAACAATACGTTCAGGAAAGTAATGTTCAAATGAAACCCACAAAATTTAATACATTTTATATTATATTAAAGGAAAAAAAAGAGACAATAATAGAAAAGGTAATTCCACTCAAAGTGACACGGAAATCAATAAATTATTTGGAGATCAATCTACAAAAAAATGTAATACTTGTATAGATTCATTGACAAGAGGCTCTTTAACAAAATAAAGAACATCTTCAATAGCTTGAGGAATATTTAGAGCTCATGGCTGGATCATGTCAACATAATACAACAATGGTAATGCCAAAAATTTATTTCATAGTTTTAATGCCCTACCATTGAAATTATCAGAATATCTTATGTAACTTGATAAAATAACAGAAAATCCATTCATGGTGGGGTAAAACAAAGGAGAGAGTGGGCATAACGAAAAATTATCAATGAAGAGGAAATAATACTTCCAGATTTCAAATCATGTTTTAAATAACTATGAACAAAATTATTTGTCATTGATTTAAAAAATGGAAAAGTAGATCAGTGGAATTGTATAAACAAGAGAGACACAGAATAGTGGAAAATAATGACACAGCATTAAAAAAAGATGAGAAAAATCAATATTGGAAAATCTGTGCAAAGATATGAATTTTAATGCAACTTGGGACAGCTTTGAATTACTATAACCCTAAAGGAAAACAATTTGCAATTCTGAAGAAGTGGCTAAGAAAATCTATTCTAATCACCCCAAATTTTCCACTGCTAGCAATGTGCTCTAAAGAAATCAATGATAAAAAGACTTCATCTATACCAAAATATTTATAAAGCATTTCTGTAGTATCAAATAAATGAAAAAAAATTTAAATCCCCACTGACTGGGGAAATAGTCAAATAATTTTTGGTACATAAAGATAATGGAATATAAATTGTAGCAAATATGAGTATTGTAACAAATGGGAGTAACAAGTATGAAGAATACACAAAAGCAAAAAAAGATATTAATTGATATAAATTGCATTACTTATTGCATAAGCAGAGACAAGAAATGATATAAAGAATGATCCTAAAAGCTAAATATATAGAGTAGCAACAACCAGAAACCTAATTAAAGAAAAATGTTTAAAAAAAACACAAAAAAGCTTGGCCTCAATGAAGAGTTATGATAGGTATCTGTAATTAACAAATCATTGCATTTATTGTTCTAATTTTTATGTGTGCTGTTGATAAGTTTTGTGAATTTTACCTCTTTTTATTTCCATATGTGCATATATATGTATATATGTTTTACACACACATATATGCACATGCCAACATATACTAACATAAATATATAAATATATTTCTACTTGGAATTTAAAGCCCTTCAGAATTTAATATCAGCCTATCTTTTCAGGCCTATAGATTAAAATCCTTTGGTCAAATTGATTTTGCTGTTCACCACAGATGATATACAATCTTCTGTTTCTGTGCCTTTTCATTGACTCTTTCCAATGCTGTAATAGTAATGAAATTTTAAAATCCCTTTATATTGCCAAGCTGAGAGGTATTTAGCATCTAGTTTCAAATTAAGCCTCTGTTAGAGAAACAGAAAGTATGAACCCCTGTTGCTGATGTAACAGGAAGGGGCTGAAGAGGGAGGAGCTTTACTGTATTTAAGGAATAGCAGAAGCTGGACCGTCAGAATTTCCTGGGGTAAGCATCATGGAGGCAGAGCAACTGCTGCTGGGGAGAGAGAGAATTTCTCTCAGTGAGCATCTGGAGGCTGGAGCTTCTGCTGAGACCTTTCTTCTGGTGAGACCTTTCCTCTGGGAATTCCAGCTGAAAACTTCCAAGAATAAGGTTGAGGAGCTACCATAAGTGAGAAAGGAGGGAGCCTGTTCTGTTGTGAAGGCTTGGGGATGTGGGTGTTTGCTGCATTGACCATGTGCACCAACTTTGTGGTTACTGCAATGACTTTGGCTTTCTGTTCCAGGACTCGGTATTCTGGTATTTGAATAAAGGCTTTGATTCTATCCTCCATGTGGAGAGCCTGTTACACTTTGTGATTCACAACTATACCAGCATATTCATGACCACTATGGGGTATTGTGAATATTGCATCATTGTTACAAATACCTGGAAAATAACCATCCTCCTCACAAATGTCTCTTACTATCTTTGATTCCATTAATATTCAGCTTAAGTATCACCTTCTACCTGGCCTACTTCTACCAAATTACCTCGCATTTAGTTTTTCTAAATTCTTATTCATGAACAAGTTATTTTCTACAAAAAAAGTTTCTTCTCACATCCTTCTTGCCAAGTATATAGTACATGCTAAATGAAGACTTATTAATTAACTAACTGATAGATCTCTATCCATGTGTATGTAAATATGTATCCACCACTCAAGTCAGATTCTAAAGCCTCATTATTGTGTTGAGGGGACCTGAGTTACTGAAATTTCTTCTAATAAAATTAAACATCTGACAGCAAGCCAGAAAAACTTCAAGTGTGGGCTATATGACTAGATATTTGTCATGTGATAAACAGCCTAAGAAAATTTAGAGATGGTTACCAAGTTTCTCAACTAAATCATAAATATTTCTGTGACTCAATGCTAATTATTGAATAACTCTCAATATTTTCAACAATGATGGTTATAATAAACAACAGTAACAATGATGGTGACAATGATGAGAACAACAATAATAAGCTATAGTTGACGGAGAGCTAGGCTCAAAGCCAAAATATACTTGATTCTAATCTTGCTTCTAACTAACTTCACCATACTCTAGGCAAGTCTCTAAGAAAATAAGTTGTGGTGGATGTACAAACATCTTTAATGGTGAATATCTACTCACCAAGATTATACAAATGAAGCCACAGGTCAAGTTTTTACCACTAAATACTAACAACAATGACTAACATTTAGATCCTTCCTTAAGATCTGCCATGCACTTTACTTGTATTTTCTAATGATCATCATAAGAGCTATCTAAAATAATACTATTATTTCCATTGTATAAATGATGAAATTGAGGCTGAGAGAAGTTAAGTGACTTCTAGAATCTTTCTAAGAGCTAATTTTAAATTCAGGTCTAAAGATGTAAAGTTCATCACTATCTCTGAATCATGTTTTTCCTATACTAAATGAGAGATGAGCTGTTATCCATGTTGTTGGAAGGAACTGTGTCATTAATAATTGAACTCTAGTATTATATATGCATATTTACCTCCTAAACGTGCTTTTGAGTATAGCTGCAAACAATCTCTAGATAGAGGATGCTATAGCTTCAGCTATAGATATTTATATACAAATACACATACATGTGCACGTTGGGGTATTACTACCTTTCTTTATGATTTATAATAGTTAATTACTACAGACTCAATATATTTTAGCCTCAGCAGTTAAATGACAAGGTCATAGCTTTGCAAAAATCATATTTACTTGATTCAATAAGAACCAATTACTCTTTATGATTGATAATAACCACTGCATATCATTGGTTATAATTTATAGACAATATTAACACTTTGGGGAATGAAATATTGTGAACCATAAGTAATGCATGCCTCCATGTTAAAATAAATGTAAGAGAAAGATATTTCAAGACATTTAATTTATTTACAAGAACAGAACTTGTCAACCAAGCTTAAACAAAGGAGGGGAAAAGTGTTTATGAACTGGAAGAAGAACTTGCACAGCTAGCATAAAGTATTTTTTTTAATGCCAAAATTGATTGTATTTTAAAAATTCATCTTCAGTGCAGTACTAATTAATTTACAATTAATTAAGCTCATCTTTACTAACTAGAAGCAAAAGATTTCTACATGAAATTGTTGCTGCTAAACTTAGCATTTGCTAATGGCTTAGAAATGAAGATATATGGGTTCTTTATTTGGATATGCACCTCAATCATCTTGAAAAGGATAACAATGCAAGATGGGTGATTTTTTCCAAAAAGAATATTAGATATTATTTCATCCAAAATAATAATTCATCACTGTCACATGAAATGTCATTAGTTATGTGATCTTATAAAAATATAGAGTTTTTGAAGTCAAATGAGATGATTTAAAAACTTACTGAAAAAAGATATAGTGT
>CM053582.1:245288646-245311566 GCA_028627135.1 Pseudochirops cupreus
ATTATTATTATTATTATTATTAATTACATCCAACTGGAACTTGAGATACACAGGCACTGGGGTTGGGAGATCCATCCTGCCCTACTGAAAATTCAGAGGGGTGAGGGGGGAAGACATAGGAGAGAATAGAATGGGGAAGGGGGGAAACACTGGGATGGCTGTTTCGGGGCAGTGGGTAGGGGAAAGATGGGGAGAAAATTTGTAACTCAAAATTTCGTGGAAATGAATGATGTAAACAAAAATAAAATAAAAAATTTAATAAAAAAAAAAGCCAAAGTCCACATTCATGGATAAATAATAACATAAAAAAAAGAAGACATTCTATTACAGAGCTGCCGAGATACCAGAAAACACTTGCAAGTCTTGATCTAGCCTCTTTTAGCCATTTTCTTCAGCTGCATTTGTGGGGGAGCTTATTAACATCTTTGTTCTCAGGGTCTCATGGGAGACAATGAAATTTGATAAGGAAAAAGAACTTTCATGGCTTCTTTGCTCTGAAGCTATGTGATCCTATGAAAGGGACCAGAGTTCTTTCTATTGTACCCAAACCCAAATCCCAGATCACTGCACACCACCTGATTTGTGGCTCACCATTAAGCCTCCTTTTATATTTCTGTCTTTGTCCCTATTCTATATCATGTTATAGCTTGGAACAGCTTTAAGGCATGTCTGGGCATTGCTCAGGGCAAAGTTCCCTATTAGCATTATACATATATATATATATATATATATTTATATATATACATATATTTCTTTGAATCAGTATGAGTGTATAAAGTGCAACTCAAGGGTATGATGTAATATAGTGATCATCCTGTCCTGTTCCATTGACCAAATAGGGTCCCTACACCCTCTGCCCTCAACATGACCCTGGCTTGTCCTGGGACTTTCCAGTTCCCCCTTACCCCATGACCTGCCACCCTGTTCTGGAAAGAGCTGACTACTCCTGCTCTTCTGAGGGACACCTGAGTCACAGAAAGATTGCACACCTGCACCCTTGTGCCACATTCCAAAATTAGCCCTGAACTATAGATCTAACCAATGGCTATTCTTTGCTTCTGTACATCATGGCTTCTGCTAGCTCTCCTCCCTGATTGCGATTTTTGTGGTTTTGGCCTATATAATCAAGTCTGTACCCCACAAAAATCACTACCAATTTAAGTGTCCCACTCCAGTTGTCATGCACTTGCTTAATAAACCCACAATGAAATTTATCTTGAACCCAGGTCTCGGCTCACTCTTATTCTCTGCACAACATTTCCATCTTCTTTTCTTTTCTGTTTTATCTAAAAGAGTTAACAGTCTTATACCCTGTGAATGTCAAAATATCAAGAAGGTACTGAGGCATTTTAGAAACTTGGGTTTTTGTTTTTTTTTTTCAGTGAGTAAAGCACTGATACATTAAGGATCAAATGGAGACCATCAGGACCTAGCCCTGGATAGCTGAGAAGATTCATTAGGCAGTCATCTTGCATTGGGATATGAATATAATTCAACTAATGTTTTGTAGGAATTGTACTGAGTGATCCTAATGTCCTCAGTCTGAGATTGTGCATGGGAGAAGTATTCCCCTGAGATATCAAGGTAGGGAGGTGGGATGGCAATTTTGATATTTTTTTCTTACTATGACTTTAAAGTAGATTTTTTTTGTAAATGTTAACTGATTTTAAACAGTTAATGGAAATCATGCTCTAGCTTTTGTCACCTAATTGATGGGTAGAGAGGGAACACAGTCTGTGGAGGCTCAAGCAGATGATAATAGAAGAGAAACTTCCAAGCTTCTCAGGTACCTTAGAACCCTAATGGAAAGAGATAGCAGCCTGGCTCTAGGAGAGGGATTTAGAATTATGCTCACTACCATTTCTGATATACTTCAAAGGTTTATCCCCTACCCAAAAGTACTTTAGAGACATTGTGAGAGAGGAAAGACTTCTTTATGTAGTTTGGGAGTCCTATGGCATTATTGGATACCCTCACTAGCCCTGTAGACCTATGACTAGAATAAAAGTCCACCACTGCAATTCCACACTCTCCCTAAATAAGTTTCGCAAACTGAAATTGGTTTCAACTGAAAGGCTAACCTACAAGGGACTGTAAAAGACATTCTTCTTTTTATAAGAATCATGGAATTCAAGGATCTTAACGTCAAATTGCTAATTGTGTCATCATAGATATGTTACTTCACTTCTTAATACACAATTTCCTCAGCTCTTTGTATTTGAAAAGAAAATAGGTTTATCACACAGCAAACTTGTCCCCACAGTAAAGGATCTAACACCTAATCATGAACCAGGAAATGCATTTCTATGACAGACTGTAAAGCCAAGCACAAGCAGTTTTCCAGAGGACTGCTGCTGTGAAAAGCTTTAAGGTTCTGATCACATAGTACAGTGAACTCTCTATTTATTCAGGAGTAAATTAAAGCAAAACATTCACAGAAACCAAAGTACAGCATTCACAATATTATAATATAACGACATATCACTATAGGGACCACTTAGTTTTCACCAAAGTGGTCACATAGTTTTTTAAAAAAAAATATATCATTCAGTAGTAAGTCCTTAACTCAACCACCCTTAAGGAGCAAGCCTCCTTAAGAGACACAAAGTACAAAGGTCAAAGTTGTCCACCCCTAGGTCACATTGTCTTAATCACTCAGTTAAAAAGTCTTCTTTCTTCTTAATTCGAGATTAGTTTCCAATCATCTTTAACTCAATCATCCTTAAGAGGTACAATCATCCTTAAGAGTACAAAGTTCTCCCATCCCTAGGTCACAGTAAATCATGATCTTCTCAGTCAGCACTAAGTACAAAAGGAGAGATCTTTTCATCTTGAATCGAGGCTGGCTCTCATATTCCATGGTTCCTCTTCCATGGTCCTAACTCCTGCCTGAATCTATCTAACTGTCACCTGGATAAAAAGGTAGGGAGCTTTCAGTTCTTTTTCCAGTTCTTTGTTCAGTTCCCATTCCATATTGAAGCACATAGGGTCCAGTTCACCTCAGGTCTCTCATAGTTTCTGCTTCTGGGAAGACAAAGCTCAACAGAGCCAAAACAACATTCATGCATATTGCTGGCACCATCACCAATTCACTTTCTGCCTGTGAAATCAACACAGACCCAAAAACAATGTCTGAGAACTCAACACAAATTGTTGGTATAGTCCCAGGGCCTCCAAAACCCCTCCTCCAAGACTTCTGTAAACAGACAACAAGAAAATCCTCTTTCAGGGCTTCCAGCAAGGTCCTAGGTCTTCTGAGCAAAGTATCATAAACAAAAATCAACATGAACAGACACAGTGCCTAGCCACCACAAAGTTCCCTTCTTGATTTTGCTCCTTCCTAGCTTGGGCATCTCCTCACATATGGTAATTATCTCTTCCCTATTCTGCCCCTTCTTGTTGCATCAGCAAGTTCCTCCCACTGTGGGGTTCACAAGTTCTGTTTCTTAACAAAGATTTGATATAATCAGGGCAAGACTCAAAGACACTTGAACTCAAACAAGGTGCTAAATAGTTAAGTAGTTGAAACAAGGCCCTAAGTACTTCTTTGCTTGCCATTATACAGACTAAAAGTGTGACCTTGGCCAAGTTACTTCTGCTGTGTGGACAGTTTTCTGAGTCTTTTCATTTATAACAAAAAACAAAGGTGTTGGAACAGATCCTATCTAAGTTACCTTTCACGTCTAACAGCCTCTGTTTTTTTCTGACATAAGCAACATGTTTACTCTTCAGAGAAACATGAGAGGCACCATGAACTATAAAACTTTCTCATTTCCCTAAATTTAGACATATTGATTTACTTCTTCACACAAGGAAGAAAAAATATTTAGACTTTGTATGCCAAGCCTTATCCAGACACTAAATTCTCTAATGAACAGTATGGGAGCTGTGTGTAGGAAGACTTAAGAACCTGAGGTTTGAATAGAAATGCTGACAAAGCCATAATTACTCTGGTACCAGCAGTGGCTGTTTCAAAACACTATATATTTCTTCCCCTTGAAGATATTAATTTACTTTTTGAAATGTTCATTGCACAGATTAAGATTGGGTTTTTGAAATGTGTTCACAGAGAATTTATGCAGCAGCAAAAATATATTCTTCCCTAAAGAGCAGAATACTAATTTGAAAATGATCTATTTTCTATCATGGTCTTACATTCCATTCTCCTACTAAAAAGTTGATACTCGTGACTAAAGAATTTTCCCCTTTTTCATATCCTGCATAAGTTTTTTTTTCTTTTCTGCATTACAGTTCAATGATATTAGATTCACCATTCAAAATGTATTAAAATGTCTTTTTTTTTTACTTCAAGAATTCAAGTGGCATGAAAATAATGTAATATACCATCACAGAGAAAAATTTCAATGATTTTGTAAATCAAAATCCAAACACAATAATAATAAAAATTGACATTTTGAAGTTTAGATGTATCATTTATTTTGCTTCTTAGAATTGTATGGAGAATACAGGTAGTATTAATTCCATTTGCTAGAGGAGGAACCAAGGCACAAAGTTTTAAGTGACTCAGCTAGGGTCATAAGCTGTAAATGATCTCTTGGTCCAGAACTGTCCATTATGCAACATTTCTTCATATCCTTTAAAAAAGAATAATGTTATGTTATGGAAAAGGATAGAAATATTACACTAACCAAGACTGAGAGTGGTGGATAGAGGAAGACTCTGGCTCAGAGTTAAGGAAGGGCTTATTCAAGTCTTACCTCTCAAAAATGCTGTCTGCATGAAAAAAGGGGAGGCCACTTGACCCAAGGCAAGCAGCTAAGATTATAACTTCAAGATAATTTTTTTCAGGGCAGAATTAAATGACTTTCCCAGGGTCACACTGATAGCAAATGTCAAGTGTCTGAAGCTGGATTTGAACTCAAGCCGTTCCTGATTCCAGGGTCGGTGCTCTATCCACTGCACCACCTATTTGCCCCAAGGTACAATGATAAACAATCACCTTTAGCTGACAAAGTCAAGATGGCTGAGAAAAGGCAGTGACTTGCCTGAGCTCTATCCATAACCCCTCTTAACACCATTAAATAATTCCATAAAATAATTTCTGGAGCATCAGAATCCACAAAAGTACAGGGTGAAATGATTTTCTGGTTCAACAGAAAAGGCCTGTTGCAACAGGGTGAAAGTGGAGCACAGTCCGGGGCAGGACATACCAAAACAGCCCCAGCCCCAGCAATCCAAGGGCAGGCCTTGAGTGTCATTGAATTAGTAGCAGCAGCAGGAGCTGCCACTTCCAGACCTTTGAGCCCACTTTTTTTTTAGAGGGATCAAACAAATGGTCAGGAGGAGAATACTTGGGATTCCTTGTTGGCACTGAGGCAGTACCTGTTACTTTGACCATACTTGGATCCAGGTCAGAGTCCTGGGTCACAATCCCAGGGTAAGGAGGTGTATTAGAACAGCAGAGTCTGTGGCCACGGTATGGTGGGAACCTTTTGCACAGTTCCAGGGAAGAAAGAGTGTTTATGGTCACTTACAGACCAGAGCACAGGCAAGGAGAAAAATAATAAATACTTTGCTACTTAGATCATACCCCTTAGAAGAACTTGAAACTTACAATTCCATATAAATGTCTCTGAAAATACCTGAACAAAATCTATGAAGCTTGAGACAGTATTCTCTCCACCCTGGACGCAGAGCCCTACTTTAACAAAGGATAAAAAGTCAAGAAATAGGCTAGAACAACAGCAAACCACAGGAAAAAAAAAACAATTCTGGTCATAGAAAGTTACTATGGAGACAAGAAAGATCAAAACACACACTCCAAAAAAAATTATGTTAAAAATTAAATAAAATTAAAATTAAAAAATAAATTAAAATGTTAAGCTCCTATATCCAAAGCTTACAAGAAAAATATGTATTGTTCTCAGGCCATGGAAGAGCTCAAAAAGGATTTTGAAAATCAATTAAGAGAAGTTGGAGGAAAAAATGGGAAGGGAAATGAGAGTCATGCAAGAAAATCATGAAAAACAAGTCACAAATTGATAAAGGAATTTTTTAAAAAATACTAAAGAAAATAACATCTTAAAATAAAAAAGCAACTAGGCCAATGGCAAAAGAAGTACAAAGAGCCAATAAGAAGAAGAACGTCATAAAAAGCAGATTTGTCCAAATGGAAAATGAGGCACACAAATTCAATGAACGAAAAAGAAAACTCCTTAAAAAGCAGAATTAGTCACATGGAAATGGGAATACAAGAGTTCACTGAAGAAAATCATTCTTTAAAAATAAGAATTGATCAAATGCAAGCTAATGGCTTTATAAGAAATCAAGAAACAATAAAATAAAAACAAAAGAATAAAAACAAAATTAGAAGATTGTGAAAAATCTCATTGGAAAAACAACTGACCTGGAAAACAGATGCTGGAGAGATATTGCAGCCAAATTGCAGAGCTCCCAGGTCAAGAAGAAATTATTTCAAGTACCCAGAAAGAAACAATTCAGGTATTATGGAACTACAGTCTGGAAAACAAAAGCTTTAGGAGCTTGTACATATAAGGATTGGAAAGCTTGGAATATGATATTCCAGAGGGAAAAGGAACTATAATTAAAACAAAGAATCACCTACCCAGGAAACCTGAGGGGGGGGGGAAATGGAAATTCAGTGAAATAGAAGACTTTTTAGCATTCTTTATGAAAAGACCACAGCTGGGAAAAAAAAATGACCTGCAAATCCAAGACTCAATAGAAACGTAAAAATGTAAACAGAAGAGGAAAATCATGAGTGACTTAATAAGTTTAAACTCTTTATATTCCCACATGGGAAGATGATACTTGTAACTCATAAGAGCTGTCTCATTATTAGGGCAGTTAGGAAATTATGTAGGCAGAAGGGAGAGGGGCAAGGTGAATATTAAGGGATGATATCTTAAAAATATATATATATTAAAGGGGGAAAGAAGAATGTACTGGGAGAAAGAGAAAGAAAGAGTTAGAATGAGATATATTATCTCCCATCCAAGAGATAAGGAAAAATGTTTACAGTGGAGGAGAAGAGGTGGAAGATTAGGGGAAGTAAATGAATCTTTCTCATCAAAATTGGCTCAAAGAGGGAATAACATACACATTCAATGGGTATAGAATTCTATGTTACCCTACAGGAAAGTAGGACAGGAAGGGGATCAGAGAAGGGTAGAGTAATAGAAGGGAGGACAGATAGGGGGAGAGAATAGTCAGAAGCAAAACACTTTTAAAGAATGACAGGGTGAAAGAAGAGAGTGAATAAAATAAATGGGGAGGAATGGTATGGAGGAAAATACGGTTAGGAATAGTAAGTGAAAAAAAATTGAAATAAGTTTCTCTGATAAGGGCCTCATTTCTCAAACATATGGAGATTTGAGTTAGATTTATAAAAAAATGAGAGCCAATCCACAACTGATAAATAATTAAAAGATATGAACAGTGTTCAGATGAAATAATCAAAGCTATCTATAAACACATTAAAATGTGCTAACTCACTACTAATTGGAGAAATGCAAATTAAAACAATTTTGAGGCACTACCTAATACCTATGACATTGGCTGATAGGACAGAAAAGTACAATGACAGATGTTGGAGTGGATGTGGTAAAACTGAGATATTAATGTATTGTTGGTGGAGTTGTGACCTGACTCAACCATTCTGTAAAGCAATTTGGAACTATGTCCAAAGTGGCTACAATAAATACCATGACTAGCATTTGACCTAGTATCAGCACTATTAAGTCTGTATTACAAAAGAGATAAAAAAAAAAAGAAAGAGAGAGAGAGAATGACTTATATGTACAAAAATGTATATAGCAGGTCTTTTCTGGTGGCAAAGAAATGGGAATTGAGGGGATACCCATCAATTAGGGAATGATTGAACAAATTATGTTATGTGATTATGATGGAATACTATTGTACTATAAGAAATGATGAATAGGGTTCTCAGAAAAACCAGGAAAGACTTATAAGAGCTGATGCAAAATGAAATTTACTGTGTACAAAGCAATAACAATATTGTAAGATGATCTGCTGTGAATTCTTTAGCTATTTTCAGGAATACAATGATCAAAGACAACTCTGAAGGACTTATGATAAAAAATTATATCCATCCCCTGAGAAAAAATAGATGGTCCCTGACTACATACTGAAGTATACTTTGTTTTAAATTTTCTTCATTTTTCTTGAGGTTTTTTTTTTTTGGTCTATGTTTTCTTTCACAACATGATGTAATAGCAATATAATTTGATTCTTTTGTATTGGCAAAGCTAAAGGGTACTTAGCATCTAGTTTGTAATTAATTAGATTAGGCCTTTGTTAAGAAACAAAAGATATGAACTCCTGTTGCTGACATAACAGGAAGGGGCAAAACAGGGAGGAGCTAATAGGTATATAAGGAGAAGCCCTAGGTGGAATTTCAGATCTTCTTAGATCCAGGTTCTGGAGGCTGAGGAAGAGATGTTGGAGAGTATGATTTTTATTTGGAGAACCTGAATGAAATGATCTTGATTCTGGATACCAGCTGAAACTTCTGCTGAGTCCCCAGCTGTAGCTACTGAGGAACTGCTGAGTCTGAGGGCCAGCCAAGCTGCTGACGATTTCAGAGGACCAGGCAGGGCTGCAGAAGACTGAGGAAGCATGACTGTGGTGCTGGTATTTTATCTGTTTGCAACTTTGTTAAGCCTTGACTTCCCAGGAACAGAGACAGTGAAGGATTTAAGGTGGGCTGGACACTGTGAGCTTCAGCTTGGAAAAGGAACAGCATGGAGAGTTGGATAAGGAACTGGGAGATGTCTGCCTTTGAACCCAAGTGACAGTTCGGCGAATCCAGGAAGGAACTGGGACCATGGAAGGGGATCCAGAAAATCTGAGAGCCTACACTGAGTCAAGGTAAAAGAAGACTTTACTTGGATACTGTGTACTGACAGAGAAGATTGTGATTTACTGTGACTAAGGGGTGGATGGCCTGGGTATTTTCTGACAATTGTATAGTGAATGATTACTGAATAGTGACTGATTTGTAACTTAGTGTGCCCCATGAGTGGAGAACTTTGACTTTTGTAAGGAGGCAAGCCTCCTTAAGGTTGACTGAATGATTGAGTTACTAAGTGATTGACTAACTAAATGATTGTACTTTGTTCAAAACTATGTGACCACTGTGGTGAAAACTATGTGGCCATTTTAGTGATAACTGGTTGTGAATGCTGTATTTTGATTTTCTGTGAGAAGCTGTAACATTGTGAATGCTGTACCTTGATTTTCTGTGAATGTTTTGCTCTGATTTGTTATTGAATAAATAGAGTGTTCACTATACTGTGTAACCAGAACCTTGAAAAGCTGTTCATAGCAGCATTCTTCTGGAAAGCTGCTTGTGCTTGACTTTACTCATGATTAATATGGAACTATTTATATAACTGTGCATTTATAACCTATATTGAGTTGCTTGCCTTCTTAGCCAGGGGAAAGTTGGGGAGGGAGCAAGGGAGAGAATTTGGAACTCAAAGTTTTATAAAACAAATATTAAGAATCTCTTTTATAGGTAACTGGGAAAAATAAAATACTAAATATTTTAAAAAGATACATGATTAGTCTACATCAATGAAGGCAGGAAATTCAAATACTGACAACATCACAGGTCTGGACCAATAACCACCATCCCCACAAAAAGGAAAAAAAAATTGATACTACTTCAAACCATACTTAGTTTAGGTCATATTTTTTCCTGCCTTCTTTACCAATGACTTTTCATTATCATTCCCTCTGTCAAGTGAGAATAAATATGCTTCCCCTGACTGCTTTATGTTGTTGTGAAGATCAAAGAGATGATTCATTTCAAAACACTTTGCAAATTGCAAAACACTACATAATTTAAAATATTATTACAGTAATAAAATATGATACAAATATGTGAGATTGTTAGTTATACTAATAGAGGTATTAGCCAAGAGAAGTAGAATGATTTAATGAAAAGCTCTGGACTTCAAGTCAGGATGTCTGTATTTAAATTGGGGATATGACACCATCTCTAACCATGATCAAGTTACTCCATCTCTGAATCAATTTCCTCTTCTATAATATGGTTATGATAGCATAATAGATATAGCAGAAGAAAAATAAGGTCATCTGTCATAATCCTCTCATTTTACAGATCAGGAAACTAAAGTACCTAAAAGTTAAGTGAATTGCCAAGGTCACAAAGACAATAAGCAGAGGTAAGAATTAAAACCAGGTATTATAATCTGAAATTCAACATCCTTTCTGATACATTATGATGATAACCTTCCCACTATTTATAATACAATACAATTTAAACTATTGTAGAATTATGATTTTTCATTATTATTACTAGCAATAATATTCTGCTGTCATTCAACTCATCCAAAGTGCATGTGGTAATTCCCAGACCACAGCACAAACCAGAAGAGCAGTGATTTTTCCTCTCCTTATGTCACACAATATTAGAGTAAATGAAACCTTATCGATACCCATAACTAGCACCCAAAAAACTGAAGCACAAAAATACCTGAAGCTTGGGACAGTACCTTCTGAACTCTGGGAGCAAAGCCTACCTTTAATATAAAGTCAAGAAAAAGACTGGAAAAATGAGCAAATAATAACAAAAGGACCTGACCATAGGAAGTTACTGTGGTGACAGGGAAGATCACAATACAAATTCTGAAGAAGACAATAATGTTTTACCCAAAACATACAAAGCTACAAACAAACAAACAAACAAACAAGTTGGTCTGAGATTTCAAAAAGAATTCCTAGAAAATCTCAAAATGGATTTTTAAGTTTAAACAAGAAAGGTAGAGAAAAATGGGAAAAAAGAAATGAGAGTGACAAAAGAAAATCATGAAAAAAAAGCTTGGTAAAGGAGGGACAAAAAAATTACTGAAGAAAATAGCACAAAAAAAATAGGGCAAATGTAAACAAAGGTACAAAAAACCATTGAAGAGAATTTTTTTTTAAAGCAGAATTGGAAAAATTGAAAAAGAGGTACAAAAATAAACTAAAGAAACTAATTCCTTAAAAGGTAGGGCTGACAAAATGTAAAAGGAGGTATACTATCTCACTAAAGAAAATAATTCCTTAAAAGTTAGAATAATAAAAAAAGTGGAAGATAATTTCTCTAAGAGACATCAAGGATACTAAAAAAAAAAAGAATAAAAAAGCAAATTGTGAGATATCTCATTGGGAAAAAACGATCTAGAACATAGACCAAGGAGAGATAACTGAAGAATTAGACTTCCTAAAAGTCAAGATAAAGGAAAGAGCTTAGACATTATCTTTCAAGAAATTATCAAGGGATTATTTACATGCAACTGGGAAATAAGATATATAGGCACTGTAGCAGGGAGATCCATCTTGCCCTACCGGAAAGTCAGAAGGGTAATGGGGGAGGATATAGAAGAGAGCAGATTGGGGGATGGGATATACAATGGGATCACTGTTTTGGGGTGGTGGGTAGGGGAAAGATGGGGAGAAAATTTGTAACTCAAAATCTCATGGAAATGAATGGTGTACACTAAAAATAAGCAAAAGTTTTTTTAAAAAAGAAATTATCAAGCAAAACTGCACTGATATTTTAAGAGTGGGAGGTAAAATAGAAGTTGAAAGAAGTCACTGATCACCTCCTGAAAGAGATCTCAAAATGAAAACTCCCAGGAATATTTTCGCCAAATTCCAGAGTTTCTGTGGTACAGGAGAAAACATTGCAAGCAGTGAGAAAGAAATAATTCAATTATCATTGAGCTACAGTCAAGATAACACAAAATTTAGCAACTTCTACATTAAAGAATTAGACACTTTGGAATATGATATTCCAGAAGGCAAAGGAACTACCATTACACATGCAGCAAAACTGAGTATAATCCTTTGGGGGGAAATTGGACATTCACTGAAATAGAGGACTTTCAAGCATTCCTTAAGGAAAAAGAAAATAGAGCTGAATAGAACATTTATCTTTAAAATCGAAGACTCAAGAGAAGGATAAAAGGTAAACAGGAAAGATAAATCCTAAGGGTTTCAATAAGATTCAACAGTTTACATTCTTACATGGAAGAATGATACTTGCAACTCCTAAGAACTTTTTCATTCTTAAGATAGTTAGAAGTATACATAGATGTTGTGGGTGTGAGTTGACAATGATGAGATGTTTAAAAATATAAAATTAAGGGATCAGAAAGAGGAATGAGTACAATGGAATGGTATTTATAAATAAAATTAAGGGATGAGAAAGAAGAATGTATGCAGAGAAGCGGGTAGCAAGCTAAAATGATATGTTATCTTACAATAAAGAAGTACCAAAAAGCTTTTCCAGTGGAAGGGATCATGGGTGGTGATGGTATATTATTCCCTTCCTTCCTGGGTCAAGAGTAAGTGGAAATAGTGATAATTTTCTAAAATCAACCTATATTAAGAAAAATCTCCCTATTTGTATGTTCCTTTAAGAAGAGTGATAGATCGCTGTGGTTACTCTGTGTGTGTGTGTGTGTGTGTGTGTGTGTGTGTGTGTGTGTGTGTGTGTGTGTAGATTTACCCTGTACCCCTCCTTTATTCCTAACTCTCCTTTGACATATCTTATCCATAGTCCCAGTCAAATCTTACACATAAGTGTTCTAGGGATTAGAGGAATATTTTTATTTTGCATTTTGAAAGAAAAAAAAAAGCTGCATCTTCTATCCTATATAGGATCATGCTAATTCATTACCCTTTTTCTTTCTCCTCCAGTGTCTAGGCAGCATGTCTTTCATTTGTGTCACTATTTCCTGTAGATCCAAGGATTTATATAGATAGTGACCTTCTCTCTTCCAGAATGTCCCTCTGTTCATAAACTTTATTTCAGGAAACTGGATCTAGTTATTCAAAGTACCCAAGGCTGCTACCCAAAGCATCAGAAAAATAGGCTTGGTTGGAGTTACGAGTAAAGAATCATACTTATTTCTTCTTCACAACAACAGGAAGAGAAGTTTGTAGAATCAAATTTACATTATTAGTGAGCTTTTCCCTTCCCACTCTGCAGTGGCCACCATGCTTGGAAAACAATTATAATTTCCTCTCATTTCCCAGTAATATGACTAATGCTAGACAATGTACCATGACTGAAAAAATTTCCAACTTTACTTACCCCCCTCTATAACTGACTTGGTTCCAAGGTTCTACAAATGTGTACATTGAGTCTTGGCAAGAAATAGGTGAATATCATCTCCGACTCTATGCTATATGCATGTCCCCATACCCACCAAAATACATTTTCCGCCTATTTCTCAGGGATTCATAATCAATTCAGCATTGTGTTATTGTGAAAGATATAAAAACTGCTTTCTACATCATGTCACTATAATTAATCCTCCATCTGTGGGCATGAGCTCTGTAATTCTTGTATTTCCCATTAAGTATTGCAGAACTTCCCCTTGTCACAAGGGACAATGGAATAGCACAACAATTAGCCAATCAGGAGAATTTCTGAAGTCCATGGCTTCTTGACATGAGTGTTCCTTTCCAAGTAAACATTAGCTGAGCTCTGATATGCCTGCAAAGCTAAAACCAGTCTTGGCCAGCTCAAAGAGAGCAACAGATATATAAGTTCTAAATTATCTGAAGAACAGCAAACATCTTGCTATCTGATTTGCTGTGTTTACAGATGTCTTCTTCCTGGAATCCCACCCCCAGCCCCACCCCATGTACTGACCTATTATATTTCTCCCTTAACTCCCTCCACACCTAACCATGAATACCTCAAATTTTCATAAATTCCTCAAATACGTATAAATACCTCACTCTTTTCCCACTCCCCTTTGAGCAGTTGAGAATGTGGTCTCTAGCTTGCAAGCTTCGTCACAGGAACTAAATGTAGTTATAATCTTTGTTAAAGATTGTTAAATTGTTAATTTAAAAAATTAAAAAAAAATTGTTAAATTGGATGCTGGCTCAGTTGAGGTCCCCCTTTTTGAACCTGAGGTTTTTAGCAGTTCACAGGAGTTTTTTTTTTTTATCACCTTACTCTTTTCTAAAATCTTTTTAACTTGATTTCTGACATTAGCATTAAATGGTAATTACTTTTTATTCCCGTCTCAGACTCCATCTTTATCCATACCAGACCCACTAACCATAGTTATCCCCAAGCTTTTTTCTAAGACCTCTTATTTTTTTTTACTCTACAGTATATAAATCATTAACCCATGCATTCAGTTATCATCTTTAAATGGTTTATTTTCACATTTATTTATTGCATCCTAATCTGCATCCCAAGGTCTAGTCCCACATCATCAACCATCTATTGGATCTATTGATCTGTATGTTCTATAGACATCTCATCATGCCCAAAATGGAATGCGTTACATTTCCTCCCCACACTCATCCGTCCTCTTGACTTTCTAATTACTGCAGAGGGAACCACCATCTATTCATTCACCCAGTTGCATATCCTTAATGTCATCATCAACATCTTATTTTCACTCATCTCACATCTATAGTCACTTGCCATTTTTTAAATATATATATCTAAGACGTCTTAATTATGTCTTTCATGATGTTCATTTAACCACTACCCTGATTCAGGTCCTTATCAAGATCCAATGAATCTACTGCTGCAGGCTACTCATTGGTCATCCTGACTCAAATTTTTGCCCTGATCAATCTATTCTCCATAGGGATCAAAGTTATTTTCTTGAAATCTAGGTCTGATTATGATATCCTGCCCTGTACTACTCAATAAATCCCCATTGTTTCTTATTACCTCTATGATAAATTATAATCCCCTCTTTAAAAAAAAAAAAGATCTTCACTAATTTGTTTCAAACAACCTTTTCAGTTTTCAAACACATTTTTTTCCCCCTCCCCATTCTATGTTGTTGCAATGGTGATGAGATTTGAAGATTTTTACATGCCCCTTGTATTGGCAGGCTGGCAGGTACCTAGCACTTAATTTCGGGTTCATAATTGTGTCAGGTGTTAAGACCCAGAACTTGTAAATCCTTCAGTGGGATGAACTTGCTGATGTGGAAGGAGCGGATGGGGTGGGGAGGAACTAGAGCTGAATAGGGGCCAGGCTAAAGCCAGAGTGTTAACAAAAGCAGCTGAAACAAGTGGCAGGGGTGGCAGCAGCAGAAGTGGCAGAGCTTCTTTTTCAGAAAGCCAGCCAGAACTTCTGCTTGAGGACTTCTGGGGACAGAAATTGTAGGGGGTGGGAGCTGCTAGGCACAAGCTGCATGGAGGCTGGGCAGTTACCATGAGTGAGGAGAGAAGGATCTTTGCCTGAGGGAGCCTATTCTGTTTTGAAGGCTTGGGGATGTGGGTGTTCACTGCATTAACTATGTGTACCAATTTTGTGGCTACTGTAATAGCTTTGACTTTCTGGTTTGGGGACTAAGCTTTCTGGTATTTGAATAAATGCTTTGGCTCAGTCCTCTATGTGGAGGGCCCATTACATTTTGTGATTCATAATTATACCAGCATATATATAGTCACCATGGGCATTGTGAATATTGCATTGTTGTTACAATTCTCTAAGGATATTGATCTACTTAAAGTTCTAACTACAAACCACTTTCTCTCTCATCTCTTTGCTTTACACTAAACTGCCACATGCTTGTATTCTTCCTCATTGAAATCTGCCTCCTGAAATCACTTTCTGATTTCAAGTTTCATCTCAAAAGCTACTTTCTCCTAGAAGTCTTTCCCAGTTCCCTCAATTGTCTGTCTGTCTGTCTCTCTCTCCCTCCTTTCCTCCCTCCCCCCACCTCTCTCATTAGACACTAAGCTTCTTGAATCTGTGTGTTATCTTTGTTACCCCCAAAGCTTAGCATAGTGCCTGAACTAAAGAAGCCCTTAAAATAAATTTTTGGCATCTCATTGATTTACAATCTACTATTCTATGGATCCATTTAGAATTCCTGTGTTTCAGAGAAATAGGATAACTAGATTCAAGCTAACTTCTCTTCCTCTAGTCTGTGTTCCATCATATGCATCCAGGTCAATCTCACCTATAAGTTTTTTCTGACCATTCTGTGGCATTCCCTGTGACCCCTGTTCTATGGATAACAAATTATTCTTCGCATTTGGCCTGTGCCCTCTGCTAAGCTAATGCTTTCTATATATTTACCTATACACATACATGTTACTTACATACACACACACACTCACATATATATATATATATATATATATATATATATATATACATACACACAATAAGGGCAAGCACCTTGAGGGTTGGTACTATTTTATTTTTCATCCTTATCCCACACAACAGTGACTAAAACATAATTTTGCAATAATTCTTTTTGTTGAATGGATTTTAATTTCTTTCAGTTTTATACTATTTCTGGATTTTGCAATCATGATACTTGTCTTCATCTAAGTCATAGAGAAATCTTTCATAAAAGAAAGCTTGGAACCTTGAAATAGGTCACTAGAAAATTCTAGATTGACCACAATCTTCTAATTGATGCCCTCTGAGTTTGTTTGCTCAACCAGATAAGAATCTTCCTTTTTCAAGAATATTTCTATGTCTTAGCTATAAGGGGATCATTTGAGAATCTATCAGACATCTTGCAAAAACGTAACATGCCACATATTTGGCATGTCCATAATGTTTTCAGGGAGGACTGGAATATTTGATGTGAGGGCTTCCCAAAACCTTTTTATCTACCTTTGGTGTTCACCTGTCATCCAACTCTCAAATGATGGCAAATCAGTGCTAGTCATATTGATTTTTGTTCTGGCACTGAACTTTGATGATTCTGAAAGATACAGTGTGGCTGATGACTTTGCACAATTCTGCCTCACTTAAATCCAATTTACATACAAGTCAAGGTATCACCTGTGATTTCATCACTCCTCTTTCAAAGCAAAGAATGAACAATGACTGTACCACAGATAAATACTTACTTTTTACTGAAGACATTAATTATCACTATGTTTATGGGCAGTATAATAACTTCTGTAACACTGTAATATATATTATTTGGCTATTATGGTAGTATGGCAATTGCACATAATTAGCATACAGTCATGGAATAAAATCAGGCATTTAGATAGAATGGCATTTGAAGCTGAAAACAAAACTTTCTATATACATTGCAACAAGAGATTATCTAGTCCAACTCAGCCATAAAATGAAGCCAGATATCTAAGAGGTTAAGTGTGAGTGACAGTTAATGAGACAGAGGAGGAATAAAGAAAAGATAGTGATAGAACTACTCCTCCATGCTCATTTTTCTCTCTCTAATGGAACCCATTCTTCAATTTATTGGTTACTTCTTTTTTTTCAGGATTAAAAAAAAATCATTCCTACACCTGTTAAAATATGAAACGGTTTTCAACTATACCTTTTCATAATATAGTTCATTCCACTTTGGAAAGCATTTGTTCTTTATTAACTCCTTGTCAAGGCTCTACTAAGTATCTATTATTGCTCTTGGAATCTCCCCCACTCATCCAATGAAAAGGTTTTAAAATATCCATTGATAATAATGAATGTGGGAGACAATATGTTAAGGACTTCTAGGGCAGTGGTTCTCAACCTTCCTAATGCTGTGACCCTTTAATACTTGTATGGGGCATATCTTCATGTGGCTGGACCTGCCTGGAGATGGATAGAGGAGCGGTGTCTTGGTTCCTAAGACCATCAGAAATATGTGTTTTCCTATGGTACTAGGTGACCCCTGTGAAAGGGTCATTTGACCCCCAAAAGGGTCACGACCCACAGGTTGAGAACCACTGTTATAGGGGTATAGACAAGATGGCAGAGTAGAGAAAGCTGATCTCTCCCAATAGCTCCTCCAACAACTTCAAATTAATGCTTCAAATTAAATTCTGGAGTGGCAGAACCAACAAAAGACAAGACATTCTTCTGGTCCAAAATAACACAGGAGGTCCCAAAGATCTGTGACATGGGAGGTGGGAAGGTTGGCCTGCAGACATCAATGGTGGGATGAAGTGGTGGTGACAGAAGCAGCAGCAACTTCAGGAACTCTCAAGTCAGGGACAGTCATGAGACCAGGAAACTGATCAGAAAGAGATTGGAGGGATTTTCTGTGCTAGCACTGGATACTGGACCAGATGTTGTTTGGCCTATCCATTGACTTTACCTATACCTGGGAAATACTTCAAGGGCAGAGAAGAACAGTTTTGGCCAAGAGAGATTAGAAGTCCTGAAAGACCACTGTTTGGAAACTCCATTTCCTATAAGCATTTCTGGGTCAAACTTCAAGGTGAAGAAAAGCACTTTTGGTCAAGGAGTGGAAGCCCTGAGGGGCAGTGTGACTTCTGACCCCCAGGGATCTGGGACTCTGATGAATGTTTCTGGTATCAAGCAAGGAAAGGTCCTGAAAAGAAGCTTGGATTACAATTCAAAAGGATGGGAGAACTTTCCTAGGTAAGGAACAGATTGCAGACCAAGAGAACAGTGACTACAACTCTCTATAGATCACACCATCTTAAAAGCAATGAAAACTTCCAAACGCCCAGAACTATCTTTGAAAACAATAGTGTGAAAATGGCTAAAGCTAGAGGTGGAGTCCCTTCATCCTCATGCTAGAATAAGAGCCCAACATTAACATAGAGTTTTAAATCAAGAAATAGGTTGGAAAAAGAGCAAACAACAACAATAGCAACAGCAAAATGGACCATAAAAAGTTACATGATGAAAGGGAAGATTAACACATAAAATTAGAAAAAGGCAAGAAAGTCAAAACTTTATTTAAGCTGCAAGCAAAGACTTGAAGAAAAATGTGAACTGGACACAAGCTTTACAAGAATTTTCAAAAACAGATTTAAAATAATTTTCAAAATAAGAGTGGTAGAGGAAAAATTGTAAGGAGATGAAGGCAAAGGAAAGTAGTTATGAAAACATTTGACAGCTTGGCAAAAGAGGAAAAAGAATACCAAAGAAAATAACACCTTAAAAACTGAATTGAGCATATTAGAAAAGACTTACAAAAGCTAGATGAAGAAATAATTCCTCAAAAATTAATAGTGGAAACTAATGACACCATCAGACAGCAAGACACAATAAAACAAAATTAAAAGAATGAGAAAAATAGAAGAAAATGTGAACTATCTCATTGGAAAAAAAAGTGACCTCGAAAAAAAAAAGATCTAAAAAAGAAAAAGACCTATTTGC
The DNA here is from genome assembly GCA_028627135.1 of Pseudochirops cupreus. Classification (NCBI taxonomy): domain Eukaryota; kingdom Metazoa; phylum Chordata; class Mammalia; order Diprotodontia; family Pseudocheiridae; genus Pseudochirops; species Pseudochirops cupreus. The sequence goes on from CM053582.1 coordinate 245,307,758, forward strand.
ATAAAAATATTTATAGCAGCTCTTTGTATGATAGCAAAGAACTGGAAATTGAGAGAATGTCCATCAATTGGGGAATGGCAAAAGAAGTTATGGTATATGACTGGGATGGAATAATTTTGTGAAATCATGACCTTCATCTTTTTAGGAAAACCTGGGGAAACTTATATGAACTGATACAAAATCAGTGGAACCATGAGAACATTGTATATAGTAACAGCAATATTGTAAGGATAATCAGCAGCAAAAGAATTAGCTACACTGATCAAGACAATGATCCAATACAATTCCAAAGGGCCCAGAAGAAAAAGACTATCCACCTCTGGAGAGAATTTATAAATTCTGAATGCATATGGAACATACCTTTAAAACAAATATTAATCTCCATTGGTTTTTTTTGTAGTTTCTTTTGCAACATGGTTAATATGGAAATGTGATTTGCATGACTTCATAAGAAGAAGTGAAAACAAATTGCTTACTTTCTCAAGGAGAAAAAAGCGGTGGGAAGCAAAGAATTTTGAATTCAAATTTTTTAAAAAATGCTAAAATATTTTGTATGTATAATTTGGAAATATTTAATGAAATAAGTAAAATTAATTAAAAAGAACATATTTTGAAAGTCAATCATTTTCATCATCATTCTTGTTGTTGCTGTGTGTTTACTAGACCAATCATTTTATTTGTAAACTAGAATCCTAGTGAGCAAACTTCTACCACCAATGCAGGACAGTACCTCTTCTGTAAATCAGAAGTTGTAGAAAGTTGGCAGAGGCCAGGACATTATCCCCCATTATAGGACACCTCACTTACTTTTCTTTTTTAATAATCATATACTATTTAAGAAGCAGAGTGATTGATATTGACAATAAGGCTATAGGGTTTGAGCAATAGTACAGATCAGGAGACTAAAGTTGACAGGAAAATAATCATAAGAATTAAAATATGTAAGGGAAAAACAACTTTTACATATGTGGAAAGGACTTAGTGACATTATATAATGAGAATGCCTCCTTTTTTAAAAAGCAAAGTGTTGGCAATGATCATAACTTTAATGGGAAGAAGGACTTGAGGAGGCTCACAACTATCATTCATATTTATATGCTGCATTAAAATAAAGTTTTAAAAGTTATCCTCACAATTATCCAATCAGGTAAGTAGTATATTATTCTCCATATTTTTGATGATTGCATTGAATTTAGATAGGATTTTATTAAATCATTGTCACATAGTGTTAGAACCAGTACTTGAACCCAAGCCTCCTGACTTCAAATCTAACACTCTTCTACGGAACTAGTGTCATCTTGTAGAACAGTTGGAAAGATAAAGTTGGAAAGATGAGATTTTTATCAAATGGTGGAGAAAGTTGACTATAAGGCTAAAAGGTATAATGTAGGCCAAAGGTTTTTCAATTTTTTCATGCCATGAACCCATTAGTCAGTCAACTTAAACTTATGAAACTCTTCTCAGAATACTTTCTAAATGCATAAAATAAAACAAAAAGGAAAGAATTTATAGTGAAATAAAAATGCATTTTTCTCTATCTAATTTTCTGTGACCCATTATATCTTTTCTACACAAGGGTGTAGTCTAGGCAATGAAGAAGTATTGACAATTAGAAAAAATATATTACAAGACCAAGGGAAAACTGGAGAATTTAATTTGACAAAGCATGCAGCATGATTTGGAGGGACGTAGATAAAAGAAGCTAACGATTTACAGTAATAATCAAATTATAAAATGAAGAAGAGTTCTATTAGGATGAATACAGTAATAAAACAGATATTTTAACTTTTAAAAATGCACTTGATTGTTGGATTTGCTGGACAAAGGTTAGCACACAATTCTTTTCAGATTCTTGCTTCACTATTGGGTTTTGTTTTTTTTTTTAGATTTTGTTTGGATTTGTTTTCTTTTAGGATGCTGAATTTAGTTGATTTCCTCTCTGAATCTAGTGACCTGTATTTGGGATTTAAATAGATCTACTTTTCATTATGAAGCATTACATGGTCATTCGGAATGTAAGAACTAGCTGCAACAAAATATGATGTGTATATTTCCTGATAAATTACCCATAAATTGTTTAAGAATTTTAAGCATTTTCCCCAAAATTTCATTTGGAAATAAGGATAAAATAAATTTCACCCTTAAGAGAAAGATTTTTTAAAAAAATTCAAAACCAGGATAGATTAGGAGTTGGCACTTGCTTATTCCTTAAAAGACAATGAGTCTGACAGTCAATTGCTATTCAGGACATTTCTGAAGTAATTTTTAAGTTACTTCAACATTAATTCTAGTCAAATTGCTTTGTGTCTACTAACAAATGGATGCAGAAATTTTAGAAATAGAAACCCTTGCTTAAAGCATGATAGAAGGGGAAGAGACATTGCTTTTATTTGGGAATTTATTTGGATATAATTATTTCAATAAAGATATTTTGGAAGCTGTGAGACTTATCACTAAAGTTATGTCGTGAAATGACTAGTAAAAGAAAATAAAGATTCTATACATACACATAATTATATGTGCTTGTACATGTATATATATATATATATATATATATCCATACAGTGTATATGTATATACAAATATGAATGACTGTATGTGTCTTCACATATAAGCATATGTATATGTATATATGCATGTATAGTGTTTATGTGTATATAATACATACGTATTATATATATATATGTACACACACATATATATTCTTTATGCTGATTATTTCCAGAGTTCCATGCTTCTTTCCCATTAGCTATCTTATTGTTATAAGTATCAAACCATTGTAAACTGATGCTAAAAGACCAAAATATGTTCTTAATTGCATTTTAGGTAGAAATAAAGTTCTCTTTCATTTTTTCTTCACAAAAGAATCTTTTTTCCCCCACCCTGCTCCTATGAACTAGAAGCCAGTGTAATTTATGACTAGGACTTGAAAAGTGCAACAAATCACTCAGAAATGTGGCAAGCTCCAAAAAAAGATAGTGGACATTTGATATGGAGGCAATTGGTTTAAGCAAAGAGCTTAAATCTCATTTTGGAAGGGTAATTCTATTACATTGTAGCCTCCTGTAAGTTACTTGATTTTCCTGGACTTCAGTCATAGTCACGCTTAATTACCAAAATGAGTAAAGAGGATTCCTCTAGAAACCATGTGTTAAATATTTATTGAGCTCTCTTGGGCTAAATAAATGGCAAATCAAAGAGTATATAATCCATTTCCCAGAAGCAAGAGGCTACTAACCTCTGGGAAAAAAGAGACCTAGACCCAAGGTGAAAATCATAAATTCACTACACAATTGCAACCTTTATGGAGATGATCTGAGAAAGGAAGGTCATTTTGAATATGATGAGCCCCAAATCACTAATACTTCTTCAACTTTCCATTGCAACACTGCCATCTTGAATTTCTCAAATACTTTAAAAGAAAAAAAAAGTTAGATATTACTTAGATTTTATTATCTTTCTCTGTGGATGAATAGTTTGGATGGCTACATGGTATTCTTTTCTTTCCATCAGAATTGTCTCCAGATATTTAAGGGCCAGGACAATCTAATACTAGAAAATTTTCAAAACCTCTGGGTCTCAGCTTCTTCATCTGTAGGTTAGAGAGGAAGAAGAAAAAGTGGTTGCCATAGATTACCTTTAAGTTCCATTGTAGCCCTAAATTTGCAATATTATGACTATAATACTGTGGTTCTGATGCACAGCAAATAAAAAGTGTTTTATTTGTATAAGATGTGATAAATACATTGGCAATGGAAATTTTTATATCAAAATTTAAGAACAAATCACTCATTATCCAATTTCATAGT
>CM053582.1:245312066-245329387 GCA_028627135.1 Pseudochirops cupreus
ATATATATATTGATGTATATATACATACATACATACATACATATGTATATATATATATATATATATACACACACTGTATGTATGTATGTATACACATTTGTATTCCCTTCAAATATCTTCATATGGAGAAGTTTCATAAGTTACAATGATCATTTTCCCATGTAGGAATGTTGATTGTCTTTTCATGATTTTCTTGCATCATTCTCATTTATCTTCCCAATTTTTCCTTCACTTCTCTTATTTGGTTTTCAAAATCCTTCTTAAGCTCCTCTATGGCCTATAACCAGCTTACAGTTTTCTTGGAAGCTTTTGGTGAAGGAATTCTGACTGTGTTGTCTTCCTCCCATTCCATGCTTTAGTCCTTTGTGTCCCCTAAAAACTAATCTAAAGTTGGATTGCTGGGCTTTGTTTGCTTCCTTTGCCTGCTCATGTTGCCAGTCAATTACTTGAATTTTGGACTCCATAGAACTCTGCTTCCAGAGGGAAGAGCTTTGTCCCAAATAGGTGGGGTTTTGGCAGCTGGCAGAGCTATTAGGGGGCCACCATCTCTGCAGCCTCCACCAGCTTTGGCTTAGTGGTCATGCAACTCAGGACCACCAGCCAAGACCACGATCTTGATCTAGGCAGGTTAAAGGAGGAGTACTTAGCCTCTAAATGGTTGCTTGGCCCCCCTGCCATCTTCAGGCAGGGAGCTCTGAAGCAGCCACATAGAGGAGGCTGCAAGGCCACCACTTCTGCCACCGCTTCTGCTGCTGCTTCTCGCTCTGGAGGCAGGGGCCAGACCTGCTCCTCTCCCCCAAATTTAGCTGAGTTCCACTGACTTTTCACTTTGTCTTTGGCTATTATGGGTTGACAATTTTGGAAACTGCCACAGCTGCTGATGATCTGCTCTCCTGAAAGCTCCAGCTGCAGCTTCTCCTGGCCACCCTAGGGGTATAACTCCTGGTTCATGCAGTGCTGTGCTCGCTGTTATGAATCTTCTGTCCACTTGCCATGCTACCTTCAGCAGGAGTTTTGTTACTCTGTGACTTGATGGGTTCTGAAGCTCTAAAATTTGTTTAGAGTCATATTTTATAGGTATTTGAGGTGGTTATGGGGGGAACTCATGGATTTCTCCTGCTTCTCCTGCCATCTTGACTCCGCTCCCTGTTTATTAAGTTCTTACTATGTGCCAGGCACTGTACTAAGTTCTTTATGATCTTAGGCAAATCACTTAACTTCTCTTGGCCTCAGTTTCCTCATATAGAAAATGTGGATGTTTGACTATGGACTCAAACATTCCTTAAACTTCTAAATCAATGGTCCTGGGTCTGTGCACAGACTTACTCTCCACTAATCTTTGTTCCCCCCTTTAGGCATTTTCTGCTCTCGGCTTCAGGTCACCTTAGGCCTCACTCTCAACAGAGGGGAGTGATTACCTCACCTCACCAAGAGGCTGCTGGAAAAACCCAATGTAACATCCCAAGTGTTGGTCAAAGCTGGGGAGCCCTTCCTCTCTCCAGAGAGGAGTCTGAAAAAAATCTCAGTGAGACCTCCAAACTCTGTGAGATGAAAGAGTTCAGAGTCTGAATCTGAGGTCAGAAGAAGTCTTTATTCTTTTTCATGACAAAGGACTCTGTCCCTGTCACTTAAATGGCATCTGCCAGGGAGAGAGACAGGAACAGAGATTGCTGAGAACTTGCCTTGTGTCAAGATGAAGGCAGGGCCTTTCCTTGGGTTTTCAATGCTGTGATGATATCTTAACCTGTTGTAGCTTAAGTGTAGATGGTCTTTTGTGCTTTCTTGCCCCTTTTGAGAAAGTGCTTGGCATTAATGGATGGTATTGTAATTCAGTTGTGATCCAGAGGTGGGAAACTTCTGACTTTTTTGTGCTCTTTGACTGACCAAATAAATGTACTTTGTTTATGATTGTAAACTAATCTCCGTTTGAGAAGAGAGACTTCGACTGACTAAATGAATGTACTGTCCAGGGGTCAAGTACTTGGACCTTGATACTTAGCAATTGAATTGAGAACTTACTTGCTAAATTATTCAGTTACACTGTATTTTGATTTTCTCTGTTCTATGAATGTTTTGCCTTAATCTGTCACTGAATAAATGGAATTTGTCATGCTGGTATTCTGAGCCTTGGAAGTTGCTTTTGCTTGGCATTACACTTGCCTGCTGCTCTAGAACCATGAACCCACACACTGAGGTGTTCTTGTGACAGTGACAAAGAAATATGGAGAGGAAAAATGGGGAAAACTGATATAGGTATTGGGATCATAATTATGTTACCATGACTCTAAGGGAAAGGAGTGGTAGGATTGCATTAGAGATCAAACCATGACTGGATGTTGTGGGGAAGATGAAATGGAACTTATTTTTCCACTTTCTCTTTGGTTGATGGCATACCTCTGGGGATCTAGTCATAGCCAACATAGTAATGGAATCATTGAAACTGTTTTTACACCACCCCAGCCATATTCCCAAAGCATCATTGTGATAATATGGGGAAACAGAATGTACTCAAAGAGGAACTAGATTTGTTGCTATAAGATCTATGTGTTAAAATCTCAAATCTGTGATTTACTGTCTCTGTGACCTTGGAAAACATTTCAATGTCTGGGACTCCATTTTCTTATCAATAAAATTAATGGGTTGAACCTTGAAGGTCACTTCTAGCTCTTAATATGTGGTTTTCAAAAATGCTCAAGCATCTTCAGTGTCTTACTTTGGGGCATGACATTGATTCCTCATCTTTATATTTTATGCCCCTTTTCATCTTGCCGGAATCTGTCTTTTTAAATATCTTACAAAGTTTATGTTCTGGTTAAACTGTGCTATTTTCTGTCCTACTTTCTCTATTCTGCTTCTGTTTTCATTGACGCTTTAGCAGAACTCTGTTAATTAACCCTCAAAGAAAGCCAAGTTAGCCACCATTTTCCAAAAAAAAAAAAAAGGACAGGAAACTCATCATCAAAAGTTAAATTTTGCTCTCTTGGATGGGAAGTGGAACTGGGTAGAGGAAAACATAGCCAAAAAACAGAGAGAAGGAAAAGGGAATCTGAAGACTATCCATGGGAAAAAAAAGGGAGAAAAGGGTAGAAAAAGGTAAGAAGTGGCTGTTACTGGAGTCAGTTTGAGGCTTTCAGTTAAATTTTTTTTAAAGTTAAAATATTGATTTAATGCCTATTTATTCTGTTGTCCATCATGAGGAATAAAAAAAGTTCTTTGAAAGCAAGGAAAAAAAGGCTTCAAAGAGAAACCAAAAGTGAGACAGAAATTATAGTTGGGTAGGAAATATTAACTCATATAAGTAAGTTGGCATGGGACAAAAGTATTTTGTTTAAAACATTCATATGGGTCAGATTTCTCACTGATTCATGAGTTGCTTTCAAAATGTATATTGCAATGCAACTGTACTGTCTATCCCATGTCACTCTTCTTTATAGTCTCCCAAAAGTTCACCACAGATGATGCACCAAATATATTAAAGTTCTTCTCTTTCTTCTAAGCTTGAGGACGCCAATGAATGTCTCTGTCATTGTTCACTCGTGTTAATCAGTTAGCCAATGAACATTCATTCATTAAAGGTGAATGACAATGCCTCCCCTCAAAGAGCTCAAAATCTAATATGTGAGACAACATGCTAATAACTAAGTAAGACACAAGCTATATATGGGATAAGTTGGAAATAATCAACAGAAAGGAAGTACTAGAATTAAGAGGAATAAAGAAAGGCATCCACTAGAAAGTGAGATGTTTTCTGGTACTTAAAGAAAACCAGTTAAGTCATGAGGCAGAGATGAAGATGATAAGCATTCTTTGCATGGAAGACAACCAATGAAAACACCTAGAGTTGGGAGATGGAGTTTCTTATTCAAAATCAGCAAAAAGTTCAGTGTCACTGAATCAAATATGTGAAGGATAGAAGTAAAATAGTATAAGAAGACTGGAAAGGTGAAGATAGAAAGGTAATAAAGATCATTGAATGCCAAATAATATTTTATGATTGATCCCAGAGGTGATAAAGAACCAGTGGAGTCTATCAGGTATTTGGTGACATGGCCAAATTTGCACTTTAGGAAAGTCATGCTGATAACTGACTTGAAGATGAACAGGGCTGGGGAGAGATTTATGGCAGGTATATCAAACAGCTGGCTACTGCTATAGTCCAGGTGGTGAGGTAATGAAAGCCTGAACTAGGGTGGTTGCAGTTTCAAAAAAAAAAAAGGAGTGGTCATATGTGAGAGATATTACAAAAGTAAAGTAAATAGATTTTGACAACGGATTGTACCAGATGATCTCTTCTTGTCACAAAATTTCTTGGTGACATCTTTTAATCCTGTTATTTTAAGAATCTTCATTGAACATATACTGTGGCCTATTCACATCTACCATGAATCTTTCTACTGCTTTCCCTGTAATAGTCATTTTTAGTTCTTAGGAAGCCATGATGTTACATGTGTGGCTGATGACACCATTGTGTGAATTACACAATTTCTGAATCACAGAATGTAGAAAGTGTTAACTGATAGAATAACATTAATCTAAAATGAAATCTCCAGTGGGCTACCTTAGTTATATTTATACTCTTGTTTAAAGAGTGCTTTATTTAAGACTTTGTTAAAGTATAAGCAGTGTATTTAATATATTTCCAGATGACATGAAAGTGACTGTGGTAGGTAAGATGTTTAAATGGCAAGAGATAGGATCCAATCAACTATGTTGTCAGGCTTTAATACAATGCAATGTACTATGGATAAATGTCATCTAAACTTTGATTAATTTCAATAAAGAAACATCTAATGTTTTCCTATTATGTACAAAGTAGTTTGCTAAATCCTGGGGATGCAAAGACAAAAATAAAACAACTTTTGTCTTAAGGAAACATTCTACTAGGAGAATACAAGACAAGTAGTGAAAGGGACAAAGGAGTAATGAAATAGAGTGTTTTATGAAAATGTGAAGAAAGAAATCATTAAAGGAGTATATTGGGGAAAGTTTCATGTAAGATAGCACTGATCTGAGAAAGATGAACATTATAAAAAGTATCAATGAGGTGGAAGTTCATTATAAGGAAGATAGTGAGCAGGTATAATACAGGTATTCCAGTAAGACTAGAACATAAAGTCTATAGTAGGGAGTGATATGAAAATGTCAGGAAAGGAACATGGAGCCAGATTTAGAAGGACCTTAAATTCCAGTATAATGAATGTATCTGTTCTACTGGCACAAGGTCATCTCTGATCATTATAGAATAGGGAAGTGACAAGATCAGAGTTATCATATTGGAATATGATTTTGACATAGAAGATGGTTGAGATGTGGCAGAGACTAGCTGTGAAGATGCCAATTAGGAAGCAGTAGTCCAAGTAAGAGGTGATAACAGATCTACACTGAGATGGTGGGCATGAGAATGGAAAAAACGGGGCATATACAAGATAGCCAGAATATTCAAGATGTAGCAATTGATTATTTATTGGGAGAAGAGTCAAAGCAGGGTCTAGTGTCAAATTAAGCCTCTGTCAAAGTAGTAGAAGTTATGAACCCCTGTTACTGATGTAACAGAAAGGGGCTGAACAGGGAGGAGCAGTGCTGTATATAAGGAAAAAAAACCCAGCTAGGAAAGTCAGAACGTCTTAGAATGAGCATCTGAAGGCTAGGCTGCTGCTGCTAGACTAGAACTTCCATGTAGAAAGTGATTTTGATTTTGAGAATGGGAGAAAGTTATTTTGATTTCTAAAACAGGAGAAAGTGATTTTGATTTTGAGAATGGAGCTGCTGAAGACTGCTGAGGGCCAGCTGGAGCTGCCAGAGGAAGCATGACTGTGGCGTCCATTCTTTTTTCTGTCTGTGGCTCTGTTAAGCCTTGTCTTCCCAGTAATAGAGACTGCGAAGCATTTGAGATGGCCTAGACACTGTGAGCCCCAATGTGAAGCAAGAACTGCACCGAGAGCTGGACAAGGAGTTGGGAGCTCTCTGCCTTTGAACTCAGGTGGCAGTTAATTAGATTTGGGTAAGAACTGGGACCACAGAAGAGAAGCCACAGAAGCTGAAAGCCTGCCCCTAGTCAAGATGAAAAGACCTCTCCATGGGTACTGAGTAGTGATGAAATTGTGATTTACTTGTGACTGAGGGGTGGATAGCCTGTGTATTTTCCACTACCCCTTAAGAGGATACTGTGACTGATGACTGAGTAATGACTGATGGTTGAATAGTGACTGAATTGTAACTTAGTGTGCCCCATGGCTGGAGGACTTTGATCTTTTGTACTTTTTGATGGAATGATTGAGTTCCTAAATGATTGATTGACTAAATGATTGTACTTTGTTCAAAACAATGTGACCACTTTGGTGAAAACTATGTGGCCATTTTAGTGACAAGTTGTTGAGTTGTTATGTCATTGTGAGGGCTGTATTTTGATTTTCTGTGAATGTTTTGCTTTGATTTGTTGCTGAATAAAGAGTTTGCCATACTATGTAATCAGAACCTTGAAAGCTGTTCACAGCAGCAATCCTCTGGAAAGCTGCTCATGTGTGGCTTTACAGTGGATAACTGGAAATACTGAAGAATACTTAAGATAAATATTTAAGTTTAGTAAAAGGACAGGTTTAAGAGGAAAAACAAGATCTTGGTCACATTGATTTTAAAGTAACAATGGAAGATTCAAGTGGAAATGACCAAAAAAATTGTTGGATATTCAGGACTGAATGAAGCTCAGGAGAGAGGTCAGGGCTAAACATATAAATTTGAGAATTGTCTGCATGGTCATGATATAAAAAATATTTTATGCATATGAGAAAGAGAAAAGAGAATATAAAGAAAAAAATAAAGTGTACATGACAGAGATTTGGAGAAAATTCTGTGTCTATGCACAAAGCTTGACAATATTAAGCAATGGAAACTGAACAGGAGCAATCATGTAAGTAGGAATTGAAAGAAGACAGAACTCTAGGATAGCAACAAAGGAAAGAGAAAGTGTTCCTTCTTGCAATAGGTACTACTCAACAATTTTAAAAGCTTCATGAAGGAAAAGGACACCTAGGATTTAGGAAGAACCTTTAGATGTAGTATTTAAGAGAGCATTGGGGCCCTTGAGAAATCTGTTTCACTAAAATGATGGGCTCAAAAGCTCTATTCCTAGGAAGTAAGAATTAAGACTGTAGGTGAAAGTAGACATCTCTATTCTAGCAGGTTGTCACTGAAAAGGAAAAAAGGACATAGCTGGAGAGGAAAGCAGAGTCAAAATAAGGGATAATAACTCTGCTAGAGGATATAAAATCTGATTAGGGACTGAATCTTTTTAGTAAGTGACAATAGGATGCTTTCTGGGTTGAACTCTATTGACCACACAATTTTTCCTGATAGAAAGTGATGAATGAGAACTCTAATAATGGAGGAAATGTCTAGCTCAAAGAAAAGTATATGAATCCAACAAAATTATTGTGAATTTTATCTTATTTCATTTATATATATGAATTTTTAAAATTTTCACATTGCACTCATTTCTTAATAAATCTTCTGCCACCTCTCCCCAGTGATTCATACTTTATAATAAAGATTTTAAAAGAAACATAAAAAGAAATTCATCAAAACCAACCAGTACCTCATATATGTCTGACAATAAATGGAATACTACATGCCCGTGGTCCTCTTCTTTCTAAAGAGATGAGGCTAGTGTTTTGTCTAGTTTTCTCTGAAGGCAAAACCTGATAATTAAAATTATATAGTGCTCTTTTTTGGTTCTCTTTACATTTATATTTTTCTGATCACAGTGTATGTTATTTCTGTGGTTCTGATTACTGCAGTTTGCTTTGCTTGCCATGTTCTCTGATACTTCTCTGCATTTTTCACATTTATTGTGTCTTATGACACAGTAATTGCCTGTTAAATTTATGTATCACAATTTGTTTAGTCATCAACTCTTTATCTGAGAATGGCCCATCCCCTTCTTCAGCACTAGATTCTGGATTATCCTTTGTAAATTCTGGGAGCTGTTAATGCATATCATATTGACCAATCATCCTTTGCATTTGGACAGCATAGTTAGACTTTTCACATGCATCTTAATGATAACCCTTTGCCAGGGACAGGGTGAAAAACAGAACCCATTTTATAGGTAACAAAATCAAGAGAAAAGGGTTTTTTGGGGGGTTGTGGGGGCTTAAAGTTACTCATTTAATGAAATAATTGGGACTTAGAACTTGGAACTTTATCAATGGCCTTTCCAGTATAGCATGCTGCCTTCCTGATATAAAACACTGCATATCCAACAGAGATATTATGTAGCAATCCACACAATTTAAGTCACTCCAATATTGCAGCTCTTATATTAATCAGTAGGGAAATGGAGCCAGCTGTATAGTGTTCTCATTAATGTTACAAAAACCTGTATAATCAAACTATTATGATGATATATAAGAAAATTTCATGGTACATTATAAAGAACAAAACAACTTCTCTGAGCACAGATTGCTTAAATACAGGCTAATTCAATGGCTTCTTACTTTACCAAAAAAGACATTTCAAAATGATGAGCATGCTCAATCTTTTTAATTCTTTCTCTTATGGTTGAATCATAACATTCAGATGTTTAAAGTTACTGCTAAATGGAGGCTAATAATTTATAAATTTGCATCTATGTGGACTTTCTTTAGCAAGAACAAATATGGAGAAATATCACTTTATATCCTTTGCCTTATGTAATTAATACTATCACTGTTAGTAGCACTTGTGAGTGACTCATATAACTGGGAAATGTTATATGTCAATCACAGAAAGCACTGGAAAATACAGTCAATCAGAAAGAATCTTGAGGCATCTCTCAGCCAAAGAAATTATTTTATGTGAAGTATCCAAAGTGACAGATAGTCTCAAAGTCAGAGAACAAACTCATGGATAGATGTAATGGATAAATAGATAATAGAAAAAAGTCACATGGCTGAAAGTATGCTACTGAAGTTAAGATTGTAGTCCCAAATATGGCCCTGAGAAACTATTTGGAATGAAAGTTCTGTAGCTTACTTGGTTTTGTTAACTATATTGATGAGAATCTCCATCTGGATTACTAGAAGACAGATAGATCTTCATATTTCTTTCTATATTCAATTTGTTGTGATATATTGTTTTGGTTTGAATATGTAAAGAAACTTCAAGGACAAGTATTTTAATAGGCAAATCATATATTAGTATTATTGTAAAGACATATTTGACTTTTCAGAATCCTTGAAAGTTTCTTGTGCATGCTCCTCTGACATTTCAGAACCAGTACTCTAGAACATCATGTATCTTTAAGGGGAAAAAATATTTCCTTTGATCTAGGAGTGAAAGGGGGAAAGGAAGGTTTAAATTTAAATTATAACTCTGAATCATCCTGAAATTCAAAGAGACATGTGAAAGCTGTGTTTCGTGTTTAAAATCAAAGAGTGGTAAGTTATTGTTCATTAAGAATTGACTTAAGGCCAGAATAGTTGAATTCTTTAATTTCCTGTTTCAGCATTAAATGTGAAATTGTGCATATATGTACTCTAATTAAAATCGGTAACATTGTTTTTCTGAATAACTTTCCAGAGAATAACTTTATGAGCTACTGTGATTAGGCTTTACTTTAAATGTAAAATTAAATTGTTTAGTTTTTTTCATTGTTTTTCCAGCCTGAGGAAAACATAACGATTCCAACTGCTTTTATGCAACAACTGTTCAGTTTATAAGAACCACAATAACTGGAAATGTAATTATGTGAGGCCAAACCATATTAATTTTCTAATGATTCGGGGAAAGTAATAAGAACCAAAGGTTAATCAATCCATCTGCAAATATTTCTCCATTATCCTGTGCCAGTCATTCTGTTAGAGATTTTATCTGAGAGGTGCAAGATTTCACTAGGATAGATACTCTGTTTACCAATGGATATTTCTTCCACCTTCCCTTGAATTTTTCATTCCCTCCATTCTTGTTCACATTTTTGTATAAATTCGCCATAGAAGATCAACCAAAAATGTTAGAGACCTTCCTCTAGTTTCTCTCTATTCTTGGGTGTATACATGTCATCCTGACTAATCTCCATACGCTCCTTTTTTTCTGGACATTCACATTCTTGATGATGTCTTTTATGCCAATTTTCAGGGCCATGTCTTTATGGGTCATTTCCCACAGATTACTTAATACAACCATGTGTTTCTGAATTAATCATAATTTTGAATCCTGTAAGATAATAATTTTCCAAGGTTCACAGATCAAATCACTAGGAGATTATTCTGTTGAAGGATACAACAGAAATATAATGTTCAATACATTGTGACAAAATAGCTTTATTATAAACATATTTGAGAGGCAAGGCCAACATGCAAAACAATTAGAAAGATACCGTGTATCAAATACTAGATTTCGAAATGTAATAAATGCAGAGAATATTGGTTTTCTGATGAATAATCATTTTGTTTGGGCCTCCTGAGGACCTTAGAGATTATTAATTTTAATTTTCTTATTGTACAAATCAGGATACTAAGGGTCAAGAAAGTGAAATATTTTATCCAAGGTCATTTACTAATAAGAAAAAGGGCCATAACTCAAACTCATTTCTTTTGATTCCAAATTCAGACTCATTTTCAAAATATGATGCTGTCTTGAAAGGAGGAGCCAACTAATGTTAGTTAAAGAAGAGGGAATTTAATTTGTACATCATAAGAACTGTGGGAAGAGTCACTTGAAGGATGAATAGAATATGGTCAAAGGGCATTATTTCAAAGAGAGGGAAGAGCAAATGCTAAAAGTCTTCCCAAATCTTTGATAAAACCTGCATTATTATTCAAGAATCTAATCATTTTCCATTGCCTTCATATCCTTCATTTACTTTTTTTATTTATGTCATAGAATCACCAAAACAAACTAGTCATATTACTGCTTAATGTTCCCATGGTGCTTTTCCTTTTGTCTTCCTTCTCTTTCTTGGACTTGTGATAATCTACTAAGCTTTTTTTGGAATACATCCAAACGCATTTAAATGAGCTCCTTATGCCTTAAGATACTTTTGCTCTTGTAAAACAATTGCCCAGAATTTTCTATTGCATCTCAATACAATAGTATACATATCTTTACATAATGATATATTTTATTGCTTTATTGCTTTGTACCAAGTACCAGAAATAGAGCACAAGCATATAAAGCCTGTAGTTCACAAGGACCAACTAATTACCAGTGTGTGTAAATCTTAAACATCAATCTAAGATGGAAAGAGACAGCTAAGATGACAGAGTAAAGGCAAGGATGCACCCTACCTCTCCCCAATTCTCTTCCAAACAGCTTTAAAATTATACCTCAAAATGAATTCTGGAGTGGCAAAACCAATAAAAGGACAGAGGAAACAATATTCCAACCCAAGACCACTTAAAAGGTCAACAGGAAAGGTCTGTCTCACTGGGATAAAAGGGCATTGCAGCACACGCAATACCTTGCAAGCCAGCATCAAGGCCTGGGACCCTGTGCCAGGCAGCCAACAACAGGCTGCATCCATATTTAAGTATGGAAAATAAGCAACGACAAAAAACAAACAAACAAAAAATAAACACACATTTGTTTATTTGGCCATCTGGCCAAGATGGCTGAGTAGAAACAGGCCTTCCATGTGGCTGCGGCTTCTACCACCTCGAAGATATGTAAAAAATGACTCTAAACAAATGTTAGTTATACAGAACCCTCAAAGTGACATAGATAAATAAATCTCTTGCAGAAGGAAGCCTGGTAGGCTGGCAGGAAGGGTCCATTGGAGCATGCTGGGAGTAGAGCACATTCCATACTGAGCTGTGGGTTTAGCCGCAAAGTGATCCTGTCCAGCAGTGGTGGCTGCAGAAAACTTCAGGACAGTAAATCACCAGCAGCTGTAGCAGTTTCCAGACTTCTCAATCCACAAATGCCAAGGACAAAGTAGAAGATCAGTGTGGAATTTTGTTGGGAACAGGGGGAGCACAGTCTGGCTACTGCCCAGCAGCAAAAAGCACAAGAGGCATGGTGGCTGCAGCCACTGCCACATGGGTGCCTCTATAGCTCCTGGCCTGCAGATCTTAGGGGGACCAAGAGACCATTCAGTGGGTAATTATATTTGCTTTGACCTGTTTGGATCTGGATTGCAATCTTGGGTAGTGGTCCTGTGGTGTGTGACCAGTGAGCCAGAGTGTGTGGGGGCTATATATGTGCACATCTACTAGCTCCAGAAGCTGCAAAAAACCCCAGCAATTTGGGACATAGCTCACTCCATTCTGGAAGCAGAGTTCTACCATGGCAAAGAACTCAAACATCAAGTAATTGGTTGGCAACATGAACAAGCACAGGAAGCACAAACAGATGATAGAATCCTTTTTGGGGACAAAAAGGATCAAGGCATGGAGAGGGAGGAAGACAGAAAAGTCAGAACTCCTGCATCAAAAGCCTCCAAGAAAAATACAAATTGGTTATAGGCCATGGAGGAGCTCAAGAAGGATTTTGAAAATCAAGTAAGAGAAACTGAGGAAAAATTGGGAAGAGAAATGAGAATAATGCAGGAAAATCATGAAAAATGAGTCAACAGCTTAGTAAAGGAGACACAAAAATACGCTGAAGAAAATAACACCTTAAAAAATAGACCAAGTCAAATGGCAAAAGAGGCCCAAAAAGCCAGTGAGGAGAAGAATGCCTTAAAAAGACAAATTTGCCAGTTGAAAAAGGAATTTCAAAAAGTCACTGAAGAGAATAACTCCTTCAAAATTAGACTGGAGCAATTGGAAGCTAATTACTTTATGAGAAATTAATATACTATAAAACAGATCCAAAGAAATGAAAAAAAAAAGTGAATGTGAAATATCTCATTGTAAAATCCACTGAGCTGGAAAATAGATCCAGGAGAGATAACTTAAAAATCAGTGGACTACCTGAAAGTCATGATAAAAAAACAGCCTAGAAATCATCCTTCAAGAAATTGTCAAGGAAAATTACACTGATATTTTAGAACCAGAAGGCAAAATAGAAATTGAATGAATTCACTGATCACCTCTTGAAAAAGATACCAAAAGGAAAACTGCTAGGAATATCATAGCCATATTCCAGAGCTCCCAGGTCAAGGAGAAAATATTACAAGCTGTCAGGAAGAAATAATTTGAGTATTGTGGAAACACAATCAGGATAACACAACTTCTAGCTGCTTCTACATTAAGGGATTGAAAGGATTGGAATATGATATTCCAGAGTTCAAAGGAGCTAGAATTAAAACCAAGAAACACCTACACAGCAAAACTGAGTATAATGTTTCAGGGGAAAATGTGGTCATTCAATAAAATTGAGGACTCTCAAGAATTCTTGATTAAAAAAAAATAGTGCTGAACAGAAAATTTCACTTTCAAATACAAGAAGCAAGAGAAGCATGAGAAGGTAAACAGGAAAAAAAAATCTTAAGGAGCGTATTAAAATTGAACTATTTACATTCCTACATGGAAAAATGATCATTGTAACTCATAATGCATTTCTCAGTATAAGGATAGCTGTAGGGAATATATATTTAATGTATGTATACATATATGTGTGTGTGTGTGTGTATGTGTAGGAGGATGTAAGTGTATAAAAATATATATATGTGAGTGTGGGCATTTGTATGTTCATGTGTACATAGACAGAAGGCACAGGATGAGTTGAATATGAAGGGATGATATCTAAAAATTAAAATTAAGAGGTGAGAGAGTAATTTATTGGGAGAAGAAGAAAAGAAGTGATTGATTAGGGTAAATTATCTCATATAAAAGAGGCAAGAGAAAACTATTACAATGGAGGGGAAGAGAAGAAAGGTGAAAGGGAACAGGAGATCCTGATATTCATCCAATTTGTCCTAAGGAGGGAATAACATACTCACTCAATTGGGTATCTTACCCTACAGGATAATTGGCAAGTAGGGGATAAGAGAGGGGAGGATAGAAGGGAGGGAAGATTGGGAGAGAGGGTATTTAGAAGCAAATATTTTTTTAAAAGGGAAAGAGTCAAAGGAGAAAATAGAATAACTGGGGGGATGGCAGGATAGGATGTATGGCAATATAGTTAGTCTTTCACAATAGAATGACTATGGAAATGATTTTGGTAACTACACATGTACAATCTATATTGAATTGCTCATCTTCCCAGTGGGGGTAGGTGAGGAGGGAATAAGCGAAAAAATCTGCAACTCAAAGTTTTAAAAACAAATGTTTAAAAATTGTGTGGTATTTTTGCTTTTTGGAGGGAGGAGGGCAGGGTAATTGGGGTTAAATGACTTGCCCAAGATCACATGGCTACTAAATGTTAAGTGTCTGAGGCCAGATTTGAACTCAGGTCTTCCTGACTCCAGGGTTCATGCTCTATTTACTGTGCCACCTGTTTTTTTACATGCAACTGGGAAATAAGATATTCAGGTACTGGGGTAGAGAAACCCATCTTGCCCTACTAGAGAGTTAGGAGGGTAAAGGGAAAGGATATAAGAGAGAACAGATTGGGGGAAGGGATATTCAGTAGGCTTGCTATTTTGGGGTGGGTGTAGGGAAAAGATGGGTAGAGAAAAAATTGTAATTCAAAATCTTGTGGAAATGAATGTTGAAAACTAAAAATAAGTAAATTTAAAATTTGAAAAATAAACAAACAAATACATACTTGACCATAGAAAGTTAATGTACTTAAACCTTTTTCAGTCATTCCCCAATTGACATGTATCACCTCAATTTCCAATTCTTTACACCACAAAAAAAGAGTTGCTATAAATATTTTTGTACATGTGGGTCCTTTTTCTTTTTTTTCTGGTCTCTTTGGATTACAGACCTAGGAGTGGTATTGCTTATGTGCAGCTTTATGGTCCTTTGGGGATAGAATCAAATTACTCTCCAGAATGGTTGTCATTTCATAATTCCACCAATAATGCATTAGTGTTCTAATTTTCCTACATTTTCTCCATTTCTCATTTTCCTGTCTTGTCATACTAGTCAATCTGATAGGTGTGATGTGATAATCTCAGAGTTGTTTTAATTTGAATTTCTCTAATCAATAGTCTTTAGAATATTTTTTATGTGACTATACATAACTTTAATTTCATCTTTAAATTTTCACTTTTAAACTACCTGTTCATATCCTTTGACCATTCACTGACTGGGGAATGACTTACATTCTTATAAATTTGATGCGGTTCTCTATATATTTGAGAAATTGAGACTATAAGAAATGCTGTCTATAAAAATAATTTCTGAGTTTTAAGCTTCCCTTCTAATCTTGGTTGCATTGACTTTGTGAAAAACCTTTTTAGTTTAATTTAACCCAAATTATCCATTTTGCATTCATAAAGTTACATATCTTTTGTTAGTCACAAATTCTTTGCGGTGGGATAAAGCAAGAGACACAAAGAGAAACTCCATTTAAAATAACTGTAGACAATATGAAATATTTGGGAGTCTACTTGCCAAGACAAACCCAGGAACTATATGAACACAATTATAAAACATTTTTTGCACAAATAAAGCCTGACTTAAATAATTGGAAGAAAATATCAGTTGCTCATGAGTAGGCCAAGTTAATATAATAAAAATGGGAATTCTACCTAAATTAATTTACTCACTCATTGCCATACCAATCAAACTACCAAAAAAATTATTTTATGGAGCTAAAAACCATTACAAAATTCAAGTGGAAGAAGAGAAGGTGAACAATATCAAGGGGATTAATAAAAAAGAAATGCAAAGGAAGATGACCTAGACATGCCAGATCTAAAACTATACTATAAAGTGACAATCATCAAAACTATTAGGGACTGACTAAGAAACAGAGTGCTGGATCAGTGGAACAGGTTAGGCAACTGAGACGTAGTGTCAATAACTATAGTAATCTACTGTTAGATAAACCTCCAGACTCTGGGATAAGAACTCACTGTTTGACACTGTTTGGAAAACCACAAAATAATATGGCAGAAGCTATCCATAAGATCAACATTTCTTACCCTATAACAAGATAAGTTCAAAATGCAAACATGATTTGACATAAACGTTGATCTAATAAGCAGTTTAGGAGAATAAGGGATTAGTACCTGTCAGATTTGTGGAGAAGCAAAGTTCATTAGTGGTTTACTCAATTTCTTTTTCTAAAACAAGATTATTTAAGTATTTTCTTTCTCTTCTTTTAATCTAGGGAATTTATATTTTTGTAAATATTCATCAATTTTGCTTACATTGTCAGATTTATTGTCATACAGTTCGGCAAAAGAGTTCTTAATTACTGCTTTAATTTCTTCTTCATTGGTAGTGAATTCACCTTTTCCAGCTTTGATACTGGTAAATAGATTTTCTTCTTCCTTTTTATTTTTTAAACTACCTGTTATTATTAATTTAATAGTCTTCTTACTTTCAACTTCATTAATCTCTCATTTGATTTTCAAAATTTCTAATCTGGAATTTAATTGGGAATTTAATTTTTTTCTTTTCTTTTCTTTTTTTGTTACACACCCAATTTATTGATCTGTTCTTTCTCTATTTTATTGATGAGCATTTAGAGATATAAAATTTCTCTAATTGCTTTGATTATATCCCATAAGTTTTTTGTTGTCTCTTTATTGTCTTTCTCTTTATGAAATTATAGACTGTATGTATGATTTGTTGTTTAACCCCCTTATTCTTAAGGATTAGATTATTTAGTTTCAATTAATTTTTAGTTTATCTTTTTGTGCCCCTTTATTTTGCATGATTTTATTGCATCATGATTTGAAAATGATTCATGAAATATTTTTGCCTTTCTGCATTGAATTGTGAAGTTTTCATGCCCTAATACATGCCATGTACCACTGAGAACAAGTTTCTATCCCCATTCAGTTTTCTCCAGAGGTCTATCATTTCTAACTTTTCTAAAATTCTATTTACCTTTTTAACTTCTTTCTTATTCATTTTTTGGTTAGGTTTATCTTGTTCTAGGAGGGGGAGGTTGAGTTCACGCACTAGAATATTTTTGCAGTCTATTTCTCCCTGTAAAATCTTTAAGTTCTCCTCTAGGAATTTGATACATATATCTTTAGTAATGATATTACTTCATTGTCTATGGTATCTTTTATTTTTTTTTAATTTTATTTTAGTTTGCATCATTCATTTCCACAAGATTTTGAGTTACATATTTTCTCCCCATCTTTCCCCTACCCACCACCCCAAAACAGCCATCCCAGTGTATCCCCCTCACCCAGTCTATTCTCTCCTATGTCTTCCCCCCTCACCTCTCTGACTTTTTGGTAGGGCAGGATGGATCTCCCAACCACAGTGCCTGTGTATCTCAAGTTCCAGTTGTATGTAATTAATAATAATAATAATAATAATAATAATAAT
>CM053582.1:245329887-245361199 GCA_028627135.1 Pseudochirops cupreus
TTTGGGAGCTGTTCTTACTTTGCTTCTTATGCTTATTCTTACTCATGGTTCTTCAGACCATGATTTTTTTTTTAAATCTCTGTGGGGCTCTGCTTCCAGAAGGGAAAGCTCTGTCCCAAATCGCTGGGGTCCTCCCGGCTGCCATAGCTCTTAGGGAGAGGCTGGGAACTCTTCCTATATACTTCCAGCAGACTGGATAATAAAGACTCCAAGACCAAGGCCCAAGACGGTGATCCGGATCCAAGCCACTCAGCGCGAGAGCTCTGGCCAAGATCAATCGCTCAGTCCCCCTGCTGGCTGCAGGCCGTGGGCGGGAAGCTGCAAAGCCAAGGCGGGTGCAAAACCTCTGCCTTTTGCTTTTCTGCTCTGGAGGCCTTCTGGCCTGACTGCTTATCTCCCCCTTTCACAAATCCCACTCGCAGCTGCTGCTAATCTGCTCACCTGAAGCTCCTCCTGTCCAGTCGCCCCCAGGGCACAACCGCGGCTTCAGGCCAGGCTGGTTTCGGTTTGCAGTGCTGATATGGTTCCTCGTAGCCGAGCTGACTTTAGTGGGAAGTATCTTTGTGTGCCTTTTGGAGTTCCAGGATTGGTTAAGAGTCCTATTTTATGGGTATTTTGGGGTGGCTGTGTGAGAGCTGCGGTATGTTGCTGCTTCTATGCCGCCATCTTCCATCAATGAAATTCTTAAGAAAAAATCCCTAGGACCAGATAGATTCACAAGCAAATTCTGCCAAATGGTTAAAGAAAATTAATCCCAATACTACATAAAATATTTGGGGGAAAATGATAAAGAAGGAATCCTACCTAATTCCTTTTATGACACAACTATGATACTGATATCCAAAAGAGGAAGAGCTAAAACAGGAGAAAGTCAATTATAGACCAATTTCACTAAGGAATATTGATGCAAATAATTTAAATAAAATAATGCAGGGATTACATTAATATAGCATAAGGATCATATACCATGACCAGGTAAGATTCAATATTAGAAAACTATAAGCACATTTGACCACATCAATAACAAAACCGACATAAATCACAAGATTATCTCAATATATGTAGAAAAAGCCATTCAGAAAATATAGCACCTGTTCTTATTAAGAACACTAGAAAGCATAGGAATGAATGGAGCTTACATTAAAATCACAAGTAAAATTTATATAAAAACATCAGCATGCATTATCTGTAATAGAGATAAACTAGAAACCTTCCCAATACATTCTGGAGTGAAGCAAGATGCCCATTATCACCTCTATTATTTAATGTTATGCTAGAAATATTAGCTATTGCAATTAGGGAAAAAAAAGAAATGGAAGGAATTAGAATAGGCAACAAGGAAATACAACTACCACTCTTGGCAGATGATTTGACATTATACTTAGAAAATGCTTGAAAGTCAACTAAAAAAAATACTTGAAATTATTAACAATTTTAGCAAATTTTCAGGATACAAAACAGATCCACAAAACTCATAAGCATTTCTATATGTTACTGACAAAGTCCAACAGCAAGAGATAGAAAGAGAAATTCCATTTAAAATAACTGCAGAGAATATAAAATACTCAGGAATCTTCCCAACAACACAAACACAGGAATTATATAAACACAACTATATAATAATTCCTTACAAATAAGATCAGATCTAAACAATTGGAAAAATATTAATTGCTCATTCATAAAAATGACAATTCTCCCTAAATGAATCTATTAATCCAGAGCCATACCAAATAAACTACCAAAAGTATTTTACAGAGCTAGAAGAAAATCACAAAATTCATCTGGAAGAACAAAAGCTCAAGGATATCAAGAGAACTATTGGGGAAAAATGCAAAAAAAGTTGATCTAAGTGTACCAGAGCTCAAACTGTAATATAAAGTGATAATTATCAAAATAATCTGATACTGGCTCAGAAATAAAATAGTGGATCAGTGGAAAAGATTGAGTACAAATTACTTTATGGAGAGTGACCATAATCATCTAGTCTAGATAAACCCAAAGTTCCAAGCTTTTGTTAATATAACTCATTATTTGACAACAGCTTCTGGGAAAACTTTAAAACAGTATGGCAGAAAGCATGAAATAGTTTATCTGTCTGATTTATGGATAAAGGAAATATTTAGTAACAGAGAAGACATAGAGAGGATTACAAAGTGTGAAATAGATAATTTTAATTATATAAAATTTAAGAGTTTTGCAGTCAAAAATCAATGCAACCAAAATTATAAGGAAAGCAGAAAAATGGGGGAAAATTGCAACAACTATCTCTGAAAAGGCTTCATTTCTCAAATATATAGAGAATTGAATCAAATTAATAAAAATACACATCATTCCCCAATTGCTAAAGGATATAAACAGGAAGTTTTCAGCCAAAGAAATAAAAGCTATCTTTAGTCATAAAATAACCTCTACATCACTATTGATTAGAGGAATGTAAATTAAACAACTCTGTGGTATCATCTCAGACCTTTAAGATTAGCTAATATGACAAGAAAAAAAAGGCAAATGTTGACTCTTAGAGGGGATGTAGGAACACTGTGCCACTATTGAACCACTAGTTAAGTTGTGAACTGATTTGACCACTCTGGAGAGCAATTAGGAACTATGCCCAAAGGGTTATGCCAAAACTATGCCCAAACTGTGCATACCCTTTGATACAGCAACAGCACTGCTAGGTCTGTATCCCAAAGACATCCTTTAAAAAAGGGGGAAAAGGATCTATTTGAACAAAAATATTTATAACTGCTCTTTTCATGGTGGCTAAGAATTGCAATCAAAAGAATGCCCATCATTTAGAGAATGGTTACACAAGCTGGTATATGATTATAATGAAATGTAATTGTGCTATAAGAAGTGACAAGTGGGATGATTTCAGGAAAAAAAAACTGGAAAGACTTATATGAACTGATGCATAGCGAAATGAACAGAACTAGGAGAATGTTGTACACAGTAACAGCATTATTATTTTATGAACAACGGTGGATGTCTTTGCTTTTCTCAGCAATACAGTGATCCAAGACAATCCCAAAGGACTAATAATGAAGTATCCTATCCAATTCCAGAGAAAGAACCGATATTGATTGAATATAGAAGCATGAAGCATTCTATTTTTCACTTTTTTCATTTTGTTCTTTTATTTGTCTTCTTGTATAACATATCTAATATGGAAACGTTTTATAGAATTGCATATGTATAATAAAATCTTTTTCTTACTGTCTCAGGAAGAGAGGAGTGATAGAATTTGGAACACAAAATTTTAAATAAAAATGTTAAAAATTTGTGAAAACAATATATTAAATAAAGAGCAAAGCAAAGATTAAAAAGTAATTGGAAACTAAAAACTTTATCCTCAAGAATGAGTGCATCAAAGAAAAAATATCATAGAAACAATAAATATTTTCATTTAATAGAATGACAATGAAACAACACTCTAAAATTTGTGGGATGTAATCAAGCAATCGATAGGGTAAATTTTATATCTCTAAACACACGTCATTACAAGAAAAAAGAAACAGATTTGTGAATTGGCAGTGAAACAAACAAAAAAAAAAACTTTAAAAATTAAGTATTAAAATGGAAATCCAGAAAATCAAAATAAGAGATGAAAAAAATTCAAAGAAACAAAATCATTGAATTAATAAATAAAAATAGGATATGTTTTTTATGGGGAGAAACACAGCAAAATAAATAAACAATTGGTTAAATTGATTTTTAAAAGACAAAAACCAAATCACTAAAATAAAAAATTAAAAGGGTCAATTCTCCTCCAGTGAATATAAACTTCGAACAGTTATTAGGAGTTATTTTGCTCATATAAGTATATACCAACAAAACTGATAAACTAAGTGAAATGAATATTTAAAAAATATTAACTGCCCAGATTAATAGAAGATGAAGTAGAATACTTAAGTAAAACTATCTTAGATAAAGAAATTGAACAAACCATCTGAGGTCCTTAAGAAAAAAAAATCTTTGGGACCAGATTGATATAGAAGTGAATTCTACCAATATTTAAGGAACAATTAATCCCAGTATTATATAAACTATTTGAAAAAAAAAATAAAGTAGTCTGACCAAATATCTTTTTTTGGTACAAATATCATTTTAATCCCTAAACCAGGACAAGCTAAAACAAAGAAAGAAAAGTATAAACTAATTTCCTTAATTTTGATGCAAAAAAATGTAAATAAAATCTTGGGAGGAGATTATAGCAATATATCACAAAGATCATAAAATATGACTAGGTGGGATTTATATCAGGAAGTCAGGAAGGTAGTATTAAAAACCTATCAACATACTTGACCATATCAGCAACAAAAACATATAATGGTAGCAATAGATGCAGAAAAACTTTTGACAAAATACAACATTCATAACTATTAAGAATACTAGAATGCGTAGAAATCAATGGAGTTTTTCTTAAAATGATAAATAATATCTATCCAAAATCAAGAGCAAACATCTGCAATGGGGATAAAATTGTAGAAGTAAAGTAAATAAGGGATAAAGTAAAATATTTTCAAGTAAATAAGGGATAAAGCAAATACCCACATTAATAAATATTGTACTAGAAATGCTACCAATAGCAATAAAACAGGGAAAAGAAGTTGAAGGAATAAAAATATGCAATGAGGAAACAGAACTCTAACTTGTTGCAGATGACTTGATATATTTTTAGGATCCTAGAGAATCTAGTTTATGTAAGTAACTAGTTACTAGTTTATGTAAGTAATCTAGTTACGTAAGTAACAACTTTAGGAAATTTTCACTTTCTAAAATAAAACCATGTAAGTCATTAGCATTTACTACCAACAAAAGCCAGAGATAGAAAGAGAAATTACATTTAAATTAGCTACATGCAATATAAAATACTTGTGGACAATATAAAAGTACCTGAAAGTCTACTCTCCAAGACAAATTCTGGAATTACATGAATGCAGCTATAAAACCCTTTATATACAAATAAACATGTCCAAACAATTGGAGGAATATTACTTGTTGACAAACAGGATGAGTCAATATCGTATAAATGTTCATTCTAAATAAGTTAATTTACTTATTCAGTGCTATGCCAAACCAAAAATAATAATAATAATAATAATAATAACAACAAAGAACTATTTTGTAGAGCTAGAAAAAATAATAACAAAATTGAACTTGAAGACGAAAAGGCAAAAACTATCAAGGGAATCAATGAAAAACAAACAAACAAACATAAAGGGAGGCAGCCTAGCATTACGAGATCTCAAACTGTATTACAAAGCACTAACTATCAAAAGTAATAATAATAATAATAATAATAATAATAATAATAATAATAATAATAATCTTGTACTGGTGAAGAAATGTAATGGTGTTATCATTGGAACAGATTAGGGATACAAAAAAAAGTAGTAAATGACCATATTAATCTATTTTTAGATAAGGCCAAAGATCCAAGTAAGAATTTGAGTGAGAACTCAAAATTTAATAAAACTTGTTGTGAAAACTGGAAAGCAGTTTGGCAGAAACTAGGCAGAGACTAATATTTCACATCATATACCAAGATAAAGTCAAAATGAATAAATTATTTAGACATAAATGGTGACATTACAAGTAAATGAGGAGAACATGGAAAAATATATTCATCAGATATATGTATAATGAAAGCATTTATGACCAAACAAGATATAGAAAGGATCATGAGAAGAAATTTTATTCATTTTGATCACATGATTTTTTAAAAAAATGCACAAACAAAATTAATGGTGCCAAAATTTGAAGGAAAACAAAAAATTTGGGGAGGGGGATTTAACAAAGTTCTATTATAAAAGTTTCATTTTATAAATGTATAGGGAATCAAGACAAATGTATGTAAATAAAAGCCATTTCCCAGTTGATAAATTATTAAAGCATGTCAACAGGCAGCTTTTAGAAGAAATAACCAAAGCTATCATAACTCACAAGAAAAAAATACTCTAGATCACCAGTGATTAAAGAAATGAAAATTAAAACAATTCTGAGATACCACATCAAACCTCATGGTTACCATTATGAATACTGAGATACCATCTCAAACTTCATGGATACCATGACAGAAAAAGAGAATGACAAATGTCAGAGTGGAAATGGACAAATTGAGACACTAATATATAATTGGGGGAATTGTAAATTAGTCAAACCATTATAGAAAACAATTTCGAACTATGACCAAAGGGCAATCAAACTGTGAATACCCTTTCATCCAGAAATACCATTAATAGGTCTGTATCATAGAGATTAAAGCGAAGGGAAAAGTACCCATTTTAATAAAAAAAAAATTATAGTAGTGTTTGTGGTGGCAAAGAATCAGAAATGGAGTAGATGACAATCAACTGGGGAATGTCTGAACAAATTGTACCATATAATTGTTCTGGAATACTATTATGCTATAATGAAGAACAAGAAGAATGCTTTCAGAAATGTCTGGGAAGATATGTAAGAATAAATGCAAAGTAAAATGAACAGATCCAGGTACACAATAACAACACTATTTTGAGAATAATTAATCTTTAGCTCCTATGATTAAGACAATATTCCAAGACAATTTCAAAGAATTTAGGATGAAAATGCTATCCATCTCTAGGGAGAGAACTGATGAACCCTGTGTGCAGATTGAAGCATACTTTTTCTTTTACTTTTCTTTTTTTTTTTGTCTGTGTTTTCTTTTACAACACAGACAAAATAGAAAAATATACAAGAGTCTTTGCATTCATTTACATCATAACGAGGAATATACATATTTAGTAATTATAGTCAGGGAAATGAGCTTTGCTAAAAGCAGTCATAGAGATGGCACAAGGAGCCACATGGCAAGAGAATATTATGATCTTTCTAATATTTATTTTAATATTATTCATCAAAGAGTCAGTGGAAAGGTGATGCAAGAAATAGTAAGAATGTGGTAGCAAAGCAAATAATTAGATGAGTGTGACAGTCAAGGTCTAGAGTCCAGGTGGAAAGTAGTATTGAATCTTTATTGATGTCCATTGAAATGTAAAGAACTAATGATGAGATAACACTGATAAGATTATCCAAAAGAGTACAGCCTTACACAGCTGTAGTACTGGAAAGGACTTCATAAAGAGCACAGAGGCAATGTGAACCCTCAACAAATTTAGTAATTAATTTAATTTTGTATATATTTTCTTCTTAATCTCTATTTTTGGTTTTGGAAAGAAAAGTATTTTTCAATTCCCTAAAATTGATTTCTCTGGGATGATTGTGAGAGCGACTAAAGCATAAGCCATAACCATGTATCTTCTTCTGAACTGAGAACCAAATGTTAAGTTATAGCCTCCCTGTGAAAAGAGTGATTATAAATTGGGTTTGGTAATTCTTATCCTGTTCTTCCTCCTCCATCCCTTCGTTTTTTTTTACAAGACTTTGCCAATGATTTTTGACATAATTAGGATCAGTATGCATATTTCCTTAAATATTAAACTAAAGAAGGCTTGAAGTTTGAGATTGCATTTCAGTCAGAATTCTAATAGGCATGAATCTCTTAGAAATAAGCTTTCATAATAAAATCATTCACTGTTTAAGGGTATATATTTAAGAGACAAAGATTCTGGACAAAGACCATAGAACAATTGGAGAGAGGCAATTACTCAGAAAAAAGGTGCCTATGGCTAGTAAGAACAACATGCCTCTCTGAAATTTCATCTCCCTGGACCAATCCTCTTTATTATTATTTTTTTTCCTTTGACAATCTTGATACAAGAAAAAAAACTTTAGGTAGTAGAATTAGCAATTAATTTCTGTTGGCTGTGAGCATCTACACTACTAATGTGTCTGTTCTGTGTTGCTCATCTCTGGGAACCTGGATGCCAACTTTAGGACTTTGAAGATCCTAACAATAAAAACAAGAAAACTTGCAAAAATAATAAAAATGCATTTTTATGATGAGACGTACTATACAATGGAGACGAAATAATAGAATAGGGCAAACAATGATACAAATTGAAACTAATGATCTCCCATTTTTTTTCCTCTTCTTATGCTCCTACATCATTTTGTGATATGGATTCTGATTTGTTATTAGCACTGATGGTCAGGAGAGTAGGATTAAGGATTAGATCCCTTACTTGTCATGGTAATGCACTTATCCAACTGGAAGAAGTGACACATAAATCCAAACCATAATTCAGTGTAGTTAGTGCTTAAATAGAACCAGGATAAGAATATATATTTTTTTCTTTTTCTGGAGACATTAAACACACTGTCATTCTGATGTATGTTTAAAGGTCAATGATAAGAGGTATGTAAAGAGAATTAAGTTGGAACTAAGGCAAACTATGTTATAGTTCAAAAGAATGGCTGTTGTGCTTACTTGGGGAAAATATTTTCCTCTTAAAGGGCTGCATCTCTCAGTGGACGAGAAGAGGATTCAATTTTCTTATCCTTGTGTTGAGGGAACTGATCTAGATTAGCACTGAGATACTTTTTATCTACACCATTAAAATGTTAAAGTAAATATCTCTGCATGTTTTACCCTATCAGACTGAATATAGCCTAGAAAATATCTGACACAGAAATTATCTAATTTTGATATAATCATATAATACTCAAATTTTCATTTTTATATTGTTTTATCAGAGACATGGGGTATGGTTTTCCCTTTAATGTCAATGACTGAATGGAAGAGGATTGATCTATTTATATGAATATGGCTGACCTTATTTGGTATTGAAACTTAAATTGAACTAAGCCAAGCCAGTAGTTGTATTTGAATACAAAGTCGCTAGGTATAAGATAAACCAGTCAATATACTTATCTCCTGTGAATTAGACTTTTAAGTCTCAAGAGAAAAAAAAAAGTTCTTTTCTCAAGGGGAAGAAAAAAAAAACAGTGTGAGGAATCATAGGATGGAGAGTTCAATTTTGGGTTAGATTGGATTCTATATAAATAAAAAGCAATCCTTTACATTTACATTCTTGAAAGTATTCCTTGATATTTTCCCCTGCTTTTATCAAGCATGTACTCACTTAACCTAAAATCTATTTATAAGATACAAGAGGATGTAACTAGGGCATAAGAGTAAAAATGAGGTCAAAGAAAAACTGGTTGAAAATGGGGAGAATATGAGTCAGAAATAATACAATGTCATAATTATGCTTGTACATTATAGTGCTAATTTTGTGCATGATGTTGCCATCTGCAACAAAGAAAAAGAAATATTTTGCTAATTTTCTCAAGCTAATTGCATTAGCCATTCCCTAAGAACTATTTAATATTCTTCAATTCATCATGAAGCTTTTAATTTTCTTCATTTTTTTCCTTTTCCTGTTATTTAACATCCATTTTAAACAAATTTTGATCTACGCTTCAGTTTTCACAATCTCCCATATTTCGATAAAACATGTATAAACTTTGAAGGCAGTATTTCATTTGTATTTTTTTTCTCATTCCAGAGAAAAATTGCTTTGGAATTATCCCAGAAAATTAATTTTTCTCTTAGTAAGACTCAATGGTCAAAAAAATAATCGCATTGCGTGAATATGTTTCACACCAGGCATTCCATTAACACAATGAGTACTCTTTTATTCATTTCAAGCAGCACAACTCCATCTATTAATTTTAGTTTATTAATATAGGGAGAAATAAGAGGGCATTAAATTTTTTAAGGAATTACATAGGTTTATTTACAGTAAGATTCAAATGTAAGTAAGACAAATATTTGGGCATTGACCTGAATGGAAAGTTCTATTTGTTCTCCATAGCAAGATCGTCATTTATTCAAAGATTTGTTAGGCACAAGTGTTTGTGGAATTTATTGTTAGACACTCAGGAAAGGGAAATGAATGACATCTAACCTTTGTTATCTGAAGTCTTATAAGCATATAAAATCATAGCTGTGCACAGGTTATAAACTTCCATTTATCATGGTTTAGTGACGTATGCAATTCTAATAAAATTGCCATAGTTGTTTGAAGGTGAAATAGATCACATTTAGCTGAGGTGATCGATATTAACCTCATGAAAATTGTGTTTACATAAAGAATATCCACAAACCTTAATTTAATCACTACTGACAGGTCAGTGTTGTCTATGGGAGTGGACAATATGATTATGTATTTTGAAACAGGAATGCCTGTTTCCCAAGCACCTAAATCAATAATTATTTAGGTTTAAAATCTGTGACAGTATTTCCCTGGATTTTTCTTTTCAAATTCTTTAACTGCTTTACTGCCTTACCAGGATGTTCTCAGCTCCTTACTATATGGAAAGGGGAGTAAATCAATATTGACTTAGCACTCATTTGGACAATGAGCTTATTAGGCTGGGGAGGGGTATTACAATCTGTAAATGATAAAACCCCTTGGGTTGACATAATAAGTATTGAAGTTTCCTGGATTTTTCTCTTCTTCCAGTTCTCTAAAATATTTAGATTATAAGAATCATGACATAATAGAATGACCCTATGACAGAATTTGTAAAACATGGTTTCTAGTCTCAGTTCTATGACCCTGGTCAATTCACTTAACCTATCCTGCTTATAATTTCTTTATTTGTAAAAATTAAGGGATGAGAACATATTACTTTTGGCTTCATTTCAAATTCTATAATTTTAGGGGAAAAAAAATTACCTGACTAAGCCAGCTTTTTTGATAACATGTTTTGGGTACAAAGGAAGCAGCCATGAGTGTGTTCTCTGCCCTTTCCTGAACTCCTAACTAAAATTGCTTAGTTTATTTTCCCAGATACTATTGCCTTTTTGTGAATTGTTCACATCTCTGAAGGGTACAACTAAGATACTGGTAAGATAAAAACTTTAACCCTCTCTAAGAGAGAAGACATGTACTACAAGATGAAGGATCAATCAACTAATGTAGATAATTTGAAAACTTTAAAAATATTATCCTTAAAATATATTATTTAAATTGGAAAACTATCATTTCAAGAAGAAAAAATAGGATCACATTTCATTAAAATAGACCTTAAATCATTTTCATTACTATGCTTTTATTTTCCTCACTATATAATTATGTTTAGTCTTCCCTCAAAGAATTCAGTCCTACTTATGTTAAATAATTAAGGAACAAAATGCAACACAAGTTAATGTTTGAAATGGTAAATTTCCTAAAATATAATCTTAAGTGTAATCTTGTGATTAGCAAAATAAATGAAGTATAAGAGTCAATAAGCAAAATCTCCTATTAAGAATGCATTATTATACCACTTGAGGTACTCAGAAACTACTACTTAAACAGGTTTATGGTTTGTTTGTTTGTTTGTTTTTAATGGATGGTGTTTGTTTTTATAAGGCAGGCATTTCCAAATATATTCCACACACGTACACACCCAGAGATCATTCCTTTGTTACAAAGAACAACGGGGGAAACCATCCATCAGAGTGAGGCACAGAGTAACCATGCCTAACAGCATGTACAATGTTGTGCATTGCTAGTCCTCCCCACCATCCCCGTTCCCCTGTACAGCTATCTGAGGAAAAGAGGGAGTGGATTTCCTCATCTCTTCTTGAGATCTAAAACTGATCTTGGCAAGTAAAACATGTTTGGTTTAATTTTAGTCTCCCTTTCATTTGCATTATTGCATAATATTTTCCTGCTTCTTGAGAGGGGCAGGTAGGTGGCACAGTGAATAAAGTACTTGGCCTAAAGTCAGGAAGACTCATCTTCCTGAATTCAAATCTGACCTCAGAAAAATGACCCTGGCAAGTCATTGAACACTATTTACCTCAGTTTCCTTATCTATAACATGAGCTGGAGAAGGAAATGGAAACCACTCTAGTATCTTTGCCAAGAGAACACAAAATGAGGTAATAAGAAGTCAAATACTGACTCTTGACAACTGAGAAATGACTAAGGAAAAGACTTCTTCTAGGGTGGATCTCTGAAGTTTTAAGTAAAAAAAAAAATCTACCATGACTACTATACTTTAGATTATTCCTTTCCTATTAGAGATGGTAAACAAAATATCAGACAAGTCAGTGGCAGATTTCATTGTTTTTGAATAAAGACTGATATAAACTATAGAGAACAGGAATAGCTATAGTGTGATCCTTGTGGTCAGCCTTCAACTTAACATTTAATGGTACTGACACTTCCTTTTTTGATACAACATGTTTTTGTGGGGAATGTCTCTGTTTCTAGAATCATGCAGGCTTAATGTTAGGAGGAATTTCATTCAGTTCAACTTTCCAACCATACAAGAATGCCCAGAGGAATATTTTTTGACAGGTGGGTAGACTCCTTATCTACATGGTTTTTTCACTCTAGATGCCTACCTACTTGTCAATGTTCCTTTTAAAATGAAATCTCACAACTGAATATAACACTCAAACTTTCGTTTAATCAGGTAAGAACAATGTGTCAACTTTACCTTATGTGATATAAATATTGTTACTATTGCAACCTTATATGATGTTAGTTTTCCTTGGAAAGCTCAAAATACTATAGACTATATATTAAACTTGTGGACGAGTAAATTTTCATGTCTTTTATTTTCATTTTTTAAAAATAAATTGCTGTCACATCTTACTCATCTTCTATTTTTGTATTTTATTTAGCATAAAGGATGCCAGATTTATCATCACAAATAAATATGACCTTGTATCTACTTATTGAGACCATTAAGAATCTTCATTGTGTCATATAAATTATTACTATGCTTCTGCACCACTCAGGACCTGTTTTTACTCAAATCACTGATGAAAATCTAGAACAAGGCAAGAACAAACCCACTCATGCTGCTCACTACCAATGACTCATCAATCACATTTGCTATTTTTTCTGAAGTGTTCATCCCATTGAAGAAATCTCATCAAGAACAGTGAAATGTCTCCTTTGTCATCTCATAATCTGTGTTATGTTTCAGCTCCCCGTTAGCCATAGTCTGAGGACCTTGGGTAGAAAATGACGGCTATGTTCTTCCAAAATCACTTGTTTTGTAGGGCTAAGTCTAGTATGGATAAGCCTGATTCCTGATCTCAAAGACCTCTAACTCTAGAGAAGGGAAATTAATAATCCTATTCCCTGAGCATCTCAGGTTAAAGGGGTGATTTGTACTTATCTGGCTAAAAGACTGAGATAGAACATCAAGGAGATTTTTAGATTAGACTCATCCTGAAGCAAGACTGGAAAAGAGAACTGAAATGAGAAAATAATGCTTATGGAATTTGCTCATTGCTATTATTAGGTCTCTTGTGAATCCATCATTCCCTTAATGAGGCATTAAGATCCATAGATAGTACATGCTTTTTTTCCTGGTGGTCATAGCAAAATACTACACCTTTATTTGAAGGAAAATACCAGGCTTTCACTGAGGAAAACCTCCTTCTCTTTCCCTTTCCTATTCCCTATGGCATGATCAAAAAAATAAAAAGATAATCTTTGTAATCTGTTAGGATTTAGTAAACTTTAATAATTAATTTCACCTGTTGACAAATCATTTCATTTCCATAATATTTTCTATTTCACTCACTAACAGGTATTGCATGATACTCTAATCACAAAAACATATTGGTTAATAAATGTCTCCAATAAATATTGGTTGAACAGATGAATGAATACAGAATCTTGTAAAAAAGCCAAGCTAAAATTCAGTGGTTTCTAATACAAAATTACTTGGCTATCAAAGGTTTCCTTTTCTAAAACAAAAAAGTCACAGATGGGCTGTAATATGCATGACTTTAACCTTTTTGTGTTCTCCCTCTCTCTTTCAGGCAGGATTGTAAGATCATTTGATTCTGGGAGTCCCAATGATGAAAGTGCATCCAACAATGGAGTTCAACATCTCATGTGTCATTTACAATCTTACAGAGTTGCATAGGGGATCCTGTATTTTCTGTGACTTAGCTGTGGTCTCAGAGCTGGTGTATTTCAGAAGTAGGACATGATTTCAGTTGTACCTGACTCACTGCCTGCTTTCTGTTTACCCTGTACCACATTGTCTTTTTGTAATACTTGATAATTGAGCTTTTCAATAACAATGTTAAGATCATTGGGTCATATATATAGAACATGAGGGGATCTCAGAGGCTATCTAATGCAATTCCTTTATTTCACAGGTAGGTGAACTGAGGTGTATAGATATTAAGTAATTTCCACACAAGGACACAATTAGTAAGCATGGGGATGCAATGTTACAGGCAAACAGCAATTAGAGCAAATCGTATGAGGCATGTTTGTGGAGAATTAGGGGGTGATAAAAATAAGACTTAAAAGTCTCAGGAGAAAAGAGATTTTTTAACTTGTGTTAGGGTGAACTAAGTTTCTGAATGTGGGAATCTAGGTGGATGCTATTCACTGAAATCTTCCTTGATTCTCATGGCCATTCTGCTATCACTGCACGTAGGAAAGACAAAGTAAATGAAACTTAGCAGTGTGAAACAATCCTATGACCAGATACTCCCAGAGACTTTTCAAATATGTGTCTGTAATTGTAAGGCACTCAAGTATTAAGACCCAGAATTTAATTAGATAATTCACTAGAGAGGAGTTACTTTTTAATGCAGTGATGCATGCAATATTCATTTTACAAAGATTACTTCTTAGTTACAATAGATATTTATCATGGCAAGGATCTTTTCCATGATGTTAAAGACAAATCAGGATACAAACATGAATGAATGGATCTAACTCTGGAGAATAACAATGATGCTATTTTACAGAACATTGAATTTGGAAAGCAGACACCAAAACAGCAAATGTAATACACACAAACACGTATATGTATATTAGATATTTTTCTTCTATTTGACATGACTTAAATGATTCATTCAACTGTTATTTTTGCATTCAAAGATGGCTTATTCTCATGCATATTAAGTGCCTTTGTGCATAATGGACATTTATAATTGTGCTGAAACAAAAGTAAATTTAATTAACGTTTCAAACAGCAAACATAAAACATATTAACAAAGTTAACAGAATAAAATAGTTGACTTATTAATTTCACATTTACCTTAAATCCAACCATTAAGAAGATTTACATTAGAGATATGACTTTTGAAAAATTCCTTAAAAATCAGCTTCTACATCTTGGCTGCCTACCTAAAATAGAATATATTGAATAAATTGGATATGGAAACTTCTCTCAATTATATATTTCCATAAAGAAAGAAAACAAACCCTCATTAAGTGGATACTATGTGCCAAGCTCTGTGCTAAGTGATTTACATATCTCATTTGATCTTCACAAAAACCTTGGAAGTTAGGTGCTATTGTTATTCTCATTTTATCATTGAGGAAAGGAGAGGTCAGGAGGGTGGGAAGGAGGGCAGTGCTAGGTGGTGCAGTGAATAGAGCACTGGCCCTGCAGTCAGGAAGACCTGAGTTCAAATCCAGCCTCAGAAACTTGACACGTTTACTAGCAGTGTGACTTTGGGAAAGTCACTTAACCCCAATTGCCCTCCAAAAAAAAAAACAAAAAAAAGTTGAAATGGAAGCATACAGAGATATAATGACTTATTCAGGGTTATGTAGCTGGTAAACATCTGATGCCTGATATAAGCTTAGGTCTTCCTAATGCTTGATCATGCTTTATCCAATGGGCAACCAAAGGTTTTACTGAGTACTGAGAAAAAATTTCCAAAGAACAGAGAAGGAGAAAAAATGGAGGAAAAGAACATTGAAATGCTGAATAAAGATAATTTTAAGTCACTACTGTTTTCCTTTGACATAGATTATGTGGCTTCTATTTTATTAGAAAGGTCAGCTAGGTGATGGAGTGGATAGAATACATAGAATACCTGGCCTGGAGTCAGGAAGACCTGAGTTCAAATCTGGCCTTTGACTTTTACTAGCTGCGTATCCATAGACAAATCACTTAATCCTGTTTGTCTCAGTTTTCTTATCTGCAAAATGATCTTCAGAAGGAAATAGCAACCACTTTAAAATCTTTTCCGAGAAAGTCCAAATTGTGTCATGAACAATCAGATACAACTGAAAGAACTAAAAACCACCATTCTATTAGAGAACAGGAGAGACAAAGATAACTAAGACATTGCCTCTCTCTTTAAGAATTTTAAAATTTAGTAGTGGAAATTAGTCAAAAACAGATAAATATATAATAATGGCAAATGTACAGTTAGAAAGGAATTTAGGCCCCATCTAATCCAAAGCCATTATTTTACAAAAGATGGAACTAAAGCACAGAGATGTTAATTGATTTGACAAGGTCACACAGGTAGTATGTGCCAGTGGTAAAATGTGAACCTTTATCCTTTGACAACAAAGCCAGGACTTTCTCTGAAATGCATTATGGAATTCTAGAACATCACGTAAGGCAGGGATTAAATTTGAGAAGAATTCAGGAAAGATCATCAATGAATCTGAATTCATGATATCTTCCATCTCTACATCCTTGCCTGGACTCCACTTCATGCCTGGAATATTCTCCCTGTTCACCTCTGTCTCTTGGAATCCTGAATCCAGGGCATGAGCGACTTCCCAAAAGAAAGTCCTTTCTTCATCCTACTGGTTATTAGTATACCTCCTTTGCAAATTAAAATTATTTTTTAATCCATTAGTATCTATTCTATCTATCTTTGTTCATTTTCTCCCACCTCCCACCTTAACCCATAAAATGGAAGTTCCTAAAATGTAGGTTATATTTCTTTTGTTTTTTCCCCTCTGGAAAACTTTTTATTGTGGGTGGAATGGGACACAGATGGACATAGTAAGTTAGATGATTTCAATTTTGTTGGCAACATAAAGTATAGTCTAGAGCAAGATGGACATAGGCCTTCTTCTCTTCATTAAGCCGGATTAGCGTGTTGACTCTGGCCACATGAATGTCATATAGCTTCTTCATGGCCTGCTTGATCTGATGCTTATTGGCTTTGATGTCCACAATGAAGAATAGGGTGTTGTTGTCCTCAATCTTCTTCACAGCAGACTCAGTGGTCAAAGGAAATTTAATGATGGCATAGTGATCAAACTTGTTTCTCCGAGGGGCACTTTTCTGAAGGTATTTGGGCTGCCTTCGAAGTCTTAGTGTCTTGGGTCACCAGAAGGTGGGAGATGTTTGGATCTTCTTCTTTTTTTGGCTACGGACACCCTTCAGTACCACCTTCTTGGCCCTCAAAGCCTCGGACTTGGCTTCTCTCTTGGGGGGATGACTTCCTTTTCACCTTTGGTGCCGTCTTGGGGGAAAGGATCTCGTCTTTGTTTTACTACCTGGAGATACACACACACACACACACACACACGCACACACACACACACACACACACACACACACATGAATAGCTCTCACTCTAACAGAAAGGATATAAAAAGTTTCTGAAGATGAAGAAGAAAGCTGCTTTTCTGATCAATGTCCCTTAATTATGATGCTAAATATATTTCTTCTTATTTACTGTCATTCTACTCCTGGCTTCAATTCATGTCCTTGGGTGACATTGCTTGCTGACTCCTATTTCTATTTTAATCTATTTCTGGTTATGTCTCATGAATTATCCTGATCCTTTTTGCCTATTTGTGTCTTGATGTTGAAATATTAATAGCTAAATAATTCCAGATATTTAATTCCCAAGCCCTCCCAGTGTAACTACTGCACCCTTCTTTGACTACAACTTGTCTAGGCCTGGCTACCTGCCCCATATCAACAGCTAGCCATTATCTATGGCCAAGCCTGATAATGGAAAAGGAAATGAGAAAAAGGAGATAAAATTGAAATCCATATATTTGCTTCTTGTTCACAGTTTGGGTCATTTCGCCCCCTAATTTTTGAAAGAAATGGTTGAAACTCTTGGTTAAAGTGAAGATTAGAGATATTACAGGAATATTTTGTTTCCCTATTCTATGTCTGTTTCCCATTATTACAAGTAAATAAGTAACTGAGAATTGAAAGAGATGAGACGTACAAACAGGAACATTTGGGGGAAAAGATGCAAAGGAGGGAAAAGAGAAAAAAATATATTTTATTGCTATTTTTTGGATAATAAAATGGTGTCCTTTAGGAAATATAAATACATGCATGTCTTATAACATATTCTAATAACAAAAAATCTTATATTAATATGCACTAAAGACGAGTTAGACCATCACCTTTACCCTGAAGAGGAAGAAGAACAGATACTGAACCAAAGTGATTTTTTATTATCCACAAGAGCAGGCTCTTCTCTCAAAAGAACCCTACAAATTCTGATGTTTAATTTTATCTGACCAACTCATAACTAAGCACTCAAGATTTTAATATATGACTCTTCTGATTCATTCAGCATAAGATTCTCTGACTCTATAAAATTTATGAGACACTGAAAATTTCTCAATGGACTGTATAGAATCAGTTTCCTGGACGTCAACTAAGTGCACCCATGGCTTCACCTTTTCACCTTTCCAGATTGTCAAAGTGTGGAATAAAGATGATAGTGGGATAAAGGAATAATCATTTTCTATAAGTTTATTGTGCACAATTATTTCATTTGGTAAAAATAAAACACTACTTTTATGTGTACATATACACACAAAAGTTAATGCATATACCTATATATATATGCATATAGATCATATTTTAAAAATATCAAAGATTCAACTATTTCCTGAGGAATTCTACCCTAAAAATTACAACTATTTGGCTTAGAATAATCCTCTAAATATAAAAAATCCCATTCTTTACGTATGCTGCTAAAATCTTCACCAAATGACTAACATCCAGGAAAAGACACAAAAAATTGTTCAGTTATCCCTATAATGATAAATCTGTCTACCACTTAATGATCTATTTAACTAATTTTTTAAGTCATTCTCTCCCAAGTAACTTTTGTTTTTCTTATAGTTTGCCAATGTATGTATGAATGAGTATATGAGTGCATGTTTATATGTGGAGAGAACACACATTGATTGAAGTTGATAAAGTATCAGACTCTCCTTATAAAAAGTGAGTTAATTCCTTTAGAAAAATATATACCTTATATCTCCTTAAGTGTGAAAAGGAAGAAACTCTAGAGAAACCCAACTGAAACTCAAATAAACCATATTCACTTTCAATATTTATAATTTATGTTGAATGCATTAATCAGGCATTTGTGGAAGAACATGAATTTAAGTATGGCTTCATTTGGCATAACACAATTAGAAACATATTTAGGAGAAGTTACTCAACTAGGAACATATACTATGGAATTTAACAATGACCAAATGTGATAGATAAAGATAAACAAAGGGCTTGGAAAGGATAAAAACAAGAGGCAAGACAATTGTCAATTGAATTCTCCCAGATCACAAAGGACTTTCCTTTGCTTGATACAATAAAAAGAAATTGGATGCAGTATATGACTAATAAGGTTTTTGTTTAAGTGTAGAATTGTTTAAGTGTGAAATTTATAAAAAATTGTAGAGATGTATCAGCCCTATTTTTGTCAGTTCATCAATCACACCCAGGAGTGAGTTAAGTGCTAAGAATCATTTATTCTTTCAGTTCCATAGTGGTTCACTTGGTGTAATAGAACATTTAAATAGCAAATTCATATGTACCAGTCAGATAGAGACAGAGCAAATACCTCATAAATTCATTTAACAAAGACATTCACCATGACTATGTACAATCTTAGTACATTACAAAATGATACAATAATATACAAAGGGAAATTGTAGAAAGAATATAATCCCAATATGTTACATAATTATAAAATGTTCAGTCTGACTTCATGAAATCACCTGATGTGCTTCTGTGATTGTTTGACTAATTAAATAGAGACTATTGAAAAAAAATAGCAATACGTCAAGTCTCCCTCATTTTTCTGTCATAGCATTTTTCTATTAAATAGCTTACCTTAAATACCTATAGAAATGACCTGATTAAATACTTTATGGTATACCATTCCACCAATCTTGAAACTGTTCTCAAATATTCACACAGAAGCATACTAGAAAAAATTCCAAAAAGGCATTTGGAAAAATCCTGAATTGACCTTGATTGAAATACATCTGAAGTTTAATATTTCACATAAAACAGTGTATAGTTCCACTGACTTAAATTTCTATTCATTATATACCATGATTTTCCCAGCTAACCAAGTTCTGAACTTGGAAGTTACATTTTAGACATATATTCTATTTTAAATTAAGACCAAGTATAAGGTGTTCCTCCCCCTTAATGTCTTTCTCATCTGTTCCTTCTTTTTTGTCCATTTCTACTATCAGCTGCTTATGAGATTATCACCAAAGAAATTGTTTCCTTCCAGTATATCTCAAATGGCACAAATTAATTTCAAAAACCAGCTTCATCATATTAAATTGATAATAAAAAAATTCACTGATTCATTAATTTACTTACTATGCTATAAGTATTTCAAAGTCTATAAAGTTGATAGTGAATTGTGTTAATCTATGTGATTTTCCTCATAAAAAATAGGTGAAGGATACTGAGAGATAGTGAAGTAGATACACAGATATGCGGTCTATTAAGCATTTATAGTGAGAAGCCCTGAACTCAGCTCTTGGAATGAAAATCCAAGAATATCCTCAGATCTACTTAAATGATGGTTTCTTTTGTCACACTGTGTTTACATTATACTTTACATTCTAACTTGAAGAGGCAACATACGAGCTTTATGCTTATAGAAGCATTGGGTGGAGGTGGCCAGGATGGGATTTAGAGGCCTAATTCCTAGCAATGTGTGAAGAAAGGTCACCTGTCAGAGCTGGAAGATTCAAGAACAGAGATTAAATTTCAGGTGGTAAGGAGAAGAACATGGTGAGGGCATGGGATGAAAGTGGAGTGGAAGTCTAGTTTCCATCAAGACAATCTGAAAGTTCATCTATTAGATCTTAGGAACTCAAGGACAAATTCCAAGGTGGCAGTAAAAGAGTTATGAAGACGATGGTCAAAAAGTAGGCAGCATAGTGAGGAGATGGTCAAGAAGTAATGAATAAGTAATTACTTTCCAACTTAAAGAAGAAAATTAATAAAATAAAGAATGGCTGCAAAGTAAAAACAAAGAAAAAGACTTCGAAGAAACAGTATGGGACCTGGTAGGAATTTGGAGGAATGGGTAGTAGATGGGCTTTATATTCTTTCACAGCTGAACATCTATAATCACTTATTACAGCAATAAAATTGTATAGCAATTGATAGGAGACAAAAGCTCAAGAAAGAAGCAAGCAGCAAAACCTATACAATTATCTCTCTATGTGAGAATGGACAGAGGGGTTTGGAAATTCTAAGACAAACACAAAAAAGACTACAGATGCTGACAATTAAAAGACAAATTTGTGACAAAGTTTTGATTAGGGATGCTTGGTAGTTTGAGGCCCATGACTAAACTTAAATTGTGAGAGGTGGCAGTGATTCAAAAGAAACAGGATAGGGAAAGAGGGCAGGGATAAGAAAAGTAGTGGCAAGATGTAGAGAACATTGACTATTAGCAAGTTATAGACAAGTAGAGAAAACCAAAGGCAAGGAAGAAGAAAAATATGGTAGAACGTACTGCCAGGGAAATCACCAGATGAGGGAAGAGAAGTCATATCATCGTCTCAGTCAACTAGCGGAAATAAAGTAGATATAACGCTGAGTTGATATAAACATGGAAAAAGATGAGAATTTTAGAATATCATAGCATAATAAGTATCGAGATTGAATCTAATTATTAATTATTAATTATTCTGCTAGAAATCTTGTTCTACCCAATGAAAAACAAGTAACAACTCCTTGATTTGTGTTGTAAAGCTGGAAAGCCCATTGATTCATTGACTCCTTTTTGCCTCTGGACATGCAGAGTGCCAGAAGGGAGTGCACAAAGGAACTGAAAGGTACAATAACATTCCCGTGTTTGTATGAG
This sequence comes from Pseudochirops cupreus, assembly GCA_028627135.1. Taxonomy (NCBI): domain Eukaryota; kingdom Metazoa; phylum Chordata; class Mammalia; order Diprotodontia; family Pseudocheiridae; genus Pseudochirops; species Pseudochirops cupreus. The sequence continues at coordinate 245,351,657 of CM053582.1, forward strand.
AAAAGAGAAAGACATATAAATAAGATCAGTGACTCAGGGCATCTCTATATATTTCCCAAAGGAGCAATGTGTGACTCTTCCTATAATATAATTTGCATTTCCCAAAATGGCAATAGGAAGCTTTTTAAAAAATAATATCAATTGCAATTGATACTCATACAGTGCTTTATAAGTATACAAAGGCCTTAACATATATTATCTCATTTGGTCCTCACAGGAATTAATAAGAGAAATTTCTGTTTGAAATCTCTTTCTCATCAAAGAGATTGCTGTTATTTTTGCTATTTTTAACAGACTTGTCATTTAATTGAGGAGTGCTGATCTAAACTTGGTGATGTCCTCCACCAATGATGGTCAGAAACCCTTTTTCAAGTTACAGTTTTAAAGTATTGCCTGGAGGTACTGATAGGGATAGGATCAGAAATTTAATTCTAGAAGAAACTTTAGAGATCCCCTAATCCAGCCTCTTCATTTTACAGATGAGAAAACTGAAAAGATTTAAATTCCTTCCTTCAGTTCCCAAATATGGTATAATTTCCCAGTACCCTGATATGATCTCAAAGTTAAATGACTTATCCTAACTCACACCACCAATGTGTTTCAGAGTTAGGACTTAAGCGTAATTCAAAGTTATTTGAGGATGGTGCTCACCTTACTATGCCATAATAGTTATGGGGCACAAAGTTATGGGGGAAAAGAAAAAATGTTCCATGTTACTATTTGTTAAAGGAGTGGGAAAAAAAATCAACAGCATCCTTCATTCTGACATGGACCCAAGATTTAGGCAGAATGAATTTCAAAGAATTAGAGGAAAATAACAACAGCTAAATGTATATAATAGTTTGTGGTTTGTTAAATATTGTGCATATGATTGATAATTTGGTTCTCCCCAAAACCTGGTCAGGTTGGTACTTTTATTGGTTTAATTTAATAGATAAGGAAATTGAGGCTCAGGGTCATAGAGATAGCACAAAGGTGAGGCAAAATTTGAACTTGGAGTTTCTTTCTTTAAATCATTCTATGGACTATAATTCAGTCCTCCCCATTATTCAATTCCATTCATATTTGCTAAGAATATTATGTGCAATTGAAATAAGGTAGCTCAATAAAGATGAAGATCCATCAAGAGTGAAATTTCTAAAGACACAAAGAAAAACAGTACAGATGGGGGGGAAGAATTGTCAAGAGAGCTGTACTGTTAGCAGAGGATTCATAAAACAACTAGATTTTTTTAAACCATGTTCAGAAGATGGTAGCCAGAATAGTCAATGGAGGATGACATTAACAGCATGGCAAGGGAAGCACCAAAGTTTAAATTAAGGAAATAATAACACTTTTAAGACGGATATTGATAACTAAGCATAGCCAGAGGAGAGCAATCAGCATGGTGAAGGGTCTGGAAACCATCTTACATAAAGAAAAATTGATGAAACTTTACCTGATTAGGTCAGAAAAAAGTAGTTTTAGGGGAGACATGACAATTAACTTTAAATATTTGCAGGAGAAGCAGGAGCAGACTTATTCTGTACAGCTAACTTGCTAACAATGAGAACTGTCTGACTATAGAATGCTGGCTTGTTAATGAGCTCTCTTATAACTGAAAATATTCAAGCAGAGCCTGAATGACTACTTTTTCAGGGATACTGTAAAAGGCATTCCTGAATTTGGTGAGAGATTGGACTAGATCAGTGGCCCTCGAGGTGTAGTACCAGTACTCCCAGAGGTCTCTGAGACCTTTTAAAGGGTCTACAAAATTAAAACTATTTTCATAAGAAAAAAGAAAAGGATACCAGAAAAAAGGTGAAGGTGAAGGCAATAAAAGTGACTATTTGTTAGCTTTGTTTTAGTTTTTGTTTTTTGGTAAGTGTACTTATTAGGCCAGTTTCTAAAAATAACCAACACTACTGGTCTTAGACCTATTTGCTGATTATTTATCTGGGATAGTTTTGGGGTGGAGGTGTTAACTATATTGGCAGAAAGAATATCAAATGAAAGGATACAATAGGAGCTGATATATAACCCTTTGGATCTGTGACAGTGAACAACCAGAGAGAAATTAATGGTCCATAAATTCATATTTTGTTCTCCTTTACTTGTAATAAGAATTTAAATAGTTAAATTATAAGAAAATGCCTTGATGCTTCTGATAATTTTAAGTTACAGGTCTTCACATCAGCCATACTGGCATTGCCATTTCCTTAACTCAGTATTTTATTTCCTTCCTCCACGTTGTGACACAGACTGACTTGCAACCTCAAATGTATATCCTCCACTTTGCTGCTTCACAGAATCCCTAGCAATCTGCCAGGTTTACTTCTATATAATTTCCTATAAGTTTTCCATGATTCTACTAGTTCTTAATTTTCTTTCCTCAAACCACATACCATTTTTCAGCTGTTTTATGTTCTATTTTGTATAGTACCCAATAGAATGTAAGTTTATTGAAGTAAAAAAAAAAGTTTACATTTCGTCTTTGAATGCTCAACATCTAATAAATGGTATTGGAAATAGTATATTATTAATGAATGTTTAATTATTTGAATACTTGTTGAATTATATACTGGGACACACAAAGTATTGAAAAGTAAGATTGCCCAGTAACTGTCAGTAATTACTGAAAGATTATGGTATGAAGCCCAGGTGGAAGTCTAATATAGAGATTACTCAAAATGGAAAACTTCATGAATTAGCATGTTACATCTAATATAACACTCAAGGGGTGAAACTTGTATACAAATACATAAAATACATAATAACTTCCTCTTCAAAATCCCCCTGCAATGCCTAATTGTGATGCAGAGATGCCTCTGAGTTGTAAAGGTTTACCAGTAGAACAGAAGGAAGCCCCTAAATGCTGGAAAGGTTGGTCATCAATGACTAGTCAAATCAAGTTCTAAGAGATCCAGAACCACAAGGCTGGCCACTGATTTATTATTTTATTGCAATAAAAACAACTAATAGAAACCACTTAAGCCGTTAAATTTCTCTAAGATTCTATAAACCAGAGATAATTATTTTTTTCTTTCATGAATACATTTGGCAGTCTGAAGAAGACCAATTATATAAGTACACTCTTTAAAACATGTTCAATTCTTTTGTAACACGTTCTCATTTTCCTTCCCAAATAATTGAATACATTTGATTAATATCTTTCATGAAATTTTACATTGCCAACAAAAGCATAACTTTGGAGTTGCCTGTGGTAACTTCTTTTCAATTTTCTCATGCTTTCTGTACACCTATAGTATCTCTTAGAAACATCCTTTATTTACCAAACTACCTACAGCCTCTCTTCTTCTGAACAATTCAGTACTGAACTACACTGGACAATTCAATATCCAAATATCAGGTCTTCTATTTCCAGACTCAACTGTCAAATTCACCACTGAATATACCACTGGCAAGTAATTAACAAGTAATCACTTCTTCATTTCTAACCACTACACTTCTACAAAACAACCTTTATTGCAAACTTTTTACATATAAAATGAATGATATAACTAGAATTGACAATTTACTCACCTGTTTCACATCATAAGCCAGGAGAACAAATCTTAAGTCTGGTGAAACAGAGTGTCTTGATGCTTTGAAGGTTACCTAAAGAAAAAAAAAAGAGAATGTAAACTATTTTAACAAAATGAAATATTTGTTTGCATTTACAGGCATTATTATCAATAAGAAAGTAAGTGATAGTCTTTCTCTCCTCCCCCTCCCCACACACTCTGTTCTTCTCCCTCTCCATTTCTCTGTTAGGTGTTTGAAGCAAATGGAAAAGAATAATGATCACAGAATCAGGAAAATCTGAATTCAGGTCCCTTGCTCAGACACTTAGCAGCTGTATAACCCTGGTTAAGTAACATAATTTCTCTTAGTCTCAGTTTCCTCATCAGTAAAACTGAGTTAATAATTGCACCTAATTCATAGATTTTTAATAAGCATCCAGTGAGATAACACATACAGCACTTTGCAAACCTTAAAGTATTACATAAATAATAGTTATGAGAAAATTCTCATCATTCCTCACCCACACAACTTCCCTGTACTTTATTATTTCTTGAAATTCATGCTTCTGCAAGAAGACATCAACTCAGAAACTTACACCTCAGATTATTTCCACCTAGCTGCATGACTTCATTATGCCTATATATAGAATAACTTCTCCACACCTTTAAATATCATTTCAAATTTTTTTTTTGTTTTCCCTCATTGGATTGTCATTTTCTTGGGGGGCAGGGGCTTTCTCATAACCTTCTTTGTTTCCCCAGGGCTTAGTAAAGTGTTAAGCACATAGTAAATGCTTGCTAATTAATCTAATCTTTTTTGAAAAACTATTGAATATTTTATTTTTACGCAGTTATATGCAAAAACAATTTTGACATTCATTTTTAAACCTTTGAATTACAAATTCTTTCCAATCTTCCCCCCTCCCTGCCTTGAGAAAGCAACCAATTAGGTATAGGCTATAGATGTATAGACATGCAATATATTTCAATAATAATCATGTTGTGAAAAAAAATTAGACAAAAAAAACCTCAAGAAAAATAAAGTTTTTAAAAAAGCCTGTTTCAATATGCATTCAGCCTCCATCAGTTCTTTGGAAAAGGATAGTATTTTTCAGGATAAGTCCTTCAGAGTTGTCTTGTGTCATTGTATTGCTGAGAATAGCTGTCATTCACAGCTGATCATCCAATGTTATTGCTGTTACATTGTACACAGAACATTTCTCTTTGCATCAGCCTGTTCAAGTCTTTCCAGGTTTTTCTGATAGCCTCCTGGTCATCATTTCTTACAGTACAAATAGTATTACATTATAATCACCTACCACAATTTTTCCAGCCATTTCCCAATTGTTGGGAATCCCTCAATTTTGAAATCTTTGCCCCCCCAAAATATCTACTATAAGTATTTTTTAATACATGGGTCCTTTTCTTTTAATTTTCATTGGGATATGGTGTTTTGTGGGCACAGTTCCAAATTGTTCTATAGAATGGTTAAATTAGTTCACAACTCTACTAACAGTGCATTAATGTCTTATTTTTCCCACACACTCCTCCAAAATTTGTCATTTTCCTTTTCTGTCCTATTAGTCAATCTAATAGGCATGAGGTAGTATCTCAAAAATGTTCTAATTTGCATTTATCTAAAAAATGCTGAGAGTATTCTTTTTTTGCTTTTTGGAGGGCAGTTGGGGTTAAGTGACTTATCCAAGGTCACAAGGCTAGTTTTTGTGTTAAGTATCTGAGGTCGGATTTGAACTCAGGTCCTCCTGACTCCAGGGCCAGTGCTCTATTCACTGCACCACCTAGCCTCCTACAGAGAGTATTTTTTTTTAATATGGCCATAAATAAATTTGATTACTTAATCTGAAAACAGATCATATATTTTGGTCATTTATCAAATGGGGAACAGCTTCCATTTTTATATATTTGTCTTTGTTCTCTATATGTTTGAGAAATGAGGCCCTTATCAGAGAAAGGTGCTCCAATTTTTTTTCACACTTACTATTGCTAACTTATCTTTCTCCTTCCTATTTCCTCCTTTATCCTATTGTCTCTAACTTTTCTTCCTGTCTCTCATCAAAAGTGTTTTGTTTCTGACTATCCTTCCCCAATCTGCCTTCCTGTCTATCACCTTCCCTTCTCTTGTCCCCTCACCCCTACTTTTCTTCAGGATAAGATAGATTTCTATACATAAGTATCTGTGTATGTTATTGCCTTTTTGAGCAAATTTTGAAGAAAGTAAATTTCACTCATTGCCTCTCACATCCTGCCTGTTACCTCCACTGTAAAAGCTTTTTCTTGCCTCTTATATGGGGGATAGTTACCCTATTCTACCTCTCCCTTTCTCTCCAAGTACATTCTTCTCTCACTCCTTAATTTTATATCTTAGATGTCATCCCTTCATATTAAACTCACATCTGTGCCCTCTATCTATATGTAATCCATCTAACTATCCTTATAATGAGAAAGGACTTATGAGTTACAGATATCATCTTCCCATGGAGGAATGTAAACAGTTTAACTTTAATAAGTCCTTTATGATTTCTCTCTCCTGTTTAACTTTTTCTGTTTTTCTTCAGTCTTGGATTTGGCAGTCAAATTTTCTATTCTAATATGGTCTTTTTTAAAGAAAGCTTAAAATTCCTCTAGCTCATTGAATATCGACCCCCCCCCCCCCAAAAAAAAAGTTTATACTCAGTTTTGCTGGGTAGGTAATTCTTGTTTGTAATCATAGTTCCCTTGCCCTTTAGAATATCATATTCCAAGCCTTCTGATACTTGAATGTAGAAGGGGCTAAATCTTAAATTATCCTGACTGTTGCTCCACAAAATTTAAATTGCTTCTTTCTGACTACTTTTGGGTTTTCTCCTTGACCTGGGAACTCTGGAATTTGGTTATAATATTCCTGGTAGTTTTCATTTTGGGATACCTTTCAGGAAGTGGTCTGTGTATTCTTTCAATTTTTATTTTACCCTCTGGTTGCAAAATATCAGGGTAGTTTTCTTCGATAATTTCTTGAAAGATGATGACTTGGCTCTTTTTTTTTTTATCATGACTTTCAGGTAGTCCAATAATTTAAAAATGATCTCTTCTGGATTTATTTTCCAGGTCAGTTGTTTTTCCAATGAGATATTTCATATAATCTTTTATTTTTTCATTTTGGAGGTTTTGTTTAATTGTTTCGTGATTTCTCATGAAGTTACTAGCTTCTATTTTCTCCATTCATATTCTTAAGGAATTATTTTCTTCAATGACCTTTTGGACTTTCTTTTCCATTTAGCCAGCTCTGCTTTTTAATGCATTCTTCTCCTCATTGACTTTTTTGGACGTCTTTTGCCATTTGGCCTAGTCTATTTGTTTAGGTATTGTTTTCTTCAGTATTCTTTTGTGTCTCCTTTACCAGACTGTTGTCTTGTTTTTCAAGATTTTCTAGCATCGTTATCATTTCTCTTTCCAAGTTTTCCTCTACTTCTCTTACTTGATTTGCAAAATCCCTTGTGACCTCTTTCATAGCCTGAAATAAATTCATATTTTTCTTGGAGGTATTGGATATAGGAGTTTTGAGTTTGTTTTATTCATCTAAATATGTGCTTTGATCTCTCTTATCATCATATTAACTTTTTATAGTCAGAGGTTTTTTTTTTTACTGTCACTTGTTAATTTTCCCAGCATATTTGTCAATGAGGCTCTGATTACATAGGAGAGGGCATACTGTTCCAAGTTTCAGGGGTTTTGTGCAGCTGTTTTCAGAGATACTTCTAGTGACCTACAAGTATTCAGTTCTTCTAAGGTGCTATGATCTAAGGAAAGGTGTTTATTTCTCTCCTGGTTTGTAATCGGGTCTGTGAGGGACTACAAACACTATTTTCTATTGTGGAACTGTTAGGAGAGCCCCCACTCAACTGTAGCCATAAGCTCTGCTGTGCTAGTGCTCCTCCTCGCACTGGAACTGCCTCCTAGGACTGTGACATGGTTACAAGCATCAGTAAAGAAACAGAGTCCTGACCTAGAGTTAGGAAAAGATCGCTATAATCTCATTCTGACCAGTTGTCAGTGTCTGTGCTGTCTGTGCTGAAAGCTCCAGAAGCAACTACTGCCACTGCTACTACTGATTCAGTCACTCCCAAGACCTGCTCCCAGTTTGCTAGGGCCTGGTCTGCACTGGCCTGGCCTGTGCTAAACTGTTTACCTCTCTCACCCTGGTGCAATAGACTTTTCCTACCAACCTTCCAAGTTTTCTTAGGCTGGAAATTTATTTCACTCTGGCTTTTTGTGGATTCAGTTGGCTTAGAAATAGTTTAATTTTTAAAGATATTTGAAGGAGTTTGGGAGAGAGTACAGTACCTTTTCTCTACCATCTTGGTTCTGTCTTTACCCTAATCTATTTTTGAGACTATCTTTAGAATATAGGATTAGTATTTTAAATAATCACAGAAAAGTCAAAGTCTCCTTGATATTTTTCACGGTGGAGGAGTTACCTGGTATTGAATTGATCCAAAGAGGAAAAAAAAAGATCAGCACATTTGTGGTGGTATGGTTTTGTGCCTTTCTCGTCTGTCCTCTTTATGAAAATGCATTTTCATCTAAAAAGTTTGTAGAAGAAAATTTCTCTTTAAAAGCCACAACATTTTTTGATGAAAATAAAAGTAAAACAGAAAACTGAATTATGTATTTAATGTTGGGGAAATGGTTGAAAAAATAATCACCTAATGGTACTTGAATGAAATTGGATTTGGAACTTAATCAATGAATGCTATTGACATCAAAAGGAATTTGACAGATCTGGTTGAGAACTACACTTAGCCTAAGGGAATATATTTATATAAAATAGAGATATTTATACTATCTAGTTCATATCTTAAGAGACATGGAACAAGTATGTTTTCCTGATCATATAAGTTTTAAAAGAAAAGGAAAGAAAATATTTCCTCTGTGACACTATACAAAATAGAAGATGATAGTTAAATAGGTTCCCAGAACTACATAAGATTATCATATTGGGGATGGAGCTACCAGTGTATAAGGACAACTAACATCAAATTAGAATATTTGCTCTCTCTCTTCCCCTTAGTGCAGGAGAATAATCACCAGAGGTAGAGCAAGAAAATAAAAAGATCCCAAAATCCAAGAGTTTAACTACTACCCCTTATAAAATCTGATGTGTTACAAGGAAAGGTCCTACAAATCCCACCAAGTAAACATGGAAGTCAGAACCTTTATAAGGAAGTGGCTGAAAGCTTCCAAACAGTGAGAAAATATAAACAAGATCTACCGTGGTAAATTTTTATCAAGTGAACCCCAAAGCAAGTTTGATAAGGAAGCAGGATGAGGGTCAGTGGTCAAGATGCTTTGGAGAGATACCCAATAAAACCAGGTTGTGTTCATGTAGTCACCAGTCTACTGTGGTAAACAAAATAAATGCACATGAAAAAATTATTTAGAAGCATAGACAAATGGAACAGGAATAGAGATATTAGAAGACATTCACAGAATCATAGGATGAAAGATGCACACAATAGTTTAATTAGTGCAAATGCCTCATTTTATAGACATGGAAATTAACTTCCAGAGAGATTCAGTGACAAGTCCATGGTCACAAACTGAAGACGTGTGATTTAAAGTTGAGTCCTCCCAGTTTCTGGGATAAGAACTCACTATTTGACAAAAACTGCTGGGAAAATTGGAATATAGTATGGCAGAAACTGGGCATAGACCATCATCTAACGTTATAAACCAAAGTCAAGTCTAAATGGGTACATGATCTAGATATAAAGGCTGATACTGTAAATAAACTGGGGAAGCAAGGAATAGTTTACTTGTCAGATTTATGGAGTAGGGAAGACTTTACGACCAAAGAAAAGTTGGAGAACATTATAAAATGCAAAATGGATAACCTTGAGTACATTAAATTGAAAAGTTTCTGTACAAACAAAGCCAATGTAACCAAGATTAAGAAGGAAGTGGGAACTTGGGAAAGAATATTTACAACCAGTGTCTCTGATAAAGGCCTCATTTCTGAAATATACAGAGAACTAAGTAAAAT
>CM053582.1:245361699-245384810 GCA_028627135.1 Pseudochirops cupreus
AAGCCTGGCGCCACAGGCTCCACGTGACCACATTCAGCCTATTAGGGAACAGAGTATACTTTCAAATATCCAAGGGTCCTCAGAGTCACGTAGCCACTTTAGCAAAGGGCCTAGGGGCAGGGAAGATCTTCAGACTCCCATAACATGCTTAGATTTATCTAACTCTGAAATAGGAAAGTTGAGGACCCATACTAGTATAGTTTTGATGATTTTTCCTCCTGTAATTAATTATTTGTTTTCTTTAACAATTTAAAGGCTATGCCATTGGCTGCATATCTGTTTAGTTTTTATTTTTCTTCATTGTCTATGGCTCATTTTAGCAAAAAGTAGTTTCCCTGCCCATCCCTTTTTAATGAAGTTTGTTTGCTTTTGCTTTGTCTGAAATCATGATTGTCACCTCTGCTTTGTTTTTGGTTTTTGTTTATTTTTTTTTCCTGCAGCAGTATTGTAATAGATACGCTCTAGCCTTTTAATTTATCTCTGTGCATATCCCTCTGTTTCGAGAATGTTTCTTGTGAACAACATAGTATTGGAATCTTGTTTCTAATTCATTCTGCAGTCCACTTTCATATTATACATAAGTTCATCCCATTGAAATTTGAAGTTATACTTACTAATTATACATTTCACTCCATCCTATTGTTTTCTATTTCCCTTCTGTCTCTCTTTTTTATCCTGTCCCTCCTTTAAAGTTTCTTTTGCTCTTAACTACTACCTTTTTTATCTTTTCTCCCTTTTCTTACTCTCCATTCTTCTTATCCCCTTTCCACTCTCCTCCTTTCCTGTTGGGTAATATAGATTTCTATACCTATTTCTGTGTGTGTGTGTTGTGTGTGTGCATGTGTGCATGTTTGGTCTTCCATTTTTGAAGTAATAAAGATGAGAATGAGATTTAAGCATTGCCTGCACACACACACACACACACACACACACAAACACACACACATCTCTATGTTTTCCTCCTCTGGAAATGCTTCTCCTTGAGTTCCCCTCTTACATGACACAATTTCCCCCATTCTTCTTATCTTCTCCTCCCCAGGTATGCTTCTTTCTCAGCCATCTATATTTCAACAACATCCCAATATAAATGGAATCATTTTCATATCCTCTACTTATGCAGAATTCTTCTAACTGCCCTAATAATGATAAAATTCTTAGAAGTTACATATATTTTTTTCCCATTTAGAAATGTAAATATTTTACCTTTACTGAGTCCCTTATGATTTCTCTTTCTGATTTATTTTTTAGTGTTCTCTTGAGTCTTGTATTAAAATGTCAACTTTTCTACTAAACTCTGTTCTTTTTATCAAGAATTCTTGAAAGTCCTCTATTTCATTGTATGTTTATTTTTTTTTCTTTCTTGAAGGACTTTACTCAATTTTCCTGGGTAGAATAGTCTTCATTCTAATTCTACCTCTTTTGCCTTACAGACTATCATATTCCAAGTCTTCTATTACTTTAATGTGGTAGTTGCTAAAGATTGTGCAATCCTGATTGTGACTCCATCATATTTGCATGCTTTTTTTTTTTTCCTGACTACTTGAACTATTTTCTCTTTGTCCTGGATATTCAGAATTGGGGCTTAATATTACTTAGAGTTTCCATTTTGGTGTTTCTTTAGGTGATGATGTTTGGATTTTTTTTTCAGTTCTTATTTTGCTCTCTGGTTCTCAAAATTTTCCTCCATGACTTTTTTTTTTAATATAATGTCTAGACTCTTTGTTTGATCATGTTTTTCAAGTAGTCCACTAACATTTAAATTATCTCTCCATTGATCAATCTTCCAATCTAGTTGTTTTTCTAAAGAGATATTTCCCATTTTCTTCTTCTTTTTTTCATTATGTTTATTTTGTTTCTTGATTTCTCGTGTAGTCACTGACTGGCTTCCATTTGCACTATTATATTTTTTAAGGAACTAATTTTTTTTTTTGGTGAAATTTTGAATCTTTTTTTTTCCTTTGGCTAATTTTGCTTTTAAAGGAAATACTTTTATCAGTAAATTTTGGACTCTTCTCCCTCCCTCCTCCTCAATTTGGCCAATCTTGTTTTTAAGGTGTTTTTTTCTTCAGTGTTTTTGTGCCTTTTAAACAAAACTATTAAGTCTCTTTCTATAATTTTCATGATTTTTGTTATTCATATACATACATACATATCTAGCACTTTTTTATGAGTATGAGGACATTAAGCAAACAAGAAATAGCATGGAGTCACTAGGTTTATTGGCAGAGAAAAATGTGAATTGTTTTGAAAGTGTGTTATAAACCCCTTCTACATTGCAATTTTAAGTAAGTCCATCCATCTGTTTGTTTGGGTATAAGTTGATTGATTGGTTGTTGTTCTTTTTTTCTCAAAGAAGACCAAACTGACATTCCTGTGATGGGGTAAAGGTGTAAAGGTATAAAAGTACATCTTACTGTCCCTGATCAAACCAATGCAAGCTCTGAAGACCCTATGACAGGTCAGGCACAAATAGTCCCTATGAACATTTATAGTGGAGATAGCTATACATTTGTGCATATCATGTTTATTTTGAGCTACTGCAATTCTGCTTTGCTCATAGAGCACAACATGCTCTTTGAGGTGGGCACAATATGCTGGGCTCCCCTGTGCCACGGTCTCCCATGTCTCACAGTCAGTTTCAAAGTTCTTCACAGTCACCTTGAGAGTGGTCCTGTATTGTGTCTTCTGACCTCCATGTGAGCACTTGCCTTGTGAGAAATCTCCATAAAATAGTATTTTAGGCAAATGTTCATTTGGCATTCAAAGTTTCACTCTTTCCAATAGAGTTTCCATACTTCATATTTCAATTCAAGAAAAGATATCAGTGTCTGGCATCTTATTTTGCCAAATGATCTTCAGCATCTACCTAAGACAATTCAAAGGTATGATATTCAGTTTTCTGGCATGGCACTGATATTCTGTTTAGGTTTCCCAGGCATACAACAGTAAGGTCAATGCAACAGTTCTCTAGATCTTCAGTTTTATTGGCAGCCTAATACTTATCTCCCACACTTTCCTTTGGAGCTTTCCAAACCCTAAACTAGTTCTGAAAATGGATATGTCAACCTCATTATCTATTTGTACATCCTTGGAAAATATAGTGCCAAGGTAAATGAACTTATTCATAGCATTTAAAAATTCTCCATTTGCTATAATCAATATTTCCATGTATGGATGGTGTGGTACTGGCTAGACCAGAACCTCTGCTTTCTTGATATAAATTATCAGGTGAAAATTAACACAAGCTGCAGAGAATTAATCCATATATTGAGGCTCATCCTCAATGTACTTTTATACCTTTACACCTTTACCCCATCACAGGAATGTCAGTTTGGTCTTCTTTGAGAAAAAAAGAACGACAACCAATCAATCAATTTATACCCAAACAACCAGATGGATGGACTTACTTAAAATTGCAATGTAGAAGGGGTTTATAATACACTTTCAAAACAATTCACATTTTTCTCTGCCAATAAACCTAGTGACTCATCCTCAGAAGCTTCATTTGAGTGTAAAATCATTTAGGAACAAAAAGTCACATAACCACTTCATTGGTCCACTTCAGTCTTGACTAGTAGCCTTTTCAAGTTATAGAGTAAGGGTTATATGGCAAAAAGAAGGTTTTCCCCTAGGAGTTCAAGAATGATTTCATTGTCCATCTCTATAAAAGAAAAGGAAATAAGTTGTCTTCCGACAGTCACAGGGCTTAACTTTAGTCATTACCGGCAAAATTCTTGCCAGAGTCCTCCTTAATAGTTTGATCATTTACCTAAAAGATGGTTATCTACCTGAGAGCCAATGTGGCTTCAGAAAGGGAAGAGTAATGGTTGATATGGTGTTTATTGCCTGACAACTCTAGGAGAAATGCTAGGAGTTATTTGATTCTGTATACAACATTTGTTGATCTGAATGTAGTCTTTTATACTCAGTTGTGAGGGCTTGTGGAAGATCATGGCAAAATTTGGTTGCCTGGAGAAGTTTATCACTATTCCACATCAATTTCTTATCAGCATGCCCGCACAGTTTTGTAATGGTAAGGGAACTGGAAGATACTCCTTTCCCCTTAGTAGGTCTAGGGTATTTGAAGATCTTCCTTAACTCTGGTGTACCTCACTTGGAATCCAACAAGAGAAACTTGCTTAGGGGAGTCTTGTTTTTCAAGAAGGCCCACCTTTTGTTACTTTGTAATTAGGCAGTGGGTCACAAAGGTGATCCTACCCATACTAAATTCAAAATCCTCTGAGCAATGAAATGTGTTTAGATTCACTTATAATAGATTAAATTAGGTTATAAAATATAAAATGTAAAATCACAGAATCTTGAAACACTTATTGAAAAAAATCTACTAACTGGAGTAGATTTTTTTCAATAAGTGTTTCAAGATTCTGTGATTTTATTGAGATAGAAAAACCCTCCACATATGATCCTTTCAGTCTCTTCATGCCTGTCTAAGAAGCCACCAGGTGACACAATTGATAGGTTGCTGAATCTTAAGTCAAGAAGATAAGGTTTTGAATCTGTTCTCAAGTATTTACTAGCTATGTGAACCTGAGGAAATCACTTAAACGTGTTTGTCTCAGTGTTCTTAACTGTCAAAATAGAGATAATAATTAGCACCTCTTTCACAGAATTAAGAGGATCAAATGAGATTGTATTTGCAAAGCATTTGTCACACAGTAGCCTAGCATATTAGGAGGGCATACTTGATAAATACTTGCACCTCACCCTCAGCATTTTCATGATCTGACATATTGAAAAAAAAAAATAAAAAACTTAGTGGCCAACTTTCTGGTGATGAGCTTCACCAAGCTTTACTAGTGATCTTGCATTCCAATTATCTGGACCATACTGAAAGACTTTTTTTTTTAATTAGACCTGATATGTGCTCGTGCTCAGCTAACATATAATGAAGAATAGATGCATAGTTTTTTGCATTTATAGTCTACTTAATTTTCTACTCTCAGTCATCTCTTGAATATATTTTCATTTGCTATGACTGTGGGAGGTAGCATGGTACAGTTTACAGAGTTCTGAGTTTGGACCCACTAATATCAATTTCAAATACTACCTCTCCAATTTATTGGTGGCATGACCTTGGCAAAGTTATTTAATCTTTCTGGAGTTTTTTTTTTCATATTTTAAATGAGAGTGTTGGAATAAATGGCCCTCAAGATGCCTTCTATTTCTAGATCTAGGATCTGACAACCAAGTGAAGTCTTTAGGTAGATTTTTCACTTACAAAAACAAAACGTTTTCAAGATGCAAGATATCCTAATCCCTTTCTATTTTAGAGTTTATGAGGATTGTGAATACAATGAACTCTTTTAACTCTTTAAAACCACAAATAAGTAGTTTCAGAGAAAGCAAAATCTTACTTGCGTGTATCTTACAAATTAATGAAACAAAAAATACTCAAGCTAAATTATGATATGCCTCAAGATTAAAAAAAATAAAGCCACATTTATTAATAGCTAAAAGTGATATCGAGTAATTATTAATATTTGAGAAGGAATGATTAATTTTATTCAAATGATTGCAGTCAAGCATTGATTATGGAGCTTATGAAAAGAAATAACATGAAAATATTTCCACATGTTGATATTTTTTGTAGGATTATAGATATGTTTCATAGATGGTAGATTGCTCTAAAGGTGGAAGGACTATTTTGCCTAACCCTCTCCTTTTACTTGTTCTTCCCAATACCTAGTATATTCTCCCTCTTTACATCCTCCTAACTTTTCGGGCTTCCTTTCAGTTCTAACTAAAACCCTGCCTTCTACAGGAAGCCTTTCCCCCACCCCATTATTTCTAGTATGTTGCCTATGTTGATTATCTCAAATTTAATGTGAATACAACTTATTTCTATATAGGTTTTGTATGTTCTCTCCCTCTTTAGACTATGTATTTCTTGAGAGCATGGTCTATCTTTTACCTTTCTTTGTATGCCTGGTGTCTGGCACAGTGCCTGACACATAGTAGACACTTACTAAATGTATATCAAATAATTGAATGAGAAAGCAAAAAAATTGTTTGCTTTCACATTGCAAGTATGACAGTTGATACTTGACCCCAGATTCTCTAATTCTGGAGCAAATACTCTTTCCATTATATCACACTCCCTAATAATTACAGTGCAGAAACAAGGGATGCTTATATGACAATCTGGAGATAGATGAGAAAAAAATTCTAAAGTTGGAAGAGAATATTTGTTGTAATCACCATCTCCATGGGGAATTTTTTTTCCATCATTTGCATTGGGATGAGAGGCAATCGTCCTTCAGGCTCTTTTCTCACAGCTCAAATTATAAGGTAAAGAAAATTTAATAGGGATGCCTAATTCATTTTAGCATAGAGGAAATATAACAAAATTCTTCCCTATTCTGGAACAAAATCTGTTTTCCTTTGACTTGTATCCATAATTCCTATAATGCAACACAGATAAAATCTAGTTCATTTTCTGTCTCACATCCCTTTGAATACCTAAAGGCTTTCACTGTGACTTTTTTCCCCTAAATCTATCCAAGATATTTCCCCCCAATTATTCCTTATATTCACCTTCAATCCACTATCCTGTTCATTGTCCTCTGAAGCTGTTTTGGTTTGTTGATATAATTCCTGAAGTGTTAAAGTGTGGCATGATGTTCTAAGTACTATATTCCAAGGTGACCTAAGCAAGCCTTTCATGATAAATCTAGATGTGGCCTCTATTTCTCCTACTATAGCATAAGATTTCCTTAGCTTTTGTTGCTATTGTTTTTGTGATTTTGTTTTAGCAGTGTCTTGACACTGTTGGCTTATGTCGAACTTTTAACCAAATAATCCCTTAAGTCTCTGTACATGAATTTCTGTTCGATCAGATCAACCTCATATCCAATCCATGTCTACTCTATGATAAGTAAGGTAGCATGGCACAAGGTAAACAACATACATTTCACTGCAGAGAACTTAGATTCAAATTTGGGCTCTGTCACTTACTAGCTTTACCCAAGGGTGATATTCAGAAAGTTACATGACATTATTGGGTCTCAGATTCCTTATCTGTAAAATTTGTGAGATTTGGATAAGATAGGCTCTGTGGTTCAACCCTGTTCTATCTATGATTCTTTACTTTTTTATTTTATTTTGCTTTGTTTTGTACTTGAAGACAATTTTTCACATGTGTCTCCTTTAAATTTAACCTCATCCCCTATAAATTTTCATTCAGCTATTTAGATTAGCTGTCCTTTTCAGTGATTTTGTTATAAGCAAATTCAGTGATCAGTAGTCTACCATTGTTCATGGCTGGGAATCTCCTTGGACAAACTTGTAGTCAGCTTTCATTTCTTTGGCTTATTCATTAGGATATACAAAAAGCTGCTTTATATGGAATTCAAGATGCACAGTGCATATAATATTCTTCCAAATTACTATTGTAGTAATGTTATTAGAAAATAAAATGCTGTTAGTTTGCCATGCTGTGCTCTTATTGAGCCCACACAGATTCCTAAAAGTGCATAACCTTGTTTTCTATGTGGTCTCAATATGCATTATATAATTCATTCCTTATTTTTTTCTGAAAATGGGCAATTAAACTTATCTGTCTATGACCTCCACAAATTCATTATTCCTGCCTTTTTGAAAATTAGAACATTACTTGTTCTCTTTTAATCATATTTCATCTGTTCCAATCCCTGTTTCTTAAAGATTGACAGTAATGGCTCTCAGACCTCATCTTCAAATCCTTTGTGGCCCTTGGAATATAATTTATTCGGTTTTAGGGAACTTAACATATTTAGAGAAGCTGGTCCCAAAATGTTATATAAAACAATACAATAAATTTCCAGAGAATACTACTTTTCAAAATGGTTTCATATACAGTTTCTTATATTATGGTTAGTAAAAAATCCTTGTCAGATAGGCAAAGAAGATATTCTATAAATAAGCATGCTAAAGCCCAGAGAGGTTAAGAGATTGGCTCAAGATAATACAGATAGAGAATGTCAGAAATAAAGCTTGAAGCAGATTTATCACCATAAGTCCGTCATTCCTTCCACTGTACTACAACCTCTGCTTGGCTATTACTTGATGACTTGAACTTCAATTTCTTCTTTATATCATCTATTTTACCCTTTCCAGTTTGAAGAATTTTTTTTCTTGCTCAGAGCAAAAGTTAGAAGAAATATGAGTAGTTTAGTATTCTGTATTATCTACTAATTTCATGGAATGTTCTTCAAGCAGCTGACCTAACCCTTATTTTACTCAAAGAATACTGATAAAGGTCTTTTTTGTTCTTATTATTTTCCCTTAGCCCCAGCTTATTCCGAGCTTTGCCCTTTCTGATATATTTCTTAAGAGGTCTGAGCCAATCTCTGGTATGCTTCCTTGGTAATGTGACCATATTTCCATCTTTTGTACATGTCCTTTAAAAATCTGAGCTCATTAAAGATCTCTATGTGTAGCTACAGTGTTTTGGTAGAAAATGAATACCCCCTTTCTCCCTCATTAGGATTTTTTGAGACTAAGTAGAATTTACTATTGTAAAGCCTAATATCTCTTGAACTCTATTCCCCATTTTCACAGAACTTTTAATATCTTTTCCCCTAATTTTTTTTCATGTGAATTTGAGCCTACTCAATATGCTCCCTCGGCCCCCACTTCTCCTCTCCCCCTGCCTCCCTCACACACTTTGCTATTACAAAATTTGTCATGATAGGGGCACTTACAAAGTTTTCTCTGCCATTATATAGGCTACTTATATGCCTGGAATATTCTCCCTCTTTACCTCAATTACTTAGAATCTCCATATCCTTTTAAGGCTGTCCTCCTTCAGAAGTCATTTACCAATTCATTAAGTTTTTTGTGCCCAGTAACAAACACACTCACACACACACACACACACACACACACACACACACACACACATTTTCATTTTTGTCTTTTTCCCCAAGTGCCTAAAACAGTGCTTAATACATAATGAACACTTAATAAATGCCTTTTAATTAG
The DNA here is from genome assembly GCA_028627135.1 of Pseudochirops cupreus. Classification (NCBI taxonomy): domain Eukaryota; kingdom Metazoa; phylum Chordata; class Mammalia; order Diprotodontia; family Pseudocheiridae; genus Pseudochirops; species Pseudochirops cupreus. The sequence goes on from CM053582.1 coordinate 245,370,682, forward strand.
AGGTGAATACTCCAGCTCTTCCATTTTATCCTCTGGACTTGCCCTTCCAAATGTATAATGTGAAGCTCTAAGCATTTACAGAAAACTCTTGGCACTGGTCAAAATTAAATATTCTGATCATATGACAGGCAGAGTTGGTTAGAACTTGAAAAAAGGAAAAAAGATATATTGTTCTCTCCTGACTTCCACTTACAGAGAGAAAACATATGATTCCAAATTCACTTCAAGTTTCAAAAGAGAAAGACTAATAGTTTTTGTTCTCTCTCAAAACTGGATCAAATCTCACTATATTACTCTCATAATGAATAAATTCCAATACTTAAATATTTCCTCTTGGAAGAAATATAAATACTTCCATTTGATATTTAAAATCCCTGACAGCCTGTCACCAAACTATCTTTACAATCTTTTAATCCTCCTATCATAACTATGTATCACATAACATTCCATGCCACACCTATATGCATTCGCCCTGTCACTTCCTAATGTATTCCATCTTAATATGTGATATTTAGAATTCCTTCTTTCCTTCAAGAAATATTCCATACATAAAGAGAAGAGGACAGGTAGAATGGGGTAAATTATCTCACATAAAAGAGGCAAGAAAAAGCTTTTTCAGTGGAGGGAAAGGAGGTGAGTGAACATTTATCTGAATTGTCTTCAAGATGGAATGACACCCAAATTCAGTTGAGTATAGAAATCTGTCTTACCCTACAGGAAAATAGGAGGGTGAGGGAATAGTGTAAGATGGGGAAGGGTGAAAGAAGGGAGAGCAGATTGGGGGAGGGGGTAGTCAGAAGCAAAACATTTTTGAGGAAGGACAGGTTGAAAGAGAGAGAGAATAGAATTCATGGGGGCATAGGAGAGGAAGAAATATAGTTAGCAATAGTAACTGTGAAAATATTTTTGAAGCAATTTTCTGATAAGGGTCACATTTCTCAAACATATAGAGATTTGAGTCAAATTTATAAAATAAGACTAATTCACTGAATGATATATGATCAGTTTTCAAATGAATTAATGAAACCTATCTATAGCCATATTAAAAAAAAAACACTGTCACTGAGTGGAGAAATGCAAATTAAAGCAATTCTGAGGTACTCCATCATACCTATTAGATTGGTTAATAGGACAGAAAAGGTAAATGAGAAGTGTTGCAGGGAACATGGAAAAAATGAGACTTTAATGCATTGTTGATGGAGTTGTGATGTGCTTCAACCTTTCTATAGAGAAATTTGGAACTATGCCCAAAGAACTATAAAGCCAGTCATACCCTTTGACTTGACAATACCACTACTTGGTCAGTATCCCAAAAGAGATTTTAAAAAAAGGAAAAGAACCTATATGTATAAAAATATTTATAGTAGCTCTTTTCTGGGGGTAAAGAATTAGAAGATGAGAAGATGCCCATTAATTGGGGAATGACTAAATAGGTGATGATGTATGATTATATTATTTAGTTTCCAATTAATTTTAGTCTATCTTTTTACGGCCCTTTATTACATATAATTTTTATTGCATCATGATCTGAAAAAAAGATGCATTTAATATTTATACCTTTCTGCATTGGACTGTGAGGCTTTTATGCCCTAGCAAATGGTCAATTTTTGTGTATGTGCCATGTACCACTGAGAAAAAAAAAACTATATTCCTTTTTATCTCCATTCAATTTTCTCCAGAGGACTACCATATCTAACTTTTCCAAAATCCTATTCATCTCTTCAACATTCACCTCCTTATCTTATTTCTTGTTAATTTTGTGGTTAGATTTATTAAGTTCTGAGAAGGTGAGGTTGAGGTCCCCTATTAGTATAGTTTTGCTGTCTATTTTTTCCTAAAACTCCCCTAACTTCTGTAAGAAATTAGATGCTATACTGACTGGTCAATATACATTTAATAATGATATTACTTCATTGTCTATGGTGTCTTCATTATCTATGGTCTTTTAATTAGATCTATTTTTTGCTTTCACTTTGAGATCAGGATAGCTATGCCTACTTTTTTTTTTTTACTTCAACTGAAGCACAATATATTCTGCTCTAGCTTTTTTACCCTTACTGTGTGTATTCCTCTGTTTCAAATGTGTTTCTTGTAAACAACATGTTGTAGATTATGGTTTTTAATCCATTCTGCTACCCAGATCTTCCTTCCCTTCTATCCCCCCTCCCTTTTCTTTCCTACTGCCTGTAAGGTAATTTATAGGTATTGAGGATGTTACTATTATTCTTCAATGTTATCAACCTGAGTATGTTATTCCCTCCTTGAGCCAAATCTGATGAGAGTAAAGTTCAAACAGTGCTCATCTGCCCCCCTTTTTTGCTTCTTCTGTAATGTCTTTCTGCCTCTTCATGTGATGTAATTTACTCTTTTCTGCTTCCTCCTTTCCTCTTCTCCAAGTTTTATCCCTTTTCACCACTTAATTAGGTTTCTTTATCATCACATCAAAGTTACCTTAAACCCACCTTCTCTGCCTATGTATATCTTTTCTAAATGTTGTAATAAAGATACAGTTCTAAAGAGTTTTAAGCATCATCTTCCATGTAGGGGTATAAAAAGTTTTCCCTTATTGAATGACACGTTCTCTCCCCGCCCCCCCTTTCCTGTTTACCTTTTTACCTCTCTGGAGTCTTACATTTCAAGAATAAATTTTGTGTTGAGCTCTCTTCTTTTCATCATGAAAGTTTAGAAGTCCCCTATTTCATTGATCCATCTACTCCCCTGAAAGATTATGCTAAATTTTCCTGGGTAGTTGATCCTTTGTTGTAATCCAAGTTACTTTGCCTTATAGAATATCATATTCCAAGCCCTCTAATCTTTTAATGTAGAAGCTGCAAGGTCCTGTGCAATCCTGTCATTCCATGATATTTGAATGATTCTTTCTGGCTACTTGAAATATTTCTCCTTATTCTGATAATTCTGGAATTTGACTACAATAATCCTTGGCATTTTCAATTTGTAATCTCATTTAGGATGTGAATGGTGGATTCATTTAATGACTATTTTACCTTCTGGTTCCAGCACCTCAGGGAAGTTTTCCTCAACAAGAGGCTTAATTCCTATTTCCTTTTACTCCTGTCAAGCTTAATTCCAGCTTTTGATTCAGCCAGTATTGCATTTCACACAATGTACTGTGAATATAAAAATAAATAAGGTGACAATATGTAGCATCCTTGTACACGTTTTCCAATCTTAAACCAATCAATTGTTCTGTATTCTATTCTAACTCTTACTTCTTGGCCTGCATATAGTTTCCTTAGTTAACAAGTGTGATGATCTGGCACTCCCTTCTCTTTGAGGATTTGTCACATTTTTTAGTGATCCATACAATCAAAGGCTTAAGATATTCAATGAAGCAGACATAGTTTGTTGTTTGTTTTTCCTGGAACTCCTTTGCATTCTTAATAGTCTAGCAATTATTGCCAATTTGGTCTCTAGTTCCTCTACTTTTTTGAAAACCAACTTACCCTTCTGGTTATTCTCATTTCACCTATTGCTGAAATTGAGTTTGCAGAATCTTAAGCATAACATTACTTGTGTGTGAAAAGTTTTAATGAATGTAAAATTAATTTTGGAAAAAATATTCATTTGGTCATTTCTGGCTAACATATTTTCATTTGGGCTAAGAAATGCATTACAATGAATTAGAAGCTTAATATATACTGCTGATCACTTGTATATGTTGACTACTTATACTTCTGGTGAGAATTAGACTAGTTGATCTCTGAGGTCCTTTCCCACTCAAATGTTTTCTATAGAATCAAGTTCATTGCTTCCCATAATTAGACCATAAGTCCAAGTAGATAGTTCAGATAAGGCACCTCATGAATCCACTAACTTTTTTAAAAAAGATCAAAAGCAATAATCCATGTTAAAAAATACCTGGCTTTATTTGCAATAAAGAAATACTAGAAGAGTTAAGTTATGGTTGTGAAAAGGGGTAGAAACTTGAAATAGATATATTTCTGCATTCTCAAGCATATAAAGAAACCCAGCCACTCTTGCCTAATATGACCTTATCTGAAGTGAAGATGGCAAACCTATTATGAAGATTATTCTTTCTTATCCTGCATCCCATCCCATTCCATACATACAATGCTGTTGGCAACCCTGAGGACAGCTGGGGAATGGAAATATTTGTAGCTAAGTTTTTGGATTCCTTTAATGGTTGTATAACAACAAATTCTGTATAATTTCCATTTTGGACATTTGCTCTCCCTGGCCTTTCTTTAAGGTCTCTGAAACCAGATTCCACTGTTTTCTTGCAATTCCTCCCCCCCCCCCCCACCTCTTACCTTATAGAGACCTCAAAAAGCACTTGGATTAGAAACTGAGTTATGACTATCTGGGAATGTGAAATGGATACAGCTCATTTCTCATGGAGTTCATCCCTGTAGGTCTAGCATGCTTAACTAATATAGCCTTAGCCAGAATCTGCATGTTTTGTAAGTATTTCTTAGAAATCAATTTAGAATACATGAGGCATCCCAAATGACTGGCAATAAGTGATCCAGATTTGTCAAGAAGATTCAGAACGCATAAAGACCCCATTTTGTAGGCTAAACTTTTGAAGATTCTATAGGAATAAGACAAAGATTGTGATTTATGTATGTATTTATAGATGTATATACCAATGCACACACATCTGTCTATCTATCTATCTGTCTATCTATATGTGCACACACACACATGCATACCTATTTGTGTTTCTGTATCCTAAAGCAAACGAAGTTCTCAGATGAATGAATAAACCAGCAAGTATTTATTCCACCCTTACTATGGACAGATAATATTTAAAGTGCTGAGAATACAAAGAAAGGTAAAATCAGACCTTGTCTTCAAAGAGCTCATTTTCTTTTTTTTAAATAGCATTTTATTTTCCCTAATTACATATCAAGAAAAATTTTTTACCGTTGATTTTTATAAGATTTTGTGTTCCTAATTTTTCCCTCCCTCCCTTTCCCCCTACCCTCTTCTACATGTGTTATCACAAACACATATTTTCATATCTGCCAGAGTTATGGAAGAAGAAACAGATCAAAAGGAAATAAAACCATGAGGAACAACAAAGTAGTGGAAAATATCCTTCAATCTACATTCTGAGTCTATCAGTTCTTAATCTGGATATGGATAGCAATTTCCTTTGTGAGTCTTTTGTATTTGTCTTCAATCATTCTGTTGCTGAGAAGAGCTGAATCATTCACAGTTGATTGTCACATAGTGTTGCTGATGCTGTGTACAATGTTTTCCCGGCTCTACTAACTTCACTTTGCCTCAGTTTGTGCATGTCTTTCCAGGTTCTTTTTTTTCTGAAAACTGTCTGTTCATTTCTTATTGCACAATAATTTTCCATTACATTCATCTCCCACAATTCATTCAGTCACTTTCCAGTTGATTGACATCCCCTCAAGTCCCTATATTTTGCCACCATTAAAAAGGCTGCTATAAATAATTTTACACATGTGGGTCCTTTTCCTTTTTTTATGATCTCTTTGTGATAAAGACCTTGTATTATTGGATCAAAGGGCATGCACAGTTTGGAATAATTTGTTGATTTAAACCTTTGGGTATAGTTCCAAATTGTTCTCCAGAGTGGTTAGATCAGTTCATAACTCAACCAGCAGTACATTAGTGTCCCATTTTTCCCATATCTTCTCCTACATTTATCATTTTATTTGTTTAGTCATATTAGTCAATCTGATTGGTATGAGGTGGTATCTCAGAGTTGTTTTAATTTGTATTTCTCTAATACAAAGTGATTTAGTGTACTTCTTCATATGTATATAGATTTCTTTGATTTCTTCATCTGAAAACTGCCTGTTGATTTGCTGTGATCAGTTATCAATTGAGGGCATGGCTTGTATTCTTATAAATTTACTCAGTTTTCTACATATTTGAGAAAAGAGACCTTTATCAGAGACACTTGCTATAAAGATTGTATCCCAGCTTTCTGCTTTCGTTCTAATCTTGGTCATTGGTTTTATTTGTACAAAAGCTTTTGAATTTAATATGATTGAATATATTTGGTAATCCTCCCTTAGATCTGACAGGTAGACTATTCCTTGCCCTTCTGATTAGATTGATTCATTGTCTATGGTACCTTGTAGTAAGTAGTTTCCTTCCTTGTCTCTTTTTATTAAGCATATTTTTGCTTTTACTTTGTCTAAGATCAGGGTTGCTACCCTTGCTTTTTCAGCTTAAGCATAATAGATTCAGTCCTTACCTTAATTCTGTGTGTATCTCTCTGCTTCAAGTGTGTTTCTTGTAAGCAATATACTGTAGAAGTATGTTTTTTTTTCATCTGCTCTGCTATCTGCTTCCATTTTATAGGAAGGCTCATTCTATTTACCTTCACAGTTACAATTAATACCTGTGTACTTCCTTCCATTCTATTCATTTTCCTGTTTCTCTTCCCTCTCCTTTCATTCTCTTACACCTTGCAGTGTTTTGCTTCTTTCTACCACTTCCTCTGATCTTCTCTTTCTTATGTTAATTCCCCACAACCACCAGCACCTTTACTTAATCTCTTCCTCACCTACTTTCCTGTTGGGAAAGATAGATTTCTATATTCAACTGATTGTCTATATTATAATATCCCTTTTTGAGCCAATACTCATGAGAGTAATGTTCAGTAATGCCCATCATCTACCCTCCCATTTTCCCCTCCACTGTTATAGGTCTTTCTTTCCTATTCATATAAGATAATTTACCCCATTCTACATCTCCCTTCCTTGTGCACCCTTTGTATTTCTCTTTCTCACCCCTAATTTTTTTGTCATTCCTTCAAATTTACCTTATTTCTGTCTATGCATTTTCTTTCAATTTGTACTGTTAGTAATACAATTTTAAAAGTTACAGATACCACCCAGACATTCGCATGGTTCAGTGTAGCAACATCAAAAACATAGATGCCAGCAATCAGAGTGCCTAAGCAAACAGGAAGCTGCCAACCACCACTGGCCTCTCATGCTTCAGCCCAGCTTCAGGCAAACAGGCAGACTCCAGACCTCCATGTAGTAGGTTCATCAGTGCATTGAACACTGCCATGGACCCTTAACCTAGGCATAGGCCCTTGTCACCAGAGAACTAGAGAAATTCTAAAACACCCTAGAAAGATGTACCATGTACCTTAATGAAAAAAGTCAAATATCTGATGGATGCAGGAAACAAGGAGCAATTGATGAAAAAGGAGCTAGAGTCATATGTGACCAAATGTATTTATGTACTTCATCCCCATCATGACCAAAAAGATGAAGGATTACTTGGCATCTATTGTAAAATACTCACTGTCAGTTGTCATCCAGGGTGAGATAATCATTGTAAATGATTGTAAAAATATTGTAAAAATAAAATTTATGGAAACTTACACCTTTCAGGGAAAATTTTAGTATCAGGAAATTGAGACTTGTGTCAAGTTTAAGAATACCTTTATGAGAATTTGCCATTTGTGCCTAGTGATTCCATTTTATGTTTTAGCCCATAGGTACTTAAGGAATTTCTGTCTCTAAATGTATACATGAATAAAAATAGAGAAAGAGAAAATAAAAAAAATTAGTCATGCACCTAAAAAAAAAAAAAACTAGGAAAGGAAATTTAGCACCAAAGTGGAAATCCTGAAAAGCAAAGGAGAGATTAGTAAAACTGAAAGTAAAAAGTCATTGAGATAATAAATAAAACTAGTATGCAGTTTTATGAAAATAAAAGAAAAACAAAACAATAAAATTGATGAACACTTGGATAATTTGATTTTTTAAAAGACAGAAAACAAATTAACAGTATCAAAAATGATAAAAGGGCAAATACACTACCAAATTAAGGTGAAATTTAAGCAATTATTAGCAGTTATTTTGACCAAAGATATGCTAGTAAAAGTATCAATCTAAGTGAAATTGATCTACATTTGCAAAAATATAAACTGCCCAGATTAACAAAAGATGAAATAGAAGACTTAAGTCTTAGAAAAAGAAATTAAACAAGCCATCAGTGAATTGCCTAATTAAAAAAAAAAAGCTCCAGGACTGGATGGATTTACAAGTTAATTATACCAAAAATTTCAAGAACAATTTATCCCAATATCATATAAAATATTTGAAGAAAAATAAATAAAATAAAGAAGTCCTACCAAATTCCTTTTATGACACAAATATAGTTTTTATACCTCAACAAAGAAGAGTGAAAACAAGAGGGGAAAACAAACAAACAAAAAAGTAGAGACCAGTTTACTGAATGTATCTCAAAGTTGAAAATTAAAAAAAAAAATTGCAGGAATATCATAGCAATATATCACAAAGATCATATTCTATGACCAGGCAGGATTTATAATAGGAATACTTTCTTAGTTCAATACTAGGACAACTATAAACATAATAGTCCATATAAATAACAAAAACAACAGAAAACCATATGATTATTTCAATAAATGCAGGAAGAGCTTTTGACAAAATACAACAACTAATTCTATTAAAAACACTAGTAAGCAGATTGATAAATGATGCTTTTCATAAAACCTTTAATATCTGTCTAAAACCAAGAGCAAGAATTATCTGTAATGTGGATAAACTTGAAGTCTTTCCAGTAAGATCAGAACCAAATCAAACAAATTCATTACCACCATTATTACTCAATATTTCACTAGTAATTCTAGACATAGAAATAGCAAAAAAGGTAGGTATGATATTAAGGAATAAGCATAGGGAATATATTTTTATTTTTTTCATTTTAGACAAACACTAAAACTTAAAATACATAAAAAGAAAAATAAACTTAAATATAAAAGAAAAAAGAAAAAAATGTCATGTGCAAAGCAGAACACAGGAGAGGATTCAGAATATATAGGAAAAACTTATCATTTCAAGAAAGCCTATATATTAAGTATTGTATGTTATATTGAAAGTTGGCAATCTATTTTTTTTTCTTCCTAGTACATTTTCTTTTGTTCTCTGCTGTACACTTATTCTTTTTTCCCCTTTCCTTCCTGCTACCCACCACCCCAAGGCTACAATTGAGCATGGGTATATTTATATATAGGTATTCATATATACATACATATATTCATATATACACATACATACATATATCAACATGTGCTTTCCGTAAGAGATTCTACTCCTAATCTTGTTTTTAAGTTTGTACATATCTCTTTTTTCTATCTCTCTTAACTCCTCTACTTTACTTCTACCCAGTCCTTTGCCCTCCTATTACTTAACCTATCCCCATTCCAGCAAACTCTCCCTTATCCTCCCATTCCCCTAAATCTAAAGACTCTTTCATATTCCCCTTTTAACCTATTCCCTCACACCATCCTGTAAAGATCCCTCCTTTATCCTTTTCCCCTCCCTATCCCCTTAGTTTTCTTTCTAAATTTAGAAGACTTTTATAATCTTCCAGATGTATATGTATTTTCCCCTCTTAAACCCATTCTTGATGAAAGTAGGTTTCCAGAACTAACATTCCCCCACCCCCATCTACTTCCTCTGTATTGGTTCTTGCTCTTGCACCACATTTGTATAAGCGAATTACGTTTTTAGTGGTTCTTGAGTGGTTTTACTTCTTGAAGTCATTAACCTTTCTTATAAGCCACCTAGTTACTAGTTAACTACTAACCACTAATTACCTAATTACTAATCTTAGGCATAGGTGTTACATTTTCCATACATAAAAGGTAAACATTATATCCTTATTTAGTCCCTCGTAATTGGTCATTGGTATGTATCTTATATTTCTCTTGGCTCTTGTATGTCAAATCCTCTATTGAGGTCAGGGTTTGTTGGTTTGTTTGTTTGTTTTAAACAGAGTCTTGAAACTCAAGAGTGATCAAATGTACATTTTTTTTCATTCAGAATTATGCTTAGCTTTACCAGGTATGTTTTTCGCCAGAGGCCCATTTCTATTGCTCCTTGATACGTAGTGTTTGTTCTAAGACTTGGGGTCTTTTAGTATTGCTAACACTAAGTCTTATGTAATTCTAGTTGTGGTACCATCATATGTAACTTTTTTTTTACTTTTTCCTCATAATATTTTATTGTTGGTATGGGGGTTTGGGAATTTAAATATAATGTTTCTGTGAGTTTTCCTCATAGGATATCTTTCAATTGGTAATTGGTGGGAATTTTTTTCTATTTCTACTTTCTTGTTCTAATCCTTCAGGACAATATCCTTTAATTATTTCTTGTGTTACTGTATCAAGATTCTTTTTTTTATCAGAACTTTCTGGTGGTGCAGTTATTTTTTTGTTTTTTCTTCTTGATCTGTTCTCTAGATCTGTTATTTTTCTTATGAGGTGTTTCAGGTTCTCTTCTATTTTTCATATATGTGTATACATTCATACATATGTACATACATACACACATATGTATATTTATTTATTTATATATATATATATATATATACATACACACATATATCTATATTTGTGTGTATGTGTGTGTGTGTGTGTGTGTATGTGTGTGGTATAAATTGTTGGGCCGAAATTAATGCAACGAGCAGAGACTCTATCTTTAACTTATTACATCACAACTTCAGAGGCTGAATCAAGTGCACAGTCATCTACAAACACACAAAAACATGCTCCAACTCTCTTTCCATTTTAGTCTTGACTTGTAGCCTTTTCAAGTTAAATAACATTGTGGCTTCACCTTAATTCCATTTTAATCCTTGTTGAAGGCTTCTGACCACATTGCTGAAAAAATCATGCTAAACAGCCTGAGAGGAAGCTTGCAGCCTTGCTTCACTCCATTTGTGAATGGGAAAGCATGAAAGCATTATTCCTTTTCCAGAAACTGGGCAACCATGCTGTCATGAAATTGCCTTACTTTTCCAGGCAACCAAATTTTGACATATTTTCCCACAAACCTTCAGGAATGATTGTATCAAAGGCCTTGGTCAAGTCAATGAATGTTGTGTGCAGACCTCTGTTCTGCTCCTGGCATTTCTCCTGGACTTTTTGGGCAGCAAACACCATATCAACTATTCCTTTTTGAAGCCACATTGACTCTTAGGTAGATGACTGTCTTCCAGGCCTATTAGGGAGGATTCTGGCAAGAGTCTTACCAGCAATGACTAAAAGAGAGACCCTCACTTACCCCCATGATTGTTGCAGGACAATCTGTTTCCTTTACCTTTATAGATAAACACAGTGGAGGGAGCCTTGAATTCCTGGGGGATGATTTTGTCCTGCCATATAACCTGGAAAATTTCAATCAGCTTTTGTATGAGCCTGCCTTATAAATCTCAGCTGGAATAGAATCAGTACCAGGCACTTTGCCACAGGAGAGAAGCCTAACGGCATTCAAAACCTTCTCTTTAGTTGGAAACTAGAGAGGGAATGAATAGATGGTATTTATGTAGTATATAGCTGAAGTATCGCATCAGTGGCTTCAGCATTAATTGATGACAGTCTGTGAGAATACTATGGAAGTTTTCAGCCCATATCAACTGAAATATATTCTCACCAATCAATGTGACTTCATTAGCACTTAGTAGTTGAGATTAACCATAAGTCTTTGGTCCAGAATTAACCTTCGGGGCATCATAAAAGTTACTTTTACCATAAAACTGAATTTCATCTGATTTCTTACTGAATCAAAAACACTGCATCTCAATGAGCTTCACTTTCAATTTACTTTTGGTGTAGTTAAATGCTACCTTCTTAGAAATGGATGAACTCTCCTGATGGTAAACCCTGTCAATGTCTCATTTTTCATTTAACCACTTTTGAATTTCCCCATCATTTTCATCAATCCAATCTTGGTGTTTGTGAGTTTTCCATACCAGATGAGTAAATGCAATGCTAGACACCAAATCTCTGAAAGCTGTCCACACCTTTTCTCCTCCACTGTTGCCAATTCTATGTTGGATCAGTTTTCCCTCCAAGTTAGCAATGAACTGTTCCTACTGGGAAAAACAGTCTAATCTGTTGACATGAAGCCTTCTGTTCATCATCTTGCCTTGGTGCTGCCTCTTTTGTTGCATGTTAATAGTTAGGTTGGAAAGGATAAGTCTGTGATCAGACCATCACTTTGTACCATACATCATCTTCATCACTCTCACATCCTATCTGTCTCTTTTCCATACAATGACATAATCTATTAAATGTTAATGTTCACTGCAAGGGTGCATCCACAAAGTTTTAATGTGTTAAAGTTAAAAGGCAAGACAATGTTGGTGATAAGAATGTCATAAGTTACACAAGTCTTTAGTAGTAAATGGTCATTGCTGTTGCTATTTCCAACTCCATTCCTGCCAAGGTCTCCCTGCCATGTCTGGTAGTCTGTGGCTACTCTCACATTAAAGTCACCCAGAATTATAAGCTTGTCCTGAAATTTTTCTTTGACCTCATCAAAGTTCATCATGTTGGGAGCATACTCACTGATGATGGTTGTGTGGCACTTTGTCTTGAAAGTGGCAATTGCATTGTCATGATCCTTTTGATGAGCATACAATCTTGTTGACTATATTACTTTTGATTGTAGTCAGCTTCACTGTTCTCTTCACTGCAGCCACTGTGGAAGGGGTGGGGGAGGGGAACATGGATCCACCTCAGACTTCAGTAATATGGTGTCTATTTGCCAGCCTTGTTTCACTCAGGACTGCAGTTTGTATGTGATGCTTGCTAAATTATTTCAAAACAAGAACTGTTTTATCTTTTTGGTCTACTGGATTTCATGTCCAAAAATGTACACACATTCCATGTACTGATAGTAGAAATATCTTTGCAAAAGTTTTATGTGTGTGTTTGTGTATTTGTGTTTTGACTACAGAGTAGGATCCCCATCTGCCATTGTAAATAGAACAGGTTTGGGTGAAGTAGAAAATGTTTAGGGTACCTTTTCTAAATCATTCCTCACAGCAGAAAGTGAGCAGTTTTGTTCTTTAACAAGGTTTCTCAGACACCCAGGGTTCTGCCAAATCACACTACAGCTTCAGCATCTACTGCTTATTCATTTGTCTGTTGGCATAGGACTTTGAGATAGATAAAAAAGATCAAATGGTATGAATCACTTCTTTTGATTTGCACATAGTATGGATTTAAGTGAGGCAGAGATATACATCATAATCTTCACTCTCATACAAATTCATTGGAGTCTAATGACAAGACAAAGTCAAGATGACTAGTAATGGCTTGAAATGCAGTGGATAACCTTCATGTCTTTGATATCTAACCAAACTATCAGTGCTCCACAGCACAGGCGTCAGCCTTCATGGTTATTAGAACAAATTGTTCTCATCTACTCATTCCACTATGATTGGGGCAGACACTACCCTAACTCAACAAAGGGTTTGTGACCCCCTCTGTCACCCTCAATTTGGTTTAGCCCATCTGCCAAATTTTTTACCAGAGTATGGCCACTGTGTGTGCTATAGCTTCTTGAAGCCACAGAAGAGAGTTGAGTGAATCAGGTAGACCCCAGATGTAGAAAATAGCTCTGAAATGAGCTTGGCATCCCTCACACCAGAGGTACCAGTCTTCCATGAACATACCCTATACTCCTTAAAAAAGGATAAAATTCATCTGGAGGACTGAGAGGTCAACTATGAAGGCATCAAAGGAAACAAAATTGTAAAGGAGTGGGGCCTAGTACTACCAATTCTTAAATTACATTAAAAGGCTGAAATCATCAAAATAGTTTGGTACTGGATAATAAATAGAATATTTTATCATTGAAATGAATTGGGGATATAATATATATAGAAACAAATGAATATAGTAACCTAGTGTTTGATAAACCCCAAAAATCAAACTATTAGAGCAAGAATTTGATATTTGACAAAAACTAATGGGAAAACTAGAAACCTCTGTGACAGAAACTAGGCATAAAACATCTTGGTATATACCAAGATGAGCTCAAGAGAGATACTTGATTTAGACATAAAAGGTAAAATAATGAGGAAAAATTATAGGAGAATGGAAGAATTTGCCTGTCATATTTATAGATAGGGGATGAGTATGTAACAAACAAAAAATGGAGAGGTTCACAAAATTTAAAATGATTGAAAAATTTTATTATTTAATATTTTATTATTTATTTTTATGTTTATATTTCTTTTTTTTTTTATATGAGATTCTTTATTAAATTTTTTGAGTTACATCTTTTCTCCCCTTCTTTCCCCCGCCCACCACCCCAAAACAGCCA
>CM053582.1:245385310-245427187 GCA_028627135.1 Pseudochirops cupreus
CTGTTTTTCTGTTTGTTTGTAACTTCTGTTTGTATTCTCTGAAGTTCAGGGTGCTGACTTTTCCCCCTGAACTAGGTAAATGATATGTTTGATTAAAGTAAGATTGTTAACCCATTTTGAGTTGCTTTCCTTTAGAAAAGCAGATCTAAGAACCTGTGCTAGTAGCCTCCCTAGGTATGCTAGGGTGCTTGCTGATACAAGGCATAAAATACATTGATGAAGGTAAGAAAGAGATCAATGAATTGAGCATGAAATGGAAAAGAAAAACGAAAATGAAATCCTGAAAATTGAAAGAGATTAACAAAACTGAAGTAAAAAAAAAAGCTTAACTAATAAATAAACCTAGGAACTGTTTTTTTTTCTTTATGAAAACAATGATAAAACAGATAAAAGGTTAATTTGATCTTAAAAAGGAAAAAAAAACAAAATTATTAGTATCAAAAAATAAAAGTGGTAAATGCACCACCAATTAAGATGAGATTAAAGCAATTTTTATGAGTTATTTTGCCCAAAGATATGCCAATGAAACTGACAACCTAAGTGAAATGGATGAATGTTCATAGAAAATAAACTGCCCAAATTAAGAAAAAAAATAGAATACTTAAATAATGATATTTTAGAAAAATACACTGAACAAGTCATAAATGAGCGTCCTAAGATGCAGCCGGGGAAAGTAGGAGTAGATGGATTTGGAAGTGAATTCTACCAAACATTTCTAGAAAAAATTAAGTTCAAATTATGCAAACTATTCATTAAAAGAATTATAAAGGAGTCCTACCAAATTATTGTCTGATACTAATGTGGTATTGATATCTAAACCAAGAAGAGAAAAAAAAAAAACAGAGAAAGATAACCATAGAACAATTTACTTAATGAATATCAATGCAAAAATTTTAAATAAAATATTAGCAAGGAGTCTAAAGCAAGACATTATAAAAACATGTACTAACACTGGGTTGGATTTATACCAGCAATGAAAGGCTAATTCAATATGAAGAAAACTATAAGCATAATTGACCAGACTAATAACAAATCTATAAGATCATGTGACTTTATCAAGAGATCCAGAAAATGCTTTTGACAGAATATAATACCCATTTCTATTTAATACACTAAAAAGCATAGAAATATATGGAACCTTTATTAAAATGATAAATAGTATCAAAAACTTAGAGTCTTATCTGTAATGAAGATCTGCTGGAAGGCTTCTTAAGTAGATTCAGGGGTGAAGAAAAGATGTTGATTACCAACATTTTTAAAAAATGCATAAGAAATGCTAACCATAGCAATAAGACAGAAAAAATGAATTAGAGAAGTAAAAATATCCAAAGAAGAAACAAAATGATCACTCTTTGTAGATTCAATGATGGTATACTTACAGAACACTAGAGAAACCAGTTGAAGCAGTTAACAATTTTAACAAAGTTATAAGATGCAAAAAAGTCCCCTCAAAATAATTAGCATATATTCACGCTTCCAAAATATAACCTCAGTAGGAAGAGATAAATTGTATTTAAAATAATTGCAGATAATATGAAATTCTTGAATGTCTACGTGCCAAGATAAGCCACAGAAATATATGAATATATATGCTTTCCACACAAATCAAGAAAAACCCAAACAATAGCAGAAATATTAATTATTTGTGGGTAAGCCAAGTCAATATAATAATAATGACAATTCTACTTATGTTAATTTACTTATTCAATGGCATACCTATCAAACTACAAAAGAATTATTTTATAGAGCTAGAAAAAAATAAAATTTATCTGGAAAAAGAAATGGTCAATCATATCAAGAGAAACAAAAAAAAATGTGAAGGAAGGCAACCTAGTTGTTCCAGGATTTTAAAATACATTACAAAGTGTTGATCAAAAAAACAATCTAGCTCTGGCTAAGAAACAGAGTGTTAGATAAATGGAATAGATTAGGAAGACAGTACATAGTAGTAAATGATTTTAGTAACGTGGTGTTTGACAAACCTAAGGATCCAACCTTTTGGGATAAGAACTCACCATTTGACAAAAATTGTTTGGAAAACTCAAAAGTTGATTGGAATATATTAGGCACAGACTAGTATCTTATATCACATGCCAAGATAAAGTCAAAGTGGATAAATTACTTTTAGACATAAGGGGTGGTATTATAAGTAAATTAGGAGAGCATGGAACAATGTAACTGTCAGATACACAGATAAGGAAATAGTTTATGACAAAACAAAGACAGTAAGGATCAGAGGAAATAAAATGAATAATTTTGATTACATTAATTTAAAAATGCTTTGCATAAACAAAAATAATATTGACAAAATTGGAAAGAAAACAGGAAACTGGGTCGGGGGAGAGACTCAAAGAAAGTTCCTCTGCTAAAGGACTAATTTTTCAAATACATAGAGAACAGAGATAAATTTATAAAAATAAGAGCCATTCCACAATTGATACCTGGTCAAAAGATATGAACAGATGATTTTCATAAGAAATCAAAGCTATCATTAGTCACTTGAAAAAATATTCTAAATCACTACTGGTTAGAAAAATGCAAATTAAAACAACTTTGAAGCATCATCTCACATCTATCAGACTGGCTAGCATGCCAGAAGAGGAACATGAGAAATACCAGAGAAGATGTGGAAACATTGAAATAATAATGCACATTTGGGAAATTGTGAACTAGCCCAACCATTCTGAAGAACAATTTGTAATTATGCCCAAAGAGCTATGACACAGTGCATACCTTTGACACAACAATACCACTACCATGTCTATATCCCAAAGAATATTTTACGTGTACATATATGTATAAAAATATTTATAGTAACTCTTTTTGTTGTGGCAAAAATTGGGAGTTGAAGGGATGTTCATCAGTTGGGAAATGGGTGCAATGGAACATGACAGCAATGGAATATTATTATGTTATAAGAAATCACAAGTAGTATGGTTTCAGAAAAACTGGGATGACTTATCTGAATTGAAGGAAAGTGAATTAAGCAGAACCATGAAAATATTGTACATAGGAAGAGCAATATTATAAGGATGATAAACTGTGATAGACTTAGCTATTCTGATCAATACAGTGATCCAGGCCAACTCAAAAGGAACCATGATGAGAAATCCTATCCATCTATAGAGAGAGAACTGATTAATTCTTTGTGCAGATTGAAACGTATTTTTTTTCTCATTTTGTATTGCGTGTTTTCTTTTGTGACATGTCTAATATGGAAAATAAAAGATTCATTATTTCAAATTAAAACAGAAGAATTAGCAACAACATGATAAGTAAGTTTAGTTTTATTTTTTTCCTTCTAAAAATGTCTAGTTGAGGTAGCTAGGTGCTGCAGTAAATACAGCATCAGCCCTGGAGTCAGGAGGAGCTGAGTTCAAATCCAGCCTCAGACACTTAACACTTACTAGCCATATGACCTTGGGTGAGTCACTTAACCCCAATTGCCCTTCCTTCCTCTCTCCAAAAAGCAATAATAATAATAATAATAATATTAATAGTAATAATAACAATAATAAATTAAAATATCTATTTCTCTCAATCCTTAGAGAAAAGAAGAAAACAAAATTGAACAAAACAAACAAAAATTATATTTATTCCCTTCCTTTTCTTAAACTAATCTCCTATGTCTCTTCTTCCTTATACAAATACTCTTAGAAAATCTTTCTATCTTCCTTCCTTCTACTTTTTTTTTTCATTTTCTCTTCTTTTCTCAGTCCTTTGCAATATGGCTTTGTATCTCATAACTACTCTCATTAGGAGGAGTCAGGATCATTCAATTAAAGTACTTCATTCATGTGGCTACTTGAAAAAAAAAGGTAATTTGTTCTTGAAGGCATTTTTTTGTTCCTATAGTATAAAGATAGCTTTTGAATTATTTTTCACTAACATGCGGTCTTAAATGTAGACACTGACAGTGAGTCAGGCAAAGGTAAGTTAGGGATTGATGGTAGGGTGAATTCTTTATAGTCTTCTGAGGGGAAAAAAAAAATATCCTAAACAGAAAAGTTTCACTTCTCTTGTTTATAATTTATTAGTGAGTGTATGCTTTTTATTTATTTCTAATTGTATCCCCACAATAGGCAGATAGCTAAATATAAAATATATCAGTTAGAAAGTGAACAGCAAAAATAGGTTTCAGATGTTCAAGGACATGTTATTGGAGCCTTGAATTGTCTAAAATGGACTGATAGTCACTGAACATAATTTAGAATGCTGATCTATCAAGATGCCAAATTCTAAAACAATTGTGATTAGCTGTAATAAATCTGGCTGTCTGGAAACTATCCAACATCCTATATCACAAACACCAAGGCAACACAAACTTCTGGCTCAACAGACACTAAATGAAACTCTGAAAGGAAGGAAGAATAAGAATTAAAATAATTTGAGTAAGATGATGTGAGAATACGTAAAGTATAACTGAAGTAAAAGTATAACTCACTTTTAGAATAATATGAGTTATTTCAAGTATTGATTAGGTCACTGTGTCATATTAGTCACCTAACCCACCTATCTCTCTCTTTTTTCTAAACTTGCCTGGAAATCTCATCCCTGGTTCTTTGTTCTCCCTCTCCTCTACATGTCAGTTACACCCATCCAATTCCCCATCTCCCAGAACCAGTAGATTTTTCAGACACCAAATTCCACACTCTGACCTATTCCAAGCCTCATCCATGTAAAGTTTTTGCCTTTTATAATGTGGAAGAGAATTCCTCAGTGGAATACTCTCCTACTTGTCAAGTAAAGCCTCTTTTCTTTCCCACCCTTTTTCAATACTTTCCCATCCCTCCTCAACTATTTTAATATAGGCTCTTTCATTTCTGAAACTAAAAAGCTCAGCTTACTGCAAAGCCTTAATTTGACTACAGCATATCATTCTCCTTTCTATTCCCCTAATTCCCTTTCCCCTTTTCCTATATCTTGCCATGAAATTATGTAGTCCCACCAAAGAAGTATTCATCTGTAGACAATGTTTCACCAACTTATGTGCAAAATGCATCCTGTTCATCTCTTCACTACTGCCTGTCCCCGATTTCTACCTTTACCACTGCATCTTCATGTATATTTTCAAAGAATTTTCTTGCTGGTCTTTCTGTTGTCACTCCATTGTTGCTGCTGTGCATTACTTTTGTTTGAGGTGTTGACAGGCAAATAATTTGTTCAGTTTTGATATTCTTTCTAAAAATTTATCAAACTCTTCTTAATTATGGAATATCCATCTTTTTTTTTCACCATGTAGTTAGGCTCAGATTTGAAGAATAAGGCAACATAGGTTACATCTGGAGATTCTGTGCTTTGGGGGACAAATTTTTCCATGACTTCTTGCTTTTTCCAGTGGGTAAGGAATAGTCTTGAATTATTACTTCTAAGTTCCTTCCACTGATGACTCAAAGAACTTGTTTCTGAATTGAAATGATAAGTTTAATCACTATTTGTCTTGGAGTTGTAGCCTTAGATATTTCTCTGAACGTGATCTTTCTATTCTTTCAATTGGAATTTCATTTCCAAATTCTAAAGTTCTGGGCAATTTTCTTCTATTATTTATTTGATCATAAAGTTATTTATTTATTTGCTTTTTGGTCCTAGAATGTTCTTCTAGGAGACCTATGATCCTTAGGTTGACTTTACATATTCTATTTAAGATATCCATAAATTTTGTTTACATATTGAACATATTTTCTTTCAATAGTCCTGTTTTTGTTTCTATTCTTTTAGATTTTCTTTTTGATTTTGTATATTTGCATTCTCAACCTCTTATTCTTGCTTTCATTTCTTTGATGAGGGTTGCCATTGAGGATTCATTTTTTTCTATTCTGTTCATTAATTTTTCTGTGTAGGACATAAATTATGCTTTCATAATCCCAATTTCTCCTTTAAACCACTTAAGCATAGCAAGTTGTGATTTCAAGTTTCCTTTAACTTCTATAAAGTCCTCTGTTTCATCAAGTACTGGATCATTTTCCTTCATTTCACAGTATTTATTCATAAATGCCTGAACTTCTTTAGACCTGAAGTCCATATTTCATTCAATTGTTTCTCGTTTTCTTGTTGATTTATCTGCTTATGTTCAAGATCTGTGAGTTTTCTTCTTCTTAAACTCTTTGGTCCTTTTAGTGTTTGTCTAACCTACTCACCACAGCTTTGTTGTCTTTATTTCTCAATTCAGATTTCCTTTCTTCTGATTAAAAGTTCCTTGGGAGCTGCATCTCAGAGTATATTAGCCCCCTCCCACACCAGCAAATTTACAGATCACTTACCTATGTCTCTGCATCAGCTGATTTCTGGACTGTCTGAACTGGCCCCACCTGAACTATGTACTCTTTGCTCTTGTATGGTAGAATATGTAGGTACATGTTGTGTTCATATTAAACATTATCTTTTATGAAGCAACTTACTAATTTCCTTCACCATGTTTGTATCATGATTATGATTACTGATATTACGAGGAGTGGAGGATGAAAAAGTTTGAAATATAGCCAATGAAATTATTGTAGAGATTGTATAAGAGGTTGACAAACTTCTCCCTAATTTTTCTTAACATGACATAAATTATATTTCTTTTTACTAAATAAAAAAGAGGGATCTAAATGACAGTATGCATGGAAGCATGGAAACCTGATTTTTGTTTTATTTCTCTTGATTATTTGAAACAACTTGGGAATTCTTAGTGTTAATAACCCCCAAAATAGGGACATGTTTTAGGAAGGAATTGACTGAATGGTCTGACAATAGTAGGGATATAAAAGAGTGTTCAAAGAAAGGAGAAAGAAACCAAATCAAAGTTTGTTTTTTAAAGGAAAAGGAAACAGAAAGAAAAGATATTTTTACAATTTTTCTTCATATATTGCAAAACATTAACAGAGATAACTTTCTGTCCCTAATGTTATAAACATCTTAAGCTTGTTTTTACATATTTTCATTCATTTGGTATCATCTATTAGAATGTGAGTTCCTTCAAGGATCAGACTATCTTTTATCTTTCCTCATGTCCAAAGCATTTAGCATTGGTCCTGGAATACAGTAAGTGCTTAATAAATGCCTACTAACTGAATACAAGCCCTGAAAATAGCATCCAAGATTAAGCATGTTTAATTAGAAAGCACTTGTGACTTGCTAGATTATTAGTTTCCCTTGCATGACTTTTATTTCCTTCTATCAATGGCTTTGCCGTTTACTTCATCAGTTGGCATAATATTATAGAACACAACTTTTCTTGCCTCAAATGTAATACAGTTGATGCTTCAGTGGAATCTAATACTAGGTAATGCTCTCCTGCATGAGTTGTAAAGAATGAATTCTCCCTTCAAGAAATGCTGAGCACATTAGTCTTTGGTAGTATTCAAGAATAATTAGCATACATAACTACAGTATTTTAAAATATAGTTAGTTGAGAAGAGAGATTTCCTAGAGTATTTGGAAATATGTTCATCTATGACCTTTGAATAATTCTATTTTAGCTTGTCTCAAACAGTACAATAGTTTCATATTCACAGATACAAGATTTATTGGTCCCATGCCATGGGGACACACCAGTTTCAAGAACAACTACGATGACTCTGGTCACAGTAATTGGGAATGTTTAGCTACAATGTCATAAGAAGAAAAGAGTGTTGCTGGGAAGATGATGATGATGATGATGATGACAATTATGAAGATGAAGATAAATATTTATACAGTGCTTGCTCTCTGCCAGGCAATGTGCTAAGCTCTTTACAAGTATTATATCATGTGATTCTCACAATTCTGGCAGATAAATGTTATTATTATCCTCATTTTACAGATGAGGAAACAGGCAGAGATTACCCAGGGTGACACATCTAGTAAGTTTCTCAGGCCAGGTTTGAAATTCAAGTCTTTCTGACTCCAAGCATCTCACTCTATTTATACTGATACCTACCTACAATTTTGACTGGAACATAGTGATCACTTTTCATAAGTTACAATCAAAATTGTGGCTAAAATAATTTTTATTCTCCAGAGATCAATTAAATGTACCATACAGAGAAATAATTAAGAGACTAATTCACAGTCTCATCATCTCTCAATGTGAAAAAGAATCAAAATTACTGACACAAGTCTTGCTATCTGACTTCATTACATTTCCATTCTTTTATGTTACTTGCACTTGTAGCCATGTGTATATTCCTGAGAATATATATGACTAATCACATACTATCATGAAACACCGATGCATACAAAGAAACATGCGTACACACAGTTTATTTAATAGTAGAACAATTTACTTTAGTAGAACCTTTGTACTATTTAGACTACTAGTTATTTTCAAATTACTGATAGTTTCATAGGTACAGAGAGCAATTGAAAGTAGGGAAATACTTTCCTAGTTGTCTAATTAAGAATGGGCTTTTGTTTTCTGGAGATAACAATGATAACTATCTAAATATCACTAAGGGCACTGCCATGACAAAATTGTTCCTTTCCCTAGCTTATTAAAGGAGGAGACATCTCATAATATATTCCTCTATTAGAACGCTAACTCAGATGAATGACACAAGAAAATTTTAGTATAATTATTAACTAAATTAGTATAATTCATAATTAAAGGGGACTGTTTTCACTTTACGTCTGACAGTCATTCCCGTTGTTATTAGAATTAACAAAGGGAGTTTTTAGCTAATTCATCAATAGATATTAGCAATACTAAAAAAAGAAAACTACTAAAGAGAACGCAACAATAATAATAATAACAAATTTTATTCACAATTGCTATCATATACCTAATATGTCTTGGTAAATACTTTGTATCCCGATGCCACATATTTATTGAAAATATATTAATTTCACTATATATTTAATGTAAGCCACAAGACTGTTACAAAATTTTTCATTGTCTTCCTTATAATCAATTAAGATCAACATTAATTCTCTGCTAATGAATGAAAAAAAATGATTCAATTTGTTTAAAACTATACTCTGAAAAAACTTAGCAGGAGACTTGTCTTTAAATTCTTAGCTAAGAGCCAGCTCTTAACCAAGAGCATACTCAAATAAATACACAGCTGTCATTGAACTAGATATTCTCAACTGGGTGAAAGTGCCACTGGAATTAGTTTGCACTTTCCAAGGATTAGTGTTTGATTTAGTAGCCCTTTTTAAACACTTCAGATTTCAGGTGTTGCTAGCTGAGGTTTAATAGCTGCTCACTCTAAAAAGCAACGTAGGGAAAGAAGTAAGTTCTCACTATTTAGGGAGTTTGTATTGAGGAATAGAAATGAAACATTTGATAAATGTGTTTCCATAGCAAGTAACAATTGTGGCTAGCATAAATGTAAAAAGAAAGAGAACAAAATTGATTTAAAAATAATTAAAAAAGAAATAAAATTAAGTCTCTTAGTTAAGTACAAAATTATAAGCTAATGAACACTGAAAACAAAACAACACCAAACATCACGACAGAAGGTGGGAAACATTATTCCCAAACAGGCTTAAGATGATGGGATGATGATCATAGAGATATTGAAGGAATAAACAATAACCTTGGGAAAACTACATTAATAATAGTAAGAGTTTTCTGATCACTATCACTCTTTAGGTATATATTCTCATAAGTCTGTGGATATTTAACAAAGCCCTTCAATTGACTAATGATTTCATCAAGGTGGAAACTCTTTCGACTCATGCAGATTGGAACCCCTTGATTTCTTAGTATTAGTGTCATATGTGATTGGGATGGGGAAAAAAAAATCACTACTTGGTGATGATCCCCCCTAAATGAGTTAAGATCATTTTCAGAGAAGAGATATCAACAAATTCATATCAGAAATGTTTGTTGGTTGGGCAGTAAAAAATATAGATTGTTTCTATTAACAAATATTGAATTTCAATATTTGTTTAATAAGTTCATATTTTTCTTATTTGAAGTAGATTGGCCTCTCCAAGAAACCAGACTATAAGATAATGCCTTTGATAATGATAGTTTGTATAATAGATCTCACTCATTTCAATAGTTATTTATTATCATTAACTTATTCAATTTTGGTTGTCATTAAATTTTAATTTCACCTTAAATGACTTCAGAGTCAAGATGTCATGACAGAGTGTTGTGGTCTTTGAAGACCAATTTTTAAGTTAGATGGATTGGGATTGGGAACAAAACCGCCTTCCATTCATTAGGGTATGTTTGGATAACCTTTGTATATTTAAGTAATATCAATAACAAACAAGGATTCTGGAAAATATCTGGGTAGGAAAGAATTGATATAGATTAAAATAAGCATAACCAAGAGGAAAATATACAGAATTAGTATAATACAATAAGTGAAAATAACATTTTAAAGCAGACAACTTTGAAATTCTAAAAAAAAAAAAAGATATTTCAGTCAAAGAGAATATATGATGAAATTCTCCTCCCTGTTCTCAGCAGAGACGGTGGACTACAGATGTCAAAAGTTAAAAACACAATCTTACAAAGTAGCTCTAATGATCTTCATTGTTACAAAGGAGGATTGATGTGTAAGGGGGTGTGTGTCAGGAGAGAAGGGGAAAGGCTTTAGTGTCAAAATAAATAGTAATAAATTTTTTTTATCACCTTAGTTATAATGATGATATAGATATATTAAAACATACAAATTTGCTGGGGGGGGGAGAGATCATAATAATTTTATCCCCAATTGCATAAAGATGTTAACACCTAGCAAGGGTATAATAGGAAATAAAGGTCAGAGAAATTTCATTTAGCCTTAATTCTATGTTAATGGAAAGAATTTTTTTCCTCCTGTTCTTGAAAAAGTCTACCTGAATGCACAACATGCTGTTTATCTAGTGGTTTCCTGATCTTACACTGCCAACTTTTTACCTGGCAATAGTTATACAAAGTGTTATCACTGAGGCAAGAAAATTACCATTATCTTAAGAGTTCTTGAAATTGAAACCAATGACACATAAATAAGGAAAGTAATTATTCATTACTTACAAAAGTTGTGTTTTCCAATAATAATGTGGTGACATTTGTTTCTACATTCAGTTTAATGACATGTCCATTCCCGTTTTTATACACCACATCTGAATCTGCAATAACAAAGACATTAACATTTGACAATGACATTGACTAGTTCATATAATAACTGTAGAGGAAAAATTATGCATTTTAAACAGACTTATTTGAATGCTATTGTTATCCTCTGATAACCTGAACAAATTCTGGTCCTTGGATCACATTAATCCCCTTGAAAGATTGTGAGACAAAGCAAATATAATAGTATTGTGAAGTGAATAGCAGGGTTACTTGGAGGTCCACTCAGATTCCTGGTAGAACAAATGAGAATATGTTAAAAGACAGATTATATGGCCAGGGAGAGAATTCTGCTGCCCACTGTGCAAGAGAGGAAGATGCAGAATGGCACCCTTTGTTTCTAAGAGTTTCTGACTATACTATTAGTTTAGAGTTGCCAGTAGTACGTTTCTTAGGAAATAATTAGAGACAAGTTTGGAAAGAGGAAAGATGACTCACTTCTGCTTTGGACATGTTGAGTTTGAAATATCAATGTTACTTGTATGAAGATATATATCCAGCAAATAATTTGATATGTTCTATCATAGCTCTGGGGAACATCTGTCCTAAAAAGAGTTTGGGGAGTCAATCATTTAATAGTGGTAATTGAAAACAAGACAGCTGATGAGATTGCTAATCATTGTGCTGCATTAATATAATCCAAGGAAAGCCTAACTAGGTCTTCCAGCTTGGCAATTCTGCTCATATCAGCTCTACTCTGAGTGGAAAATATGGATTGTTCTTATTACTTTTTCTTGGATATATTTTGGTTAAATTATCTAAAAGTATACTATTTTTAAAATATATGGACCTAACATGTTTTATTACTAAAAAACATATATTGTGACTTTCCTGTTCTTCAATAGTTCAGTGACGTCTGACTTTTCATGACCATGTAGACCATACTGTCCATAGAGTTTTCTTAGCAAAGATACTATAGCAATTTGCCATTTCCTTTTCCAATGTATTAAGCCAAACAGGCAAAGTAACTTGCTCAGGATCATAAAGCTAATTAAATAGCTGAAGCTGGTCCAGGCCCAGCTCTCTATCCACTGAACCACCTAGATGCATCCCAGAAAAACAGGGGTTAAGTGACTTGACCAAGGCCACACACTTACTTAGTTTCTGAGTCTATATTTGAACTCAGGGCTTTTTGATTCCAGGAGCAACTCTCATCTACTGAGCCATCCAGGCCTACCTCTAAAGAATAAACATCATCATTTAAAAATAATTTATTGTTTGTGAATGGATATTTTGTGAATGAATATTCTTTCTAGTAATATGGGAACAGGTAAACTAAAGACAACTAAGCTATGACAGAACCCTATCCCACCCCCAAAAGGGAAAAAAAAAACAAAACCATCACACTGAACTGAAACCAGAATCTGTGGCCAGGTGAAGGAAAAAAAAAACAAAACAATACAACATTCCAAGGTACACCTGAGTCTTTAAGGTACTCAGAATTTTTCTAAATTGATGGTGATCTGACTCCATGGTCTTAACAAATATTTTCTACTTTGAGTTAGAATACTGATTCTGCCCTAATTTTTTCCCTGACTCAGATTATTATTGCTCTTCATCTTTTCCTGTAGTCAACATCTTACTCCTATATTCCTGTCTGACTTGACAATTTGACTCTAATTTCCTGTGTTTCTAAACTAACTTTTCATTTGTTGTTTCTAATTCCCATATGCCCACTCAAAAAATGATTACCTGACTTCTACCTCTTTTTGTTTGCCTTTTTTTATGTTCTTGACCCTGAACCATATCTCTCCTTTGATCAAAACTATTGTAAACAATATTATAAGAAAGACTTAATGTTCTATTGTCAGATCCCTCTTAAGCACCAATCTGCCATCAAGAATCAGAAAGAACTGAGTCCTCTCTACCTCTTAGGCAAAAAAGGTAGAGAGTTATTTTCATAGGAAACTTATTCCAATAAAGATTATTGATGTGTGACTTCTTGAAGGGGTATGTTTAGAAGACCATTGATGATTTCTTCTCAGAGAGATAGGTTACTTCATCACCTCTATATTCTTACTTCTATGGATTAAATTAACTACACAATACAATACTAAGGGGAGGAAGCTAGCATAATTAAATGGGTATAGGAAAGAATAAATTTCACATTATTTCTCCTGTAATCCAAATTAGCCATAAACTTAAAAAATAATATGTCTAGTAAGACCCTCATAATTCTAAACATTTAACTCTTTCCCCTAGTTACACATAAAAATAATTTTTAATAATTCATTTTAAAATCTTTTGATTTCAAATTCCCTTCCTTTCTCCCTCTTCACAATACCTCATGGAGAAGGTAAGGCAATTAGATATAGGTTATAGATGAGAAATGTTATGGGAATCTGAAGATCTTCCCTGCCCCTAGGCCCTTTGCTAAAGTGGCTTAAATGACTCTGAGAACCTTCCCAGATTTGAAAGTATAGTCTGCCCCCAATAGGCTGAATGTGGTCACATGGAGCCTGTGGCAGGAGGCTTGTTTTTTGGGAATGCCCACGCCTTGTTGCTTTGTGATTGGGCAGTGGGTCAAGAGGGCTGTGACGTTCTCTGAGCCAGGAGAAGGCTATATATATGCCCTGATGTGACGTTTTGCTTTGGGGCTCACTTTGGAAAGAGTTGTGTGATTTGGCCGGATAAGACTCTGGGAAGTCTTTGAGCTCCCTGGCTTTGAAAAACCCAGATGTTGGTGCTTCCCTCTTTGGTGACTGAATAGGTATGGATGTGATGGTCAGAAAGATGGAAGCCTGTCTGCTGATTTGTTTGTTTGCTTGTAACTTCTGCTTGTTAACTTGTGTATGTATTCTGTTTGCATTCTCTGAAGTTCAGGGTGCTGACTTCTCCCCCTGAACAAGGTAAATGATATACGTTTGATTGATTAAAGATTGTTAACCCGTTTTGAGTGGCTTTCCTTTAGAAAAGCAGATCTAAAAACCTGTGCCAGCAGCCATCCTGGGTATGTTAGGGTGTTTGCTGATACAAGAAGTCATGCAAAACTCCTCCATAATGGTAATGTTGTAAAAGAAAACAGACAAAAAAAAGCCGTAAGAAACATAAAGAAAGCAAAACAAAAGCAGGCTTCAATCTGCACCATCAGTTCTTTCTTTGGGGATGGATAATATTTTTCATCACAAGTCCTTCAGAAATGTCATGGATCATTGTATTACTGAGAATAGCTAAGTCATTGAGAGCTGATCATATTATAAGATTAGTGTTACGTTGTACACAGTACATTTCACTTGCATCAGCTCATGCAAGTCTTTTCAGGTTCTTCTGAGAGCATCCTGTTCATCATTTCTTGTAATATAATACTAATTCATAACAATCACATCCACTACTTGTTCAACCATTCCAGAAGTGATGATCAGCCCTTCAATTTCAAATTCTTTGCCTCCAGAAAAGAGCTTCTATAAATACTTTTGTACATATAAATCCTTTTCCTTTTTTTTCCCTTAATCTCTTTTGGGATACAGACCTACTAGTGCTATTGCTATTTCAAAGGGTATGCATGGTTTTATAGCCCTTTGGGCACAGTTTCAAATTGCTCTGAATCAGTTTACAACTATATCAACAATGCATTAATGCCTCACCTTCTTCACATCCCCTCCAATATTTGTCATTTATCTTTTCTATCTTATTACTGAGGTAGTACCTCTGAATTGTCTTAATTTGCATTTCTCCACTCAATAGTGAAGGAGTATCTGGCTATAGATAGCTTTTATCACTTCATCTGAAATTGATCATATCTTTTGATCATTTATCAATTAGGGAATGCCTCTTACATGTTTGAGAAATGAGGCCTTTATCGGATAACCTTGCTTCTATTTATGTTACTATTAACTTAACTATTACTTAGTAACACAATATTGTTACTATTCCTAACCATATTTCTCTCCATCCTATCCCTCCCCTCATTTATTCTATTCTCTCTTTCCTTTCTCCCTGTCCCTCCCCCAAAGTCTTTAGCTTCTGGCTACCACCTTCCCCAATCTTACTTCCATTCTATCACCTCCCCTCTCCCTTTTCTTATCTACTTCCCCTTCTACCTTCTTATTAGATAACGTGGATTGCTATATGCAATTGAGTGTGCATGTTATTCCCTATTAAAGCTAATTTTGATGAAAGTAAAGTTCTTCCACTCCTCCTCCCCTTCCCTCTCTTTCCTTCCACTGCAAAAGCTTTTTCTTGCCCCTTTTATATAAGATAATTTACCCAATTCTACCTCTCCCTTTTTCTTTCTCCTATTACCTTCCTCTATCACTGCTGAATTTTATTTTTTTAGATATCCTCCCTTCACATTCAACTCACACCTGTTCCCTCTGTCGATACATGCTCCTTCTAAGTACTCTAATAATGAGAAAGGTCTTACATGGTAGAGATGTCATCTGTAACTGCCACTACTGCCAGTGAATCAGTCACACTGAGCCTTGCTCTGGTCTTGCTGGGGCCCAGTATATAGTGGCCCAGTCAGCACTGCACTGTGCTCATCTCTCAAACTGGTATAACAGACATTTCCTGTTGACCTTCTAAGTTGTCTTGGACTGGAAATTTTTTTTCATTCCAATTTTTTTGTGAGTTCTGCTGCTCTAGAATTTGTTTAGAATAATTTTTTAAAGGCAAGACCCTGCCTTTACTCAGCCATGTTGGCTCCACCCCACCCCCAACCCCAGATATTTAAGCATTTAAGTTTGAAAAGACAAGTCTATATGACCAACAACCCCCCCACCCATACACACACACATATTAGATTTGATTTAAAAATGTCTTTCTAGCTGAATCACTAGGTGTCTAACATAGGCTTTTGCTGCTGTATTAAGTAAAGAACATGCAATATTTTTATTTACATCATTTAACTTGCTACTGAATGAACATTTGTTGAAATAGTTAAATAATCTAATGCATTCAGGTACATCATTATCAGTTCCATTCTTATTCCATACTTTCAATTAAAATCTTCTGTGTCATATATTTAACATTTTATTTTATTTTATCATTATAATCACTAGAAGACCACCCAAGGTTCAGAATTTTTGCTATTTGAATAATAAATTGCACTGTAGAATTTTATATAAAACCCATCAAGTTTATATTATACTTACTACTAGGTTATGAAATCTGAGAGAATTAGATCAATGAATACAATATTTTAACAAAGGAAGATCAAAGGATGTTTATTCTACATTTATGCAGTTCCACATAATTCTTCAACACTATTCTCTCTTATAGATCACTTAAGGTTAGTGAAACATTTTTTTTCTAGACATTCCCTTCAAGCTCATTTTTAAAAAAATTCTAAATTAAGATAATACTCTTTGAAAATCCCTTCCACTGAACTTAAAACAAGTACTTTCCATTTACTATTTATTGAAAATTACTATTATTACCTTTTTTCATAAATCATATATCTCCATTATGATTCAATTCACAGCAACATAAATATGCACAAACAGAGAAACTTTTATTTCAGGATAGGGATGGGTTATTTTGATGTATGCATGCTTTCATTTTATACAAAGGACATGCTAAGTAACTCCAGATTAATTTTAAAATACTTTTTATGACATTAGAATATTTTTTCTCTTGATCTAGAACTAGAAAGGCTCTATAAGCCCATCTAATTTGAGTACCTTTTTTATGAATTAGTAAATTAAAGTGTGAAAAAGAATTAAATTGTGAAAGATCATATAAGTATTAGGTAGTAGGACCAGAATTTGTGTTGGTCTCCTGATTCCAAATTCAATTCTCCTTCTTCTGTACCATATTTTATTTGTAAAGATATCATTTGAATCATATGAAAATGATCATTTGAAACATTTAACTCTTAATTCCACATTTTTAAAAAAACATCTTGTAAGCATTCTCAAAATTCCTTGCTTACATATGGACACTAAAAAAAAGTAACTTTCCAATGGCTTAATAGAGTTATAAGAAGATGGAAATTTATAAACCAATTCCACATTTTGTAATACATCCTCAATCGAAACACAATTTTCATCAAAGCTAAAAATCTAGTTCTGTAATATGATTTTAATATGGTAATATGGAAGATTTAAAAGAAGTTGCATGAGAAATATAGGAAATAAAAGAGAAGATTAGAAAAGAATATAAGTAATGCAACTATATGAAATGATAAAGTTTGTGTTATCCAGGCACGTGAACAATTGAAGACAGGCAGGTATGGATTTAAGCATGACCACTAGTTTCTTCATTTAGAATATATCCAGTCTGGTTTCCTCATAGCTGCTCATCAATGCTATATCAACACAGGAATTAATTTGTGGCAACCTTCTCATTAATTTCCTATCATATTCTTCTCCAACAGCTAATTTGAGCATTCTATACTTCATGAGGTCCTCAGTCATATTCCTTATTCCCTTATTCTGAGTCTTGATCTTTCTACTGCCTTAAGAATTTATAGGTCTTTTGATATGAGTACCATATTCCTTCCTATACATTTCAGAATCTTTTGATAACCATCCTCTCTTCTTGCCGCTGATTTTAAGAAAAAAAACCTTCTACCTTTTAAGGTAAAACTTTCTATTTTTTTACTCTCAATTCCATCATCTATAACTCAGTATAGAACAGTGGTTCTCAACCTTCCTAATACTGTGACCCTTTAATACAGTTCCTCATGTTGTGGTGACCCCCAAACATAAAATTATTTTTGTTGCTACTTCATAACTATAATTTTGCTACTGTTATGAATCTATCTGATATGCAGGATGTATTTTCATTGTTACAAATTGAACATAATCCACAGAGTGAGAACCACTGCTCTAGAACCTTGTTGCAATTAATGTTTCTACCTCACACATCTACAGTATATCCCCTAGCTTAGATTACTATTCTTGAAGATGGCTAAGAACAGGATAAGACCTAGCTGAACTATTAAAACATGCCCCTCCAAAGAACTTTAAAATAATTCCTCAAATCAAATCTTGTAGTGGCAAAGGCAACATAGATCATAAGGAGACATTTTTCTAGGCTAAGATAATGCAGGAATTCAGAAAAGGTCTGTAACACTAAGATGGATTCAGGCCTGGACAGAGGCAAAAGTACTAGTGCTGGGCATTGGAGGTAGTTGCAACAGTAATACCAATAACAGCAGCACCTTAAGGAGTTCTTGGTCCAGTGTCAGACAACTGTTTAGAAAGAGATTACCAGGGACCATTTTCTGGCACTAGATACAGCTGGTACTGATTAGCAATTCTATTACCCATAAGTAGTTTGGTAGCAGTTCCAGGACATAGAGGAGTGTTTGTGATCAGTCACAAGGGAGCAGGGGAACTATTTATAGTTTCTGGGCCAAAAGGAACACTAGGACTAGTTAATATAGGGGAATCAGGGGGCAATTCCCTGGTAAAGATCAGAGTGCAGTAACCATACCTGTCCTTGGATAATACCACCTTGGAAACATCAAAAGCTTGCAGATCCCACAACTACCTTTTAGAATAGCTCACAAAAAACCCTGAAGTTTCTTACAGTGCCTTGCCATCACCAGATGGCCAGAGTCCAATTTTAACATAAAGGTCAAAGTCAGGAAATGGACTGGAAAATGAGCCAACAGCAAAAAAGAACATTGTGATAAAAAGCTAATACCATCACAGAGAAAGCCAAGACTGACACATATTCAGAAGAAGACAACAATACGAATACAACTACCAGTAAAGCCTTGAAGAAAAAATGCTAACTGGACCCAAGGCTAGCAAGATTATCTGGAAAAGATAAAGAAAGGGGTAAATAAGGAAGAGGAAAAATTGGGAAAAGAAATGAGAGTGATAAAAGGAAATTATAAAAAGATGATTGGTAAAAAGTGGCATGGGTGATGGAGCCAAGATGGTGGCATAGAAACAGGAAAACTCCATGAGCTTTCCCCAAAACCACTTCAAATATCTATAAAATATGACCCTAAACAAATTTTAGAGGTACAGAACCCAAAAAGTGACAGAGAGAAACAAATTTCTTGATGAAGGCAGCCTGGCAGGTAGACATGAAGGGTCCATCACAGTGTGCTGGGAGCTGAGCCCAGCCCTGAATGAGCATGAGTTTTAGCCCCAGGGCAGCCCCAAAACAACAGCAGCTGGAGTGGACTTTGGGAGAGTTGATCATCAGCAGCTATGGTGTTTTCCAGAAATATCAACCCATAAATGTGAAAGACAAAGTAAAAGGTCAGTCAAGAACTCTACTGGAACTGAGAGGGTTGGAGGCACATTCTAGCTACTGCCTCCAAAGTGAGAAGCGGTGGAGGTGCCATGGCTGTGTGGCCACCTCCACCTGACTGCTTCAGAGCTCTTGGCCTGCATATTGTAGGGGAACTAAGCAACCATTCAGAGGGAAATTGCTCTTGCCTTCACCTGCCTTGATATGGATTGCTGTCTTGGGTGGAGGTCCTGGGGTGTGTGACCAGTGAGGCAGAACTTGTGAGGTGCTGCAAAGAGAGCACCCAACTAGTAGCTCCAGCAGCTGTGAAAACCCCCAGAAATTTGGGGCAAAGCTCTTCTCTGTGGAGGGACAGTTCTACTGTGGTAAAGAGCTCAAAAGTCAAGTAATTGAGAGACAACATGACCAAGCAAAGGAAGCAAGCCAAGCACAGCAATCAAATCTTAGATTCCTTTTTTGGGGGGGACAAAAAGGATCAAAGAATGGAATGGGAGGAAGATAATGAAGTCAGAACTCTTGTACCAAAAGATTCCAAGAAAAATATGAATTTCTTACAGGCCATGGAAGAGGTCAAGAAATACTTTGAAAATCAAGTAAGAGAGGTGGAGGAAAAATTGGGAAGAGAAATGAGAATGATACAATAAAATCAGGAAAAGAGAGTAAAAAATCTGACTGAAGAAAATAAAATCTTAAAAAAATAGACTCACACAAATGGCAAAATAAGTCCAAAAAGCCAATGAGGAGAAGAATGCTTTAAAAAGCCAAATTTGCCGGATGGAAAAAGAATTTCAAAAGTTTACTGAAGAGAATAATTTCTTCAAAATTAGATTGGAGCAAATGGAACCTAATGACTTTATGAGAAATCAAGACACCATTAAACAGATCCAAACAAATGAAAAAAAAAAAGAAGGAAATGTGAAATAGCTCATTGGAAAAACCACTTACCTGGAAAATTGATCCAGGACAGATGATTTAAAAATTATTGGACTACCTGAAAGCCATGATCAAAAACAAACAAACAAACCTAGAAAGCATCCTTAAAGAAATTCTCAAGGAAAATTGCCCTGATATTTTAGAACCAAAGGGTAAAATAGAAATTGAAAGAATTCACTTATCACCTCTTGAAAAAGATCCCAAAAAGAAAACTACTAGGAATATTATAGCCAGGTTCTACAGTTCCCAGATTAAGGAGAAAATATTACAAGCAGCCAAGGAGAAACAATTTGAATACTGTGTAAACACAATCAGGATAACATAAGATCTATCAGCTTCTACGTTAAGGGATTGAAGGGTTTGAAATATGACAGTCTAGAGGTCAAAGGAGCTAGGATTAAATACAAGAATCACCTACCCAGCAAAACTGAGTATAATGTTAAAATATGGTCTTAAATGAAATAGAAGACTTTCAAGCAGTCTTGATGAAAAAACCACAGCCGAATGGAAAATTTGACTTTCAAAAATAAAAAGAAGCAGAGAAGCATGAGAAGGTAAACAGGGAAAAGAAATCATAAGGAACTTATAACTTAGCAAAGTTGAACTATTTACATGCCTACATGGAAAAACTATAATTGCAACTTATAAAACTTTTCTCAGTATGGGGATAGTTGAAAGGAATATAAATGTGTGACTGTATATACATATATATGTGTATACATATATATATATGTGTGTGTGTGTGTGTGTACACACACACATACACACACATTCACACATACATATATATGTCTATATAGGAGGGTATATGTGCATCTAAATACATATGTAACTTTGTATATATATATGTGTGTACAGGTATACATAGACAGAGGGCACAGGATCAATTGAATAGGAAGGGATTATATTTAAAAAATAAAATTGAGAGATGAGAGAGGAATATAATGAGAGGAGATAGGGAGAGACAAAATAGGGTAAATTACCTCATATAAAAGAGGCAAGGGAAAACTCTTACAATGGAGGGGAAGAACAGGAAGGCAAAAGGGAATGGGTCAACCTTACTCTCATTGAATTTGGCTTGAGGAGGAAATAACATACACACAAAATTGGGTATTTTACCCTACAGGAAAGTAGGGGGAAAGGTATAAGAGGAGGGATGGTAGAAGGGAGGGCAGATGTGGGGGGGAGTGGCTAGTTAGAAGCACACACTTTTGAAATGGGACAGGATCAAAGTAGAAAATACAACAAGTAGGGGACAGGATAGGATGGAGGGAAATATAGTCAGTCTTTCACAATATAGCCACAAAGAAATGTTTTGCATAACTACACATGTACAACCTATGTTGAATTGTTTATCTTCCCAGTAAGGAAGGGTGATGATGGAAGAGGGGAAAGAATCTGGAATTCAAAGTTTTAAAATAAAATGTTTAAAAAATTATAATTTTTTTTTATTATTTTACATGCAACTGGGAAATAAGATATATAGGCACTGGGGTATGGAGATCCATCTTGTCCTATGGGAAGGTCAAAGGGGGAATGGGGGAGGATATAGGAGAGAGCAGACTGGGGGAGGGGGTATTCAGTGGGATCACTGTTTTGGGGTAGTAGGTAGGGAAAATATGGGGAGAAAATTTGTAACTCAAAATCTTGTGGAAATGAGTATCATAAACTAATAATAAACATAACAAAGTGGCACAAAAATACCGAAGAAAATAATCACCAGAAAAAAAAAATCAGTTTAAGGATAAAAGAGGCACAAAAAACAACCCAAGAAAAGAACTCCTTACAAGGCAGTATTAACTAAATGGAAGAAGAGGTACAAAAGCTCAATGAAGAAAATGACTCATTAAAAATTAGAATTGGGGAACTGTGAGCTAACGATTCCATAAGACTTCAAGAACAATAAAAAAAGAAAAATCCAAAGAACGAAAAATAAGAAGAAAATATAAAATACCTTGCTGGAAAAAAATAACTGATTTGGAAATTGATCCAGGAAGGATAATATAAGAATTACTGGGCTACATCAAAGCAATGATTTAAAAAAAAAAACTGCCTAGATATCATATTAAAACAAAAGAAAAAAAAACACCAAGGATAATTGGCCTCATATCTTAGATCCAGATGGAAATAATAGAAATTGAAAGAATCTGCAGATCACTTCCTTAACAAGAACTCAAAGTGAAACATACCAAGAATATTATAGTCAAATTCCCAACTTTCCAGGGCAAGGAAAAAGTGTTGCAAACAGCCAGAAAGGAGCAATTCAAATATTATAGAGTCATAATCATGATTATAAAAGATTTAGCAGCTTCCATGATAAAGAAGTAGAGGGCTTAAAATATGCTATGTTAGAAAGCAAAAGACCTACAAGAACAACTTACCCAGCAAAACTAAATATAGTTCCTCCAGGTAAAAAATGGATATTTAATGAAAGAGAGGACTTTCAAGCATTCCTGATGAAAAGACCAGAGCTGAATAGAAAATCTGACTTTCAAATAAAAGATTCAAGAGGAAAATCAAAAAGTAAATATGAAAGAGAAATCATGAGGGACTCAATAAAGTTAAAAATTTGACCTTTCTATAGACATACATATCACACACACACATACACACACACACACAGTCTGGCATTGAAATCTATCTTTTCCAACAGAGAAATTGAAGGGGAATGGAAGAAGGATTAAGTGAAGTAATAATAAAAATAGAATTTTAAGGAAGGACTGAATGAAAGAAGGATAAACAGAAGGAACCTAAACAGAAGGAAATACAAAGAAAGTGGTCCTGACTGTAGATTCACTATATTTGCAATGTTTCTTTCTGGCAGCTTGTAGTGTTTTCTCCTTAACTTGATAATTCTGGACTTTGGCTACAATATTCCTAGGAGTTTTCAATTTGGAATCTCTTTCAGGAGTTGATCAATACATTTCTAAGATGATTATTTTACCCTCTGGATCTATGACCTCAGGGCAATTTTCCTTGACTATTTCTTGAAAGATACTGTCCAAGCTCTGTTTTTCATCATAGCTTTCAGGTAGATTATTTCTCTTGGATCTATTTTCCAGGTCAGTTGTTTCCCCAATGAGATATTTTACATTTTCTTCTATTTTTTTTCATTCTTTAGATTTTATTTCACTGATTCTTTTTCAACAAATAGAGCCAATGTAACCAAGATTAGGAGGGAAGTAGAAAATTGGGAAAGAATGTTTAAAAACATTATCTCTGATAATGGACTCATTGATAAAGGACTCATTTTTAAAATATACAGAGAACTGAGTCAAATTTATAAGAATACAAGTCATTCCCCAATTGACAAATGGTCAAAGGATATGAACAGGCAGTTTTCAGATGAAGAAATTATCTAGATAGATGATATCTATAAGCATATGAAAAGATGCTCTAAATCACTATTGATTAGAGAAATAAAAATCAAAAGAACTCTTAGTTACCATTTCTCACTGGTCAGATTGGCTAAGATGACAAAACAGTAAAATGATAAATGTTGGAGAGGATATGGAAAAAATGGAACACTAATGCATTGTGGTGGAGCTGTGAACTGATTCAGCCATTCTGGAGAGCAATCTGGAACTATGCCCAAAGGGTTATAAATAAGTGCATACCCTTTGATCCAGCAATACCACTTCTAGGGTTATATCCCAAAGGGATCAGAAAAGTGGGAAGAGGACCTGTATGTACAAAAATATTTATAGCAGCTCTTTTTGTGGTGGCAAAGAATTAGAAAACAAAAGGATGCTCATCTATAGGGGAATGGCTGAACAAGTTGTGGTATATGAATGTAATGGAATATGTCTGCTATAAGAAATGAGGAGCAGACAAACTTCATAATAACCTGGAGAGACTTATATAAACTGATGCTGAGCAAGAAGGGCAGAACCAGGAGAAATCTGTATGCAATTGCATACACAATATATGTGTGATGACTAACTTCAATAGCTCCTCTTAGCAATGTAAGTTTATAAGACAACTCCAAAAGACTCATGATAAAAAAGAGATATCCATGTCCAGAGATAGAGATATGGAGTCTGAATGCAGATTGAAACAAATTACTTGCTGTGTTTCTTTTTCTTGTTTTGTTTTGTTTCCTCTTTCCAACTGATCATTCCATCAGTTATAATCCTTCTTTACAACATGACTAATGATTAATGTGAAGTTATTTGTAGATCCTATATCCGAGTGCATGCTGCCATGATTGGGGGTGGGGAACAGGAAGGGGCAGAAAATCTGAAACTCAAGGGACATTGGAACTTAATGTTGTAAACTAAAAGTAAATAAACAAACAAATTTAATTTAGAAAAAAATAATAATTACCTGGAGAGACTTATGTAAACTCTTGCTGAGTGAAGGGAGCAGAACCAGGAGAACTTTGTACACAATTAGAGATACATCATATTTGTGATGACTAACTTTGATAGACTAGGCTCCTTTCAGCAATGCAAGGACATAAGACAACTCCAAAAACCTCACAATGGAAAGGGATAGCCACGTCCAGAGAAAAGAACTAGAGAGTATGAATGCAGACTGAAGTACTACTTGCTCTTTCTCTTTTGTGTGTTCTTCTGTGTCATTCCTTCTTTCTTGTTTTTCATTGCATTGGTTATATTTCTTCTTTACAACTTGACTAATGTTTAATGTGAAGGTATTTTAGAACCTATATCAGATTGCATGCCACCATATGGGAGGAGCAGGAGAGGAGGAATTTGGAACTCAAGAGATTGTGGAACTGAATGTTGTAAACTAAAAGTAAATAAATAAATTTTTAAAAAAAGAAATAAAGAGCAACTTAAATTAAAAAAAAAAATCACCACTGACTTCTGATAGCCACATTGAATGGGCCTTTCTCAAACCTTAGTATTCTAGACCTTTTCATAGCATTTATCAATGCTGCCTGAAATTACTTTCTCTTCTTTTCTTCATAAAGTCAGATCTATAGCTGGAAGGATCTTTGTGTTCATGTAGGCCGACATTCACTTTAAAGAATTGAGAGGGAATTGATATAGAGAGAGGTTGACTGACCTCCCTCCTGCTACACGAGACAGAATTAAAACACAGCTCCAATCTGGCAACCTTTTCACTGTGGCATATCCAATTTGCAAAGAGGAAAATGTTCAAATTTCTTACACTGGTTTCAAGACTATCTACTATTTAACAACACATCCTTGTAACCTCACATGCCACCACTTTTCTCAACCAATGTGATCTACTCACTGCTTACTAAATGCCTCTTGCCCTTTCAGACTTTCATGTAGTTGTTGTTGTATAAACATATTATTTCACCAAAACTGGAATGCTCTCATTCACTAGTCATCAAATTTTGCCACATCTTCAATGTCAAGTTGAGGTATCTGGTGGTGCATTGAATAGAGTACTGGGCCTGCATCCAAGAGGACTTGAATTCAAATTCAGCGCCACACATTTCTAGTTGTGTTACTATGGGTAAGTCACTTAGCTCTTATTTGCCTGTTTCCTCAACTGTAAAATGGGATAAAAATAGTATCTACTTCAAAGGATATTTGTGAGGATCAAATGTGATAATGTATTAGTAAAAAGTGCTTAGTACAATGCCTGGCACATTAGAGGAACAATAAAAATGCTTCATTCCTTTTTTTCCCTTCTCTTGCCAAGTTTAAGTCACTTCTTCTCCATGGACACCTTCTTTGATAGAGAATGGAGGATATGGAGTGTTCTTTGAAGAATATTTCATATATAGCTTTACTTGGTAATGATTACATAATTCTTCCTGTCATCTCTTGCATTATTGCTCTTTAATTGTAATTAACAATTAATATGTATTGGAATGCAATTTCTCATATATTTGTCACTTCCCTCTTTCATCACAGTGTAAGTCTTCTAAGAATAGAAGCTTAATATTTATTTATATTTCCCAGAGTACCTAATATATGAAAGGCACTCCATAAATGTTATTGCTACATACCAGGCCATCATTATTTTTGACTGAAGTAATTGGTCAAATCAATTGGTTTGATGTAATTTTTTTTACTGAATAGGCCAATTAATATTTATAGCAAATGCTATGTACTTAATAAATGTTTACTGGTTGACCTGTGTGAATAGATACATTGTTTATGCAAAATTGAATTCAACTAAGGAAACATTTTCTGAGAATAAGACATTGCTCTAAATACTATGGGAGTATTAAAAATGAATAAGACATGATACTTACCTTCATCTTCTTCCCAGCATTCTATATGAATGCAAATAACATAATACTACAGTGTCTGAAGGATGAAAATTTTGAAGACCAAAGGAATTGGAACAATGTGTGATGGATGTTAATGGGTTAAGACATAAAACTAATGTAGAATTGCACATGAGAAGTGGCATAAAATGTGCAGCAATAGAGTTTGAATATTGGTAGGTATGTATTGCCAAAACATCTAGAGCATCATCTAGCATCATATTTTTTTCTGGTTCTTTTTTCATTTTGTTTTACTTTGCAAAGATCTTTCTTCATTTTTGCCTTTATTCTTTCTTGACTTAATTCCTTTGCAGTATTCTAGTAAATTTATGTAATACAATTTATTTAGCCTCCTTTACTGTTGAGTACACCAACAAAGTTGGTTAATTTTGATTTTTTTTTGCAATTATATATAATGCAGCTATACAATGTCTATACTTATCAGCACTATTTTGAAAACTTTAATGTGTGTTACAGAGTGCTAAGATTCAGGGACATTAGGAATGCTATTTTAGATTTCTAACAGCTTTCTCTGGCCTAAAATATAATATCAACTTACCTAGGAATTTAAGCACTAATAAATGCATTTGACTCTAGTAGTTTCAAGTCTAGGTATCTGTGAAGTAGTTAACATGAATAAAAGCAAATTAATTTTCCTAAAAAGTAACATTATAATAGTACATCTTTATTTACAAGTTGTCACAATTGTGAATAATCCCCATTAATTTATACAAAGTGTCAATCCACTCTTTGGCACTTTATATGATAAAGAGTACTTTCTAGGGTAGATAATTGGGTAGTTGATAGCCACTCAACAAAATTATATTATTTTTTTATTTGTAGATAAAATGTGAATAACAGCAATTTGTACATGATCATTTCATTCTTTAGATTATTTCAAAAAAAAAGTGACACAAAAGAAAAAGAAAATCCATCTCTAATATTTAGACCATTTCTTTCCTCCAGGAGGGTTGTTAGAACAATGCTAGGCCAAGTACCAATTTCAACTGTTCCCTGTAGTAGAGGCCTAACATTGTCACAGCAGTTTTTTACTAAAATCTTTTATAATTTCAGATGTCATCTGTAACTACTTGAACTTCAAGTGATTCCATACAGAAACCTACCCACAAACACACACAGAAACACACTTACATATGTACATGTAACAATAAGCACCCCTAGTATACACAGGATAGGTGCTAGCACAGGTTCTTTGATTTGCCTTTCTAAAGGAAAGCAACTTTAAAGGAGTTGACAATCTTATTTTAATTATATGTATATCTACATATCTATATATTACTATATATATATGTATATATATAATTATAGATACATAGATAGATAGATAGATAGATAGATAAATTCACTTAGTTCAGGGGGGAAAGTCAGAACCCAGAAGTTCATACAAATTACAAACAGAAATTATAA
The DNA here is from genome assembly GCA_028627135.1 of Pseudochirops cupreus. NCBI lineage: Eukaryota > Metazoa > Chordata > Mammalia > Diprotodontia > Pseudocheiridae > Pseudochirops > Pseudochirops cupreus. Next base: position 245,413,075 of record CM053582.1, read on the forward strand.
GCAGAAAAAATACAGAGAAAATAATTTTAATCAACAGACAGGGCTTCTAGCTGTCTCAACAAAGCTATACATATAGTTCTCAGAAAGAGAAGCACCAACATCTGGGCTTTCAAAGCCAAGGGACTCCTTAATGGCTACCCATAGTCTTGTCTGACCAGATCACATATATACACTTTGAATGAGTGAGCCTCAAAGCAAAACCTCACCTCAGAGTGTGTATGCCTTTCTTCAAAGCAAGTGGACATCATAACCCTTGTGACACACTGCCTAGTTACAAACAAAAGGTGTGGGCCTTCCTGAAATACAAGCCTCCCCTAATCAAGTTTCTCTTGTTGGGCTCCAGGTGAAGCCTATTAATGGGCAGGGAAGGTCTTCAGCTCCCATTATCATTACAGCACACAAATGTACACAGGGAAGTAGAGAGGAAGAAAATTAATTCTTTTTTATTTTGCAAGGAGGCCATTTATAACACAAATAATAATTAAGGTGAACAGAGTAAGAGGTTCTTTGTCCAGAAAAATGCTTACAGTTTAGAACAAAATGTAAAATATGCTGGTCCTTGAAAACAACAATATGAGAATATATCATTATAGAATCAATGACTGTGTCATATTGTCCTTTAATCTCTTTCAATAACTTACAAGGTGCTGCCAACTTGTAATCACTCATGAAATCAACAACTCATGTTTATATTGTGATTCAAGGTTTTAGTCACAATGACATTATTAAAATAAAAGTATTATGATATTAATCTTATAGATGAGGAAACAGATGATCTAGACAGCCATGTGACTTGCTTGTGTTCAAGTAGTCAAATCAACTTGAAGGAAATTAGTGCTGCACTGATTTCTGTCATTGTAATGGTAATGAAATTTGAAGATCCCTTTATATTGGAAGCTCACAACTTGTCAGCTTCTAATATAAAGGGATCTTCAAATTCCATTACTATTACATTCTACCCCTGGCCTTAAAATCTCAATCCAAATGGCCATGGATCTTGGAACAAATAGAGGCAGTATATGTTGTAATCCTGCTGACTATGCTGTAATATAAAACCACAGACAAGCAGCTTTCCAGAAGAATGCTATTGTGAACAGCTTTCAAGGTTCTGATTACACAGTACAGCAAATTCTCTATTTATTCAATAACAAATCAGAGCAAAAACATTCACAAAAATTCAAGGTACAATATTCAGAATGTTATAACTTATCACAGAAAAAAAAATACAGCATTCACCATGTCACAACTGAACAGCTTGTCACGAAAATGGACACATAGTTTTCACCAAAGTGGTCACATAGTTGTGAACGAAGTACAATCATTTCGACAATCAATCACTTAGTAACTCAATCATTCAATCATAAAGTACAAAACGTCAAAGTTCTCCACCCATGGGGCACACTAAGTCACAAATTAGTCACTATTCAGTCATCAGTCACTATCCAGTGATCAGTCACTACTCAGTACTCTCTTAAGGGGTAGTGGGAAACACGCAGGCCATCCATCCCTCAGTCACAAGTAAATCACTTTTTCATCACTACTCAGTACCCATGGAGAGGTGTTTTCATCTTCACTTAGGGGAAGCTTTCAGTTTCCCTGGATCCCCTTCTATAGTCCTAGATCCTACATGGATTCACCAAACCATCACCTGGGTTCAATGGCAGACAGCACCCAGTTCCTTGTCCAGCTCTCTGTGGAGTTCCTCTTCCATGTTGAAGTTCACAGTGTCCAGTACACCTAAAATCCTTCACAGTCTCTGATCCCCAGAAGTCAAGACTTAACAAAGCCACAAATAGGTTCATGCAAAGTACTAGCATCACAGTCATGCTTCCTCAGTCTTCAGCAGCTCCATCTGGCCCTCAGAAGTCTTCAGCAGTTTTGTTCTCAAAATCAAAATCACTTTTTCCATGAAAGTTCCAGTCCTACAGCAAGCAGCACCCCAGCAATCTGGTGCTCATCCCAAGAAGTTCTGAGTTTCCCAGCTAGGGTTTTTCCTTATATACAGCATTGCTCCTCCTCCCTGTTCAGCCTCTCCCTGTTATGTCAGCAACATATCTTTTGTTTCTTTATCAGAGGCTTAAATTGAAATTTGAAAAGCTAAGTATCTCTTAGCTTTCTAATACAAAGGGATCTTCAAACATCATTACCATTACAGTTGTCCTCCATCCTTGTTATGTCTTTCATCCTCCAGTCTCTTGGAGCATACAATAAATCTTTGTAGTGTCAAATAATCTATAACTATATCCTTAATGGTTTTTATTCTCCCCTAACATTGCATGTCTTTTATTTATCAATGATTCCCACTTAAATGAATAAAGCTTGAACAGAAGAACCTGTCACTTCTTTGTGGACTTCTCCAACTTTGATGGATGCATTTGAGTTGCATATCTTGAGAGTTTAATTCTTTCCCTCTGGAGATTGTATCCATAGCCCACTAATCAGGAGGTGAAATTGGTATTCTGTTTTTGGTCTTCTATTTTCTCAATATTTCAGGACCCTGGTTCCTTCTAAATTTTCCCCCCCATCTACTAGGTAAATATCATTAGTATAACTACCTCCTATATTTTCTCCATGATCACATGACTTTACCCAAGTAAACTTTGGTCTAGAATGTCATATCCAATTGTCCATTTTCTCTCCAAATTCCCAAATAAGGAATTTTTTTTAATGTTATGAGTCTACATGTGTTGAGTCCAGTCTCATAGGAACTTGTTTGAATATGCCACATAAAGTAGGATGAATTTTCCTATGACACAAAATCAGACCTTTGATGAACACCAAAAGATGTGAAATGCGGGAAGAGAAAGGTACGAGGAACATGGTATGTCCTCTCTACTGGTGTTTAGATCCAATGAATCTGAAATAATGATACAGTATTTAGGATTTTTAGTGGTTCCCTTTTTTTTATAGAAGTGAATTTTTTTCAGAATTACCTCAGTATTTTGAAATGAATCATTAAAGGCTTCTACACATGGATGACAATTACAGAAATGATCACTGCTAAATGTTTCCGTTCATCACAGAACCTTCTTGTTTGTCATTGCTAATTATAGACCAGTCTAAGCTATCATTCCTACACAGAATTATTATTTATCTTCAAGGCTCAAATAGATAATAGTTCCTCTATGTAGCTTGTCATGTTCTTTTTCCCCAAATATCAGCAATTTACTTTCTTTGAATCTATCTTCCAACTGCATTATTCTCTCCACTGTATTATAGCATGCATAGCTATATATGCTATATCCCCCCCCTGTAATGCCAAGTACAAGCAGCTTTCCAGAAGAATGCTTCTGTGAACAGCTTTTCAAGGTTCTGGACCACTCTATTTAGTCAATAACAAATCAGAGCAAAACATTCACATAAAATCAAGGTACAGCATTCACAATATTGCAACTTATCACAGAAAATCAAAATATAGCATTTACAGTAACATCACTAAAATGGCCATATAGTTTTCACCATAGTGGTCACATAGTTTTGAACAAAGTACAATCATTTGGTCAATCAATTATTTAGTAACTCAATCATTCAATCATCCTTAAGGGTCACAAAATACAAAAGTCAAAGTTCTCCACTCATGGGGCACACTAAGTTACAAAGCAGTCACTATTTGGTGATCATTCACTATTCAACCATCAGAAAATACCCAGGCCATCCACCCTTTGATCACAAGTAAATCATAATCTTCTCAGTCAGTCCACAGTATGCAAGTAAAGTCTTCTTTCAGCTTGACTCAGGGTAGGCTCTCAAATTCCCTGGATCCCGTTCCATGGTCCCAGCTCCTACCCGTATTCACCAAACTGTCACCGGGGTTCAAAGGCAGACAGCTCCCAGCTGCTTGTCCAGCTCTCAGTGCAGTTACTGTTCCATTCTGAAGGTCAGGTGTCCAATCCACCTTAAATTCTTCACAGTCTCTGTTCTTGGGATTTCAAGGCTTAACAAAGCCACAAATAGAGAAAATACTGGCACCACAGTCTTGCTTCCTCAGGTTTCTGCAGCTCCAGCTGACTCTCAGCCTCAGCAGGTTTTCAGCAGCTCCAGCTGGCCCTAGGAAATCTTAAGCAGAAGTTTCAGCGGGTTCTCAGAATCAAAATCACTTCATCCAGGTTCTCAACATAAAAATCATTCTCTCCAGCCTGGGTTTGTCTTCCTCAGCCTCTAGAACAGTGGTTCTCAACCTGTATGCCGCAACCACTTTGGGGGTCAAATGACACTTTCTCAGGGGTCACAGAGGTCACCTAAGACCATCGGAAAACACATATTTCCAACAGTCTTAGGAACAGAGACACGGCTCCTCTATCTGTCTCCAGGCAGATCCGCCTACATGCAGAAACACCCACATACAAGTATTAAAGGGTCACAGCATTAGGAAGGTTGAGAACCACTGCTCTAAAACCTGGCTTCAAGAACATCTGAAATTCCAGCTAGGGCTTTTCCTTATATACCTATTAGCTCCTCCCTTTTCAGCCCCTTCCAATCACATCAGCAACAGGGGTTTCCTGTTCAGCCCCTTCCTGTTAAGTCAGCAGGAGGAGTTCATACCTTTTATTTCTTTAACAGAGGCTTAATTTGAAACTAGGTGCTAAGTACCTCTTAGCTTAGCAATACAAAAGGATCTTCAAATTTCATTACCATTACACCCCCATGGAAATAGAATGCAAACTTCAGAAAAGCTGAAACCATTTCTCTTTGTCCTTTAATTTTTTCCTACAGTTTTCCTTCCATTTGTCCTTCTTTCCTTGCTTCATATTCTTAGTACTTAGTACAATGCTTTTCATATAGAACTTCCTTCAGTGACACTCTCTCAACACAAATGGCCAGGGAATAATTTGAGATCATTTCCTTTTATCTGGAATGTTACTCCATGTATTCAGCAAGCACCCTAGGATACCCAGGATCAATGCTGGCACAGGTTCTTAGATCTGCTTTTCTAAAGGAAAGCAACTCAAAATGGGTTAACAATCTTACTTTAATCAGTCAAACAAATATCATTTACCTAGTTCAGGGGGAAAAGTCAGCATCCTGAACTTCAGAGAATGCAAACAGAATACAAAAATAAGTTAACAAGCAGAAGTTACAAGCAGGTAGAGAAACAGATCAGCAGACAGGCTTCCAAACCATCTGACCATTACATCAGTTACCTATTCAGTTACCAGACAGGGAAGCATCAGCATCTGGGTTTCTCAAAGCTGGGGGACTCAATGGCTTCCCAGAGTCTCATCTGGTCAAATCACACAATTCCTCTCAAAGTGAGCCCCAAAGCAAAACCTCACATCAGGGTGGATATATAGCCTTCTCCTGGCTCAGAGAATGAGACAGCTCTCTTGACTCACTGCCCAATAACAAAGCAACAGGTGGCAGGCATTCCCGAAAAACAAGCCTCCTGCCACAGGCTCCACAAGACCACATCGAGCCTATTAGAGCACAGAGTATTCTTTCAAATAGGGGAAGGTTTTCAGAGTCATGTAGCCACTTTAGCAAAGGGCCTAGTGGCAGGGAAGATCTTCAGATTCCCATAACACTCCACTGAGGTAGAATCTATGAATTTTACTATCTGTCATATTCTTCTGTGGTCTACATGTTCCCATTATGATTGTTCAAGTTCACAAAGTATCAAAACATTTAAAGAAAATGATTTATTAAAATACATAGAAATTTGCTTCTAAAGTTAGAGTCAGTAACGTAGTATCCTTTATCTATCTAATGTTTTGCTTTCTCTGTGAGATGAGATCAGAAAATGTAGAGGTATAGACGCCAAAATTCCAACAAGCTGGATCCTGCCAAAAGAATTGGACTCAAGTCTTCTCTCAGCCAAAGAAAAGCAAAGTTTATTAAAAGTTCACTTGTATTGGACATAGAGCAAGTTTGAGCTAGAAAATTCTATTGTGCTCTCACATACATGGACTCAAGATGGGGTCTTATATACAGAAAACTTGTGTGAGGAATCTAGGAAAAGTTAAGAGGAGGAGTTTGGGGACAGTCTTCAGGAGGAGTTAATGAGGTCAGGCAACAGTTGATTTGGGTATAGATATTTTTATAGGTTCAAGGATGGGAAGTAGACGGACAATGGAGAGCTAAGCTAGTAACAAAGGTTTGGATAGAGCCGCAATGAAAGGCTCATGGCCTCATGCAAATGCCTCATCAAGTGGGAAGATTCAATCAGAGTTCAAGGGGGTTCCCAGAGCCTACACCTCATCATATAAATTTATGTTTTCTCTTTTTTTAACTTTTTAAATTTAAATTTAATGTTTATTGTTAGTTTACATCATTCATTTCCACAAAATTTTGAGTCACAAATTTTCTCCCCATCTTTTCCCTACCCATCAACCCAAAACAGTGATCTCACTGTATACCCCCTCCCCCAATCTGCTCTCTCTTATATCCTCCTCATTGCCCCTCCAACTTTCTAGTAGGGCAAGATGGATCTCTATATCCCAGTTCGTGTATATCTTATTTCCCAGTTTCATGTAAAAAATAATAATAGTAATAACATATATTTTTAAACATTTGATTTTAAAACTTTGAGTTGCAGATTCTTTCCCTTCCTCCCTTGTCACCCATCCTTACTGGGAAGATAAGCAATTCAATATGGGCTGTACACGTGTAGTTACGCAAAACATTTTCACAGCGGATATATTGTGAAAGACTGACTATATTTCCCTCCATCCTATCCCACCTCCCACTTATTCTATTCTCTACTTTGACCCTGTCCATTTACAAAAGTGTATGCTTCTAATTACCCTCCCCCCAATCTGACCTCCCCTCCATAATCCCCCTTCACCTTCCCTTCTCCCCCTACTCTCCTATGGAACAAGATACCCAAATTAGTGCGTATGTTGGTCGCTCCCTAAGCCAAACTCAATGAGAGTAAGGTTGACCCATTCCCTTTTGCCTTCCTTCTGCCACTCCATTTTAACTGTTATCCCTTGCCTCTTCTATATGAGATAATTTACCTCATTCTATCTCTCCCCATCTCCTCTCATTATATTCCTCTAACACCTCTCAATTTCACTTTTTAAGTACCATCCTTTCCTATTCAATTCATCCTGAGTCCTCTATGTATACCTGTACACATATATACACACACTCAGATATGTATTCATGCAAAGATATACACTCCTATATAGACATATTTGTACATGTGTGTATGTATACATATATACACATTTATATTCCCTTCAACTATCATCATACTGAAAAAAGTTTCATAAGTTTACAATTATCATTTTACCATGTAGGCATGTAAATAGTTCAACTTTGATAAGTACCTTATGCTTTCTTCTCCCTGTTTACTTTCTCATGCTTCTCTTGTTTCTTGGATTTGAATGTCAAATTTTTGATTCAACTTTGATTTTCCATCAAGAATTCTTGGAAGGCCTCTACCTCATTAAATGACCATATTTTCCTCTAAAACATTATACTCAATTTTGCTGGGTAGGTGATTCTTGGTTTTAATCCTAGCTCCTTTGACCTCTGGAAGATCATATTCTAAGCCCTTCAATCCCTTAATGTAGAAGCTGCTAGATCCTATGTTATCCTGATTGTGTATTCACAGTATTCAAATTGTTTCTTCTTTGCAGCTTGTAATATTTTCTTCTCGCTCTAGGAACTCCAGAACCTGGCTATAATATTCCTAGGAGTTTTCTTCTTGGAATCTTTTTCAAGAGGTGATTGGTGAATGCTTTCAATTTCTGTTTTGCCCTTTGGTTCTAAAATATCAAGACGATTTTCCTTGAGAATTTCTTGAAGGATGACTTTTAAGTTCTTTTATTGATCATGGCTTTCATGCAGTCCAATAATTTTAAATTGTCTCTCCTGTATCTATTTTCCAGGTCAGTGGTTTTTCCAATGAGATATTTCACATTCTCTTCTATTTTTTCAATTGTTTGGATCTGTTTAATGGTATGTTGTTTTCTCATAAAGTCATTAGCTTCCATTTACTCCAATTTAATTTGGAAGGAATTATTCTCTTCAGTGAGCTTTTGAAATTCTTTTCCCATCTGGCAAATTTGACTTTTTTAAGGCATTCTTCTCCTCATTGGCTTTTTGAGCCTGTTTTGCCATTTGAGTCAGTCTATTTTTTAAGTTGTTATTTTCTTCAGTCAGGTTGTTGACTCTCTTTTCATGATTTTCTTGCATCATTCTCATTTCTCTTCCCAATTTTTTCTCCACTTCTCTTACTTGATTTTCAAAATCCTTTTTGAGCTCCTCCATGGCCTGTAACCAGTTCATATTTTTCTTGGAAGCTTTTGGTGCAGGAGTTCTGACTTTGCTGTCTTCCTCCCATTCCATGCTTTCATCCTTTTTGTCCCCAAAAAAGGAATCTAAATTCAGATGGCTGAGCTGGCTTTGTTTCCTTTGCTTGCTCATGTTGTTACTCAATTACTTGACTTTTGAGGTCTTTGCTACAGTAGAACTCTCCCAGAGGGGAGAGCTTTGTCCCAAATTGCTGGGATTTTTGAAGCTGCCAGAGTTATTAGGGGTGTGCCATCTCTACAGCCCCCACCAGCTCTGGCTCATTTGGTCATATACCTCAGGACCACCACCCAAGACAGCAATCCAGATCCAGGCAGGTTAAGGCAAGAGTGATTACCCCTCTGATTGGTCACTTGGCTCCCCTTACTATCTGCAGTCCAGGAGCTCTGAAACAGCCATGTGCAGGTGACTGCATAGCCACCACTCCTCTGCTACTTCTTTCTCCAGGGGCAGCAGTGGGACCGTGCCTCTATCCCCCCCCCCCCCCAGTTTCAAAAGAGTTCCACCGACCTTTTACTTTGTCTTTGGCCTCTATATGTTGATATTTCTGGAATCTACCACAGCTGTTGGTGATCCACTCTCCTGAAGTCCTCTCTAGCCACTGCTGTTTTGGGGCCATGCTGGGGCTAAACCTGTGGGTTCATGTGGTCTGGGCTTGGGTGTGCTCAGCTACCAGCACACTGTCATGGACCCTTACTGCCAGCTTGCCAGGCTGCCTTCAGTGGGAGATTTGTTTCTTTCTGCCACTTTGTGGATTCTGTAGCTCTAAAATTTGTTTATAGTCATATTGTATAGTTATTTGAGGTGGTTATGTGGGGAGCCAGGGAGTTTTCCTGCTTCTATGCCACCATCTTGTCTCCACCCCTGAACCTATATTTTCTATTAACCTTTGAACTCTCTCTAAGAACCTATGTTCCCAACACTTAAATTCACAAACTAGTTGGGGTCTCAGCAAGAGGAAACAAAAGCTCACATGTGTACACTGGTGCTATGTGTCATGTTCCTATTGGGCTGGCAAATTTCTCTCATGTATATCAAGATGAAAAAAGTTCTAGTCATACAGTTGAGGGAGAGATTGGGAAAAAAATGAAAACATAATACAAATGACAAGTGTATGGTTTGAGGAAGTACAGATGCTCCCCTATCTCTATCACTACCTCAGCTGGTGGTTATCTATTGTGCAATTTATATGGTGCTAGAAATGTATTCTGGCCAAGGGTTTATATGGGAATATATTGACAAATAAAGACAAAGATTGATGCTTCTCACACTGCCATGACAAAAGCACAGCCCCTGCTATTTATTACTTTGACTGTGTGGAGAGTTAACTGGACCTAAAAGAACTAGAGACTGAAAACTAGAGATAACTCAAATTGTTTTAAGGAGCATGGTAACATTTCTGCCTTCTAATTCATCTTCTCTTTTTCCCTACTAGTTTGTATATAATTTCTTGTTCAAAATATTATTTCTGTTATTTAAAGATTTTTTTCTTTTCTATTTTAATTATTAATATAACTGACTCAATTTAGATGAAATCTGAGTTGATCCTAGCTATGCTTCAGATCAGAAAGTGATACAGTAGGGGCGGCTAGGTGGCTCAGTGAATAGAGCACCGGCCCTGGAGTTGGGAGGACCTCTGTTCCAATCCAGCCTCAAACATTTAGCACAAAACTAGCCGTGTGACCTTGGGCAAGTCACTTAACCCCAATTGCCCTACTTTCCCCCTCCAGAAAGCAAAAAAAAAGAAAGAAAGATATACAGTGTTATGTTTTATGAAAAAGGGAAAAAAATGTATACTAGGAAGGTCTTGAAATGGTGAAACAATAAAAACAAATGAAAACAAAACAAAAAGGGGGGAATTAAACTCTCTCCATCTCCATAATTTATCTAAATAGGGACTGAGTAACCAAGGTAAATGTATATGTATTATAAAACATAATGATAAATTACATATATATATATATATAATATATATATATGCATATACACATGTAAATTGAATTATTCCTACTACTTTATAGTCTCTTCTGATATCTCTCTTCTTAATCACCTACTTCTTAATTACAATCCTCACTTCATTATATGCCACAATTCTAGTAGCTTTATTCTACTTGATTCTTAACTTTAATCTTTAACATTAATGTCATAACATCTTCTTCTTAGAAAAAATAAGTGACTATCATTGGTCAGTTTTAAAATTCTCCAATAATGTCTTAGATTGCATTACTCCAACTACTGTCTTCTCTTCCAGAAGGGAAAATATGATGTTTTAGAATGAGTATTAGGTTTGTTGCCTCAAGACTTGGTTATGTCTCCAAGTTACATGTCCAGGACTTACTTACTAAGTGTTTTTTGTCATCAAGGAAAAGCCATTTTACCTTTCAAATCTAGACTTCTTATTGGTAAAAGTGAGATAATAACACTTACATTCAGTCTTACAATGTTACTGGGTGGAAATAAATTGTAAGCATTAAAGCACAATGTAAATGAAGAATGTATTTTGTACCCTCAAACACGCTTGCTCAATTTTCTGTGGCTTCCATCACAACTATGGGCTACAGATTCTGTGAAACCCCTTGAACTCTGATTGAATCTTCCCACCTGATGAGGATTTTCCCTGAGGCCATAACAGTTTCTTTATCCTAGACTCAAATCTCTGTTACCCTTAAACTAGCCTAGTCCTCCATTGTCTTTCATCTCCAGGTAGCCTTCAGCTATTTCCCACCTTTAATCTCATTACTGGAGTCTGACCTCAGTGGCCTCAAGATTCCCCTTAGATTTCTCCTCAAGACCCTCTGCAAATCCCTCCTCTAAACTACCACCTAAATCCTCCCACAAACTTTTATTTAAAAATTAAATTGATTTATTTACTTTTGGTTTACAACATACAATTCCACAGTCCCTTGAGTTTCAGATTTTCTCCCCCTCATTTTCCTCTCCCCACCCCCATCATAGTGGCATGCACTGGAATATAGGATCTACAAATATCTTCACATTAATTATTAGTCAGGCTGTAAAGAAGGATTATAACTGATGGAATAGTCAGTGGGAAAGAGGAAAAAAAACAAAGCAAGTGGTTTGTTCCAATCTGCAGTCAGACTCCACATCTCTTTCTCTGCATGTGGATATCTCTTTTGATCATGAGTCTTTTGGAGTTGTCTTATTACCTTATATTGCTGAGAAGAGCCCAGTCTATTGAAGTTAGTCATCACACATACGTTGCATCTGTGATTGTATGCAAATTTCTCCTGGTTCTGCTCTTCATGCTCAGCATCATTTCATATAAGTCTCTCCAGGTTATTATGAAGTCTGTCTGCTCCTCATTTCTTATAGCACAGTAGCATTCCATTACATTCATATACACATATACACATATACACAATTGATGAGTATCCCATTGTTTTCCAATTCTTTGCCACCACAAAAAGAGCCACTATAAATATTTTTGTACATATGGGTCCTCTTCCACTTCTCTGATCTCTTTGGGATATAACCCTAGATGTGGTATTCCTGGATCAAAAGGCATGCACTTATTTATAACCCTTTGGGCATAGTTCCAGATTGTTCTCCAGAAAGGCTGAATCAGTTCATAGCTCCAACAACAATGAATTAGTGTTCCAATTTTTCCATATCCTCTCCAGCATTTATCATTTTCCTATTTTGTCATCTTAGCCAATCTGGCTGGTGAGATCTCGACAATCTTTCTGTATATAAGATCCATCTTGCCTCCATGATGAGGCTGAGAATTCATTCTAGGACAGACTCAATCTGTGTCAGATTATTCCAGGACCCTTGTCCAATATGGATAACCTTTGATAAACCTTGCTTTACTTTGGCTGAGAAAAGATGAGTCAAATTCATTTGGCAGGACCCTGGCTGTTGTTATTCTGGGGTCTGGAGCACCCCTAAACCTCAACATAAGGAAACAGCTGAAAGCTATCTGAAAATGACAGACAATGAAGGGCTAAGCTAGTTTAAGGGTAACCAAGATTTGGGCCTAGGATAATGAAAGGTTTATGGCCTCAGGCAAATGCTCCATCAAGAGGGAAGATTCAATGAGAGTTCAAGGGGTTTTCCAGAGCCTATATCCCATCAACACCACTTTCTTTTTTCCTGTGTATCTTATACAATGATATAAATTTTGATAAAAATTAAATAATCTAGTAAAACCTGAGATGAATCATGTTAAGTGATGCAAACTGAAGTGAGCACAATGAGGAGAAAATTGCACATAGTAACAGCAATATAACAATGACCAACTGAAAGATTTAGCTATTCTTATAAATTCAATGATTAAAGAAAATTTCAAAACATACACAAAGAAAAATGCTATCTTCATGCAAAAAGAGAGCTGATGAACGCTGTATGTAGGATACAGAATACTTTTTTCACTTAATTTATTGTACTTTATTATTATTATTACTATTTTTGGCACCACGGCTAACATGAAAATATTTTAAATTGCTTTACATGTATAAGTGACATATAACGCCTTCTCAGTGGATGGGGAGAGTCTAAAAGGAAGGAGAGAATTTGGAACTCAAAATAAAAAAAAAGGAATGCCAAAATAAAGTATAATTATTTAAAAAAAAACTGGACTCTTATGAGGTGAGATAAGAGTTCTGATCACTAAATTATTTATACATCTCAACCTCACAATCAAAAACATACAAAGGAAGGGAGGGCATCTTATTAAGGAATGGGACAAGTGGGTGGAGCCAAGATACAAGCAGGAAAACTCCGCAGCTCCCCCACAACCACCTCAAATACCCATAAAATATGATTCTAAACACATTTTAGGGGTCCAGAACTCACAAAATTACCGAAAAACACATCTCCCACTTAAGGCAGCTTAGCAGGAGGGACAGGAAGAGCTCATTGCACCACGCTGGGAGCCAAAATTGGCCTGGCCTGAACCTGTGGCCTGACCCTGGGGCCACCAGCAAAAGCCACAGCTGGAGCCTAAATGAGAGTGGATCAGCAGCATCTGTGGTGATTTACAGAATTATCAAGCCATAAGAAAGAAGGACTAAGGGAAAGAGTAGTGAAACTCGGCTAAATTCAGGGGAAAGGAGCAGATCCAGAAGACTGCCTCCAAGGCAAGGAAGCAGCAGAAGAAGCAGCCCTGCAGCCACCACCATGTGGCTGCTTCAAAAACTCCCAGCCTGCAGATTGTAGGGGGACCAAGCAATCATTCACAGGCTAAGTGCTCTTGCCTTGAACTGCCTAGATTGAGATCCCAGTCTTAGGTGGTGGTCCTGGGGTGCGTTTTTAGTGAGCCAAAGCTGATGGGGGCTGCAGTGGCCTCCTAATAGCTCCAGCAGCTGCAAAAAACCCAGTGATTTGGGACAAAGCTCCCCCCTCTGGAAGCAGAGATCTACTGAGCCCAAAAGGCAAGTAACTGACTGGCAACATGAGCAGGCAAAGGAAGCAAAGCAAGAACAGCAATCCAATTTTAGATTTCTTGTTTGCAAACAAAAAGGATCAAAGCATGGAATGGGAGGAAGACAACACAGTCAGAACTCCTGCACCAAAAGCTTCCAAGAAAAATGCAGATTAATTACAAGCCATAGAGGAGCTTGAGAAGGATTTTGAAAACCAAATAAGAGCAGTGGAGGAAAAATTTGGAAGAGAAATGAGAATGATGCAAGAAAATCATGAAAAGAAAGTCAACAACTTGACAGAAGAAAATAACACCTTAAAAAATAGACTAACTTGAACGGCAAAAGAGGCCCAAAAAGCCAATGAGAAGAATGCCTTAAAAAGCCAAATTAGCCAGATGGAAAAAGTATCTCAAAATTTCAGTGAGGAGAATAATTCCTTCAGAATTAGGGAGGAGGAAATAGAAGCAAATGAC
>CM053582.1:245427687-245488673 GCA_028627135.1 Pseudochirops cupreus
GAAAAGTCAGAGGAGTGAGGGGGGAAGACATAGGAAAGAATAGACTGGGGGAGGAGGGATACACTGGGATGGCTGTTTTGGGGGGGTGGGTAGGGGAAAGATGAGGAGAAAATATATAACTCAAAATCTTGTGGAAATGTATGATGCAAACTAAAATAAAATTAAAAAAAAAAAGTATGTGGTGGGAACATCCCTGTCCCAATAAAGCTGACTGTTAAACATTTACCAGTATGCCCCTGCCCAAAAGGTAATAGAAAATGACTTGTTGGGTGTGAACAGATTACAAGTCCTATCAAATGAAGAGTCATAACAGATAGTATCAGAGATACTAATTGGGGGATTTTTTGGGAGAAAAATAGACAGGTCAGTCATTTCGTGAAAGGGAAAAAGGGAAAAAAAGACAGTTCTGTACTCTATCACTTTTCATTAAATGTCAAGAGAGCCTGAAAAAGATCTTCAGTATATTGGGTGAATTCTCTGTTGTGGATTTATGGAAGGATATGGACAAGAATCTCAAAGTATGGTCATGGGTTGAGATCTTAATATAGTTGGAGAGTCTACCCACTTCAACAGGATCATGGATCTATTGACCTATTAAGGGTGTTGTAACTCTGGGGTTCTGACCATGGCCATTATGTTTCCTCCAACTTCAACCAATTCCCTTACCATTGCCTGGTCCCCAGTCAAGAGGCTCATGATTTCATAGCTCTGGCCTGGGTTTAATTTTTGCTGTAGTCAAATGGCCCCCAAAATTTGGTAAAGTAGGAAATAATCTTGGTCTCTAAGTCAAGAGACCTCTCTTATCTTTGTCCTTACTCAGTGGAGTGACCTTGGGGAGATCAAATAATTTCTTTAGCTTTTAATTTACTTCTATAAATCATTCTACTTTATAAAACAAGAGAGTTGGTCTTGATAACAATCTCTAATATCTGTGATGACTTTTAAATGCTATGATTTTAAGCCCTGATGACCTCAGCCATGACTTTCTTTTTCAGTTTACAATTCCACTTTCTATATAATTTTGCCTCCTGTTTTATACTTGTTACTCTCAGTGAAAGACCAGGAAAGGCCTGTGAGGGACCAAGAAATCAGTAGAATCAATTGGGAAAACTAAGTCTCACCATATTCTTCAATGGTCAATTTGCAGAAGAAAAAATGTACCTGTACCTCACAAGGTTGTAGTAAGAACTTTAAAACCCTACAGAAATGTGAATTGTTATTGTTGCCTTTATCAGTCACCCAAATTTGGATGTTCTTAAGTAAAAAGTCTCATCTGGGATCATTTGTACAGGTTTAAAATGTTTTGAACTACTTTAAACTGGTCTGAACCTATTTAAACTGTTCTGAACCAGTTTAGAGTACTTTTTGGAGGGCAATTGAGGTCAAGTGACTTGTCCAAGGTCGAATGGCTAGTTTTTGTGTTAAGTGTCTGAGGCTAGATTTGAACTCAGGTCCTCCTGACTCCAAAGTTGCTCTATTCACTGTGCCACCTAGCCACCCCTGTTTAGAGTACTTTTAACTGGTTTGAGCTGGTCTGAAATGGTTTGAACTGGTTTTAGATGATTGGGAGACATTTAAATTGGGAGAGGTTTAAAATGATTTTAGTCATTTTGAACTGGATTGAACCAGGTTAGACTGATTGAAACTGATCTTCACTGGTTTTAGCTGGCTTGAATTTGCTAAAAGCTGTGTAAACCAATTCAGACTGACCAAAAGCAGGTCACAACAATTTAAACCAGTTTAAAATGATCTAAAACTGGTTCAGATAAATCCAAACCAGACAAAACCAGTTTAAACTGGTTCAGAGCAGTTCAAAATAACCAAAACAGGTTCAGACCAGTCTAAACTGGTTCAGACCAGTTCAAACTAGACATAACAACTTCAGACAATTTTAAACTGGTCAGAAGCAATTTAAACCAGTTTACACCAGTTTTAATTGGTCGGAATGAGTTTAGACCAGTTCACACTGCCCCAAACCAGTTCTTGGTTCAGACCAGCTAAGACTAGTTCAAACCAGGTAAAACCAGTACAAAATGGTTCAAACCAACCAAAAAAGGGTCAGACCAGTTTAAACCAGTTCAGACTAGTTTTCAGGTGGTATAATGTTTGTGGTTCTGTTAAAGAGGACTCAATATCAGAACTAAGAGAAGTTGTGAGAGTACTAAAATATCCTGGGGAGCAAATGAGAATTGAATAAATTAGGCTAAAATTCTGCCCAAGAGGGAGAAGTCCTCTTGGAGTTTTTAGGGAGAGAGGTATGTTGAAGGAATTAACCTAAATGTAGGTTTAAGTATGTCACTAAAGAAAAAAAAAGGAACAAAAAAAAAACTGCTCTGAGCATAAGCAGGAGACAGACAGGTAAATAGAAAAGACAGGGTAAAAGTTCTCTGAAACAAGTAGTTTTTATTTTAACTCTGATTTCTGTATGATTTTGTCTGTGTGAGTTTTCTTTCTCTCTCATGTGAGTTTAGAGTTTTGAAGGTAGAATCAGAGAAGGGATTTTTCTCTGAGGAAAAATGTTGCATTTTACTTTGGTTGGAATTTAACTTCAGTTTCAAGCTGATAACATCTCAGAACAAGGAGCCCTTAGCAGGACTTCAGCCTGCAAGCCTTAGCAAGAAGCCCATCATCTCAAGTGAGGTTAAGAAGTCACTTAAAGCCATTTGGATTTTGTTTAAATTAAATCTAGGAGGGGTGGCTAGGTGGCACACTTGCCCTATAGTCAGAAGGACCTGAGCTCAAATCTGGCCTCAGACATTTAAGCCTCAGGTACTTAACACAGTAGCTGTGTGACCTTGGGCAAGTCGCTTAACCTCAATTGCCCTGTCCTTCCCACTCCAAAAATCAGAAAGAAAAATTAAATCTACGAGACTGTCTTTGTAGTCCAACGCCACCCCAAAGTATATCTGATATCAGGGTAATATGTTGTCAAGACACTATTAAGAGACACCTTGTTTTCCAGATCTAAAGCCCAGCAAGCAAGCCATGACCTGAGCTTGGCTTAACAACAATCCTTTGTGCTCACCTTCTGGGAGGGACAGTCCCTAAGCTAGGCAAACACCAATAGGCCTAGACATGAAGCCCTGCCATGAACTGAATTTTTGTCACTAGACAACCTTGCCTCACTGTTGCTTTTATGTCTCACTACACTGTTTGACTCTTTGTCTCTCCACAAGTATGTAAATCAAGATTCACTCACACTAAAGCATGTTCCCCAACTACTCTGGGGCACTGGCACAGAGAGATTCCTCCTTGCTTGCAAGTAATTTCCCTCACTTTGAAATTAAACTTGTGTTTGATTCTTGGCTCTCCCATCTGTAGCCTGATCTATTTGGCCCCAGTCACCCACAGGTTCACTTCAGTTGGCAGTGTTCAAAACTGCAACAATAAGGTTTTTTTTTTGTCTTTCAAGACACTTTAATCGAATACAATCACTTTATAAGTAACGATGGTAAAAATTGTGAGAGATAACTAGCTCTCTAGATCTGATTAAAATTTCTCCTTCTATGAATTTATTCGAAGAAGTTAGAATTATTTACTAAAGGACATACTATGTGGCCAAGCTTGAGTCTCTTTTCCAGCTTTCTTGAAACCCAATAATAATCTTTCCATTAGAACAGGGATTCTGAGCCTTAGGTTTATTTTTATTTTTTAATGCAAATAGTATTTTATTTTTCCCAATTACATGTAAACATTTCAACACTCATTTTTGTAAGATTTTGAGTTCCAAATGTTTCTTACTCTCTCCCACCCCATACCTCTCCCCAAGACAGCAAGCAATCTGATGTAGGCTATATCAGGTACAATCACATAAAACATTTTCACATAAGTTGTGTTGTGAAAAAAGAAATAGAACAAAAGGGTAAAAATTGGTTTATTTTTTTTAAACAGTACTTCAACATAATTGGTTTATTTTGTCACCATATGAATTTTATTTTAGGTGTCCATAGGTTTCAGCATAATGCTAGTTAGGCATGACACAATTGGTTTAAAAACCCTTTCACTAGAATTCACTTCCTTCCCCCTCCCCACCCAAAACTCTTCTGCTTCATGGTTCTCCTATTCATCCACTCACCTATTCACCTATTACCTTTGTTTTTTGCTAACTAGTTACAGCACTGGAGATGTTTAACTTGTATAGAACATTTTCAGAACCACTAATTCTTTACCAACCTTGAGGCCCCAAATTAAACAAGGGACTTGTAAAAAGCAAATTTGATCTTACTTTAGGACTTGTGCTTTGATTACTTGTCTCTAAACCTAAATAAATTACTTGTCTCTAATAAATCCTATGCTAATTCACGTGATTGGGATGGAGCATGACACAGCAGCAACAAAGCAGATCTTTTGAAAGAATGCAACATATATTCTGTAATAGAGTGCTGTACCTGGAGTCAGTAAGACTCATCTTCCTGAGTTCAAATCTGGCTTCAGTCACTCACTAACTCTGTGACAAGTTGTTTAACCCTATTTGCCTCAGTTTCCTCATCTGTAAAATGAATGGGAGAAGGAAATGATGAAATCCAATATCTCTGCCAAGAAAACCCCAAATAGGGTCATGAAGAATCTGACACAACTGAAAAAAATGAACAACACATGTGTCATGTATTATGTCAAATGCTTTCCACGTGTTATCTCATTTGATCCTTACAAGAACCCTGAGAGGTAGGTGCTATTATGTTCCCTATTATAACTGAAGAGGCAGAAGGAGAAAGGTTAAATGACTTGCCCAGAGTCATACAACTTGTAACTGTCTGATGGTGTATTTTAAGTTGACTCCAGTTCCAGGGCTATATCTTTGTTTAGGGCACATACACTGGTGTAGAAGCTTCCTCTAACAATGTGTTGAGGTACAGCCTCTGGAAACCCTCTTGAACTCTGATTGGATTTTCCCACTTGATGAGGCATTTGCATGAGGCCATAAGCCTTTCATTGGGCTCTACACAAACCTTCCTTACTAGTATGGCCCTCCATTGTCAATCTACTTCCCACCTTTGAGCCTATCAAAATATCTATACCCAAATCAACTGTTTCACCTTGAAGTGGCCTAGCCCACCATTGTCTGGAATTTCTAGGTAGCCTCTAGCAACTTCACTCCTTTACTGGAGTCTAACCTATTGACTCTTCCTGAAGACCCTCTCCAAACTCCTCTCCTAGACCACCCCTAGATTCCTCCCACAATTTTACTGCCTATAAGACTCCATTTTTCCCCCATATGTGTGAGAGTACCATATAATTTTTTAGTACAGACTTGCTCTGTGTCCAATACAGACTAACTTTTAATAAACTTTGCTTTTCTTTGGCTGAGAGAAGACTTGAATTGAATTCATTTGGCAGGACCTGGCATGTTGGTATTTTGGTTTCTTGAGCAACACTAACCTTAACTACATCAAATGAAGGTCACTAACTTCTCTAATATTTATACTCTTTTAAAGAGTTTCCTAGAGCACTGAGGGGTGACTTGCCCAAAGTTATCCAGTCAGTATGTGACACAGCTAGAATTTAAACTCAGGTCTTTCTGTCTTCAAGGTAAGTTTTCTATCCACTACCCAGCAGTTCTCACCCTGTGGGTTATGTTCAATTTGAAACAATGAAAATACATCCTGCATATCAGATAGATTCATAACAGTAGCAAAATTACAGTTATGAAGTAGCAATGAAAATAATTTTATGGTTGGGGGTCACATCAACATGAGGAACTGTACTTAAGTGTCACGGCATTAGGAAGGTTGAGAACCACTGCACTACACTATATTCTCTCTTAATACAAATTACAGTTTGACACCTCATTCCCTTTCATGAACTCTATGCTAAAGCCAAATATGATTATTCTCTGCTCCCCAGACATTCCTTGCTCTGTCTATTCACATTATTCACAATTTTTATTCACATCATTTTCTATGATGTGAATATGATATATCCTCCCTCCTCTTTGTCTGTGGAATTTCTCTCCATCCTTTCTAGACTAATTCAGATGCCAGACTCTCCGTGACATCTGTCCTGATATCCTATACTTGTAAATATTTTCCTTGTTTTGTCTCGCATAGAACTTAGTTTCACATGTATTTAATGCTCTTATTCTGTGTTATAGTTCTTCCACAACTGGACTATAATGTATTACATACCTGTTTTTGTCTATATGTTCTCTCACTAGGTTATAAACTCCTTAAGGGCAAGGCATGTGTCGTATCTAAACTTTGTATTTTCTTCTAGCATCTAGTTCAGGCAACTGCCTCCCAATAAATCTTTATTGAACGGAATTGAGTAATATTGAAAATGTCCACTTTTGCTAAAAATCCCCTGCATTTCAATATAATCCCAATTCTTACATTTGCCACAAATATGATTCCGCTAACACATTGAATGCCATTTATTCAAGACTCTGGGAAGTACAACCTCTGGCATATTCATTACAAGGGGGTAAATGATTATCTCTGTTTGACAACCTTTTCATGGGAACGCAATATCTCCACCTTGCTTCTGTGTGCTTTAAAATCAGATCAAGTAGTCGAGAGAACAGATGCTACATAAGCCACTTCATGGGCATTTTACTCTGGTTCCTTTTATTCCCCTTCTTCATGATCTCTTGGAAAACATGATACAAATTTTATTACAGTGAACATTATACTTCATTTTAAAAAAGGATGAACCTTCCTGCTCCTCTTCACAGCAAAACACTTAATATACATATCATTAAGCAGAACAGGAGCAACAATCTTCACACCCTGCTTCATCTCATCTACATTTGACTTTCCTAATATTGGCTTTTGGGCTCTGGTGAAAGCACAAATATTGATAATGCATGGGGATAATGATGTTCACAGTTACAGAGCTATGTGATACATCAGCATAAGCTGGATTGTTTTGTTTTGTTTTGTTTTAGGAAGGTGCTGACATGGTAGAGAATGCCAAATAAACAATGAACCCAGTGGTGCAGCAGCACAACCAATTAATGAAGAGGTATTTACAGAGCAACTACTCAAGGTCTAGCACTTAATTAGCTTCTTTAGGAGGTAAGGAAGAAGCCAAGTCTAACCCTTGAGATTAGACTGTTATTGGACATTTAAAAAAGAAACTCTTACAGAAAAATAGATAAGACAGGATAGGCAATTTAGGATTTATGTCCCCCTAACATATATGCAAACAACCAACAATGAACTGTTGAAAAGGCACAAGAAACTGTGTTTCCTCCCTTAAACTCTCCATTTTTCTTTGACTCTGCTTCTGTCTTCTTTTCTTTTCCATCCACACTGGCTATTGCCTGGAACTTGACACATCCCCAGCCAAGGGGAATCTCACCCGTCAACCACTGTTCAGTTAATCATTACTATAGAGAGAAATTGTGGCTAAGTAAAGAGAGGGTTTAGATAAAATGAATTTTAGCAATGTTGGAGAGCAATCAAAAATGAAATAATGACAGTATAATAATGTAACAAGTTGTAAGTATTCATCATACAATGATACCCTGATAACTAAGTTAAAAACAAACAAAACCCTAACATTATGCTTCTTATTACCTCCATGAGTGTTTCTTCCCAGTTCCAGATTTCACAGAACCTTAGACTAGAGAATAGACTATGGAGGTCTTGGAGATCAGATGACATATTTCTAATCCTTCCGTTTTGAGGCTGAGGGATGAATTGACTTGACCAAGTTTGAACACACAGTAAGGGGAACATCTAAGAACTGAATATGCTACTCTGCTACTACGCCTGCCACTGCTGTCTACCTCTGACCCTGCAATTCCATCATTAAATTCTAAGATTACCAAACTTGGATCTTTTCATGATGCTTTGTTTGCTATCTGTACAAGAACTTTACAGGTCTTGCATTACTGTGACCTAAAACAGCTAGGTGACACAGTGAATAGAGGACTGGGCCTGAAGTCAGGAAGCCCTGAGTATTAATGTGGCCATAGACACTTAAAAGTTATGTGACTGACCACAGGCATGCCATTTAACTTTTGTTTGCCTCAGTTTCCTCATCTGTAAATTGGGAATAGTAACAGTACTACCTTGCACAGCTGTTGTGAGGATCAAATGAGAAAATATTTAAAAAGCATTTAACACAGTGCTTGGCATAAAATAGATGCTTTATAAATGCACATTTCCTTCCCTTCTTCATAGCCAAGAAAACTTTAATTAAGGTCATGGAACCTGCCTAAACACAATTCATGAATGTTTCTATTTCTGTCCCCAAGCAGAAATGGCCATGGAACATCTTACACATAGATCCTGAGAAAATAATTAACACAGAAATCTGTGTCTCTGAAATATGGGTGAATTTTTTTATCAGTTTTATGAACAAAGAGCAAACCTAGGCAGAGAGAGGGAGAGGCAGAGAGGGGAGAAAAGGAGAGGATAAGAGAGGAAAAGTCTGGAAAGAGATGAGAGGGATGGGGAAGGGAAAAGTAAGAGAGGAAAGGAAGGAGAGAATTAGAAAGAAAGAGAGAGAGACTTTATTTCCTGCATGTTTTTGCTACTACAAATAGTAAAAACCACAATAAAAATTAAAAACAATAAATGGCAAAAAGCTTATTTATTTCAGAGAAACTTGCCTAAGACAGAAGCTGTGTATTCTTCTAATAGGAAAAAGAGACTGAAAAAAACATATGAGGGGTGGGGGGGGAACAATAGCAACAGGTGCAGTGAGTTAATATAATATAAAGGTACTATTTAAGATATAAAGGATTAGTTAATTTAGACATGAAATCAACTTTAGTGATTATCAGGTCCAATGTTTTCAATTTACAGATGAGAAAACTGAGTCTTGTGACTTTAAGCACCTTGCCAAAGTACATATAAATTGTAATCCCAATTCTGAGATTTACCATATCTGTGACTTTGAGAAAAGTCTTTACTATGATATATAATATTATATATAATCCTTTTGAGACTCAGTTTCCCCTTCTCTGAATAGAGGGCATTCGACTTAATGTCTTTTAGAATTCCTTTCTGCTTTCAATTGGGAATCTAAAGCAGCAGCAACAAAATTCAGTCCTAGGTCCTCTGTCAAAATCTAGTGTGTTGTCTAGCATACCACATAAAGGAATGGTAAGTATTTCATTTGCAAGAGTTGTCATTTTTCATGCTTTTATATAGGCATAAAGACTTGGACTACTCATCATAACTATTGAATCTCCAAGCCCAGTGGATGCCTATCTTTTTATCTCACAGCCTCTAATTCACAAGAGTTCCCAATTGGGTCCAGGTAAAACGATTTAATAAAAATAGATTGGATCTGTTAGAATGCAGGATTCTGCTTTTTAATACATAAAATAGGATGACAGTAGAGGGTAGGATAGAAATTTGGAATCTCTTTTTTCATGTAGCAGCAAACAGTGTTCCTGATGTCCTAAATTAAAACCTTGATTGTATTCTCTGATAAAAAAAGATTTCTGCAGAGAGTAAAGTTACAAAGTATACTTGTAAGCTTATGTTAGTCAGTCAACAAGCATTTATATGATGAGCCAAATGCACTTCTGTGGATAGTCTGAGAGCCTAAACTGCTATACATATCTGGGTGTTTTTTTTTTTTTTTTTTTATTTTTTGAGGGGGGAAGGTAGGGCAATTGGGGTTAAGTGACTTGCCCAAGGTCACAAGGCTAGTTTTTTTTGTGTTAAGAGTCTGAGGTCAGATTTGAACTCAGGTCCCCCTGACTCCAGGGCTAGTGCTATATTCACTGCACCAGCTAGCTACCCCTGTATATCTGTTTTTCTATGGTAAATATTTTGAGTTCATTACAACTGACTTAGGAAAAGAAAAACTTTTGAAAATATAACTTTTTTTTTTTCAGATGTCTGAGTAGCTGGTTAGCATTGACTATATTTACTGTTGAGAGAGTATAGTGTGGGCTGGGAAGGGTTGGGATGGACTTCATGGTAAAATCAGCACCTAAGTCAGGCCTCAAAGGATTGGTTGTTGATGCTGGAAGAAAAGACAAGTAAATATATTCAATGTGTGAGAAAAAAATTAGTAAAGATACTCAGGCAGGAAAGGGGATGATATTTACAAATGTCTAAGGCTGATCTAATTGGAGTGGAGGATTCATAATACTAAATGAGATTATCTGGATTGTGTAGCACTAGAATAGGAAAAGTTTGGAATTGATCCAAAGGACAATAGTGGAATAAGAATTTTTTTTGGAAAGAAGTAAGATTGATCAAAATGGTTTTAGAGGAATTAGCCTGTTAACTCAACTTGAATGAACAAGTATTTATAAATACCTATTATGTAAAAGGAAACCTGGTAAATTTCTGGAATACAAAGATGAAAAAGAAATAGTTTTGACCTTACAGTAATCTCTACAAAAGAAATGTAAGCCACATAGGCATGATTACAAAATACAGAAAAAAACCAATATTGGAAGGCAAAGAGTACCGAAAAATGTGGCAATGTGTGTGTAAGAGAGACACAGAGAGAGACAGAGAGAGAGAGAGAGAGAGACAGAGAGAGAGAGAGAGAAAGAGACAGAGTGAGAGAGAGAGAGAAAGAGAGAGAGAGAGAGAGAGAGAGAGAGAGAGAGAGAGAGAGAGAGAGAGAAAGAGAGAGAGAGATTTGAATGTAAGCTGTACTTGGAAGGAAGTTTTATAAAGCAGGTGATGAGATGATACATTCTAGATAAAGAGGAACACTCATCCAAAAGCTCTGGGGTGGGAGATGGAATGTTTTGGTTATTATTGTGTTTGTTTTATTTTCACAATGAACAGTTAAGCCATTTGGTTGGAGTGTATAAACTGGAATAATATGAAATCACTGTAAATGTAATTGGAAATCAGAATATAGGGGTTTTTAAATTCCAAGCTGGGGATTTTGTATTTTATTCTAGAGGAAATAGGATTTATCAAGAAGCTGGGTGACATGGTAAGATAGGTATCACAGGAATACCAATTTGTCAGTTAGGTAGGAAATTGGTGAGAGAAGTAACAGAAGGCCAGGACACCAGAGAGGGGGTTCCGGATACAGCCCAGGCATGGGATGATGAGGAACCAGTGAGAGTACACAGAGAGTGAAAGTGCATACTTTATCTGAGAAAAAAAAATAAGTGAATATCTGGGGGAATTCTACTCCTCACTATGTTGCTATGAAATGCAACTAACTCAAACATGCTACTGTGTTGGGAGGCATGCACAGGATGTAGGAAAGACATAGAAACCTACAAAGATATATGCTCTATGTTGTTGTTTATACATTGTTAACATTGCTGCACAGCCTACTCTGAGTCAACTATTACCCAGGTATCTGGAGAACAGCTCAGAAATATTCTGTTTGAATAAAGCTATCCCACCTTTGCAGCTCTTTAAGGATATGCTAATGTGGTCTACAGAGCCTGGATCCCACTGGATAAGGTCTACCTTACACCTGAGTCATTCCACAAATGTTGCACAGTCATCACAGAAATAGAGTGCACCAGGATAGAAACATTCTTGATTGTTAAATGTCATTTAATTTCCTATGCTGATGACTGTTCATGCTGCTATTCCCTCCAGAAGTAGAATTATATGATATTACTTTGTAGATATGGTAGAAAATTAAGATGCATTCCTTGGGATTGAGCAGATTTAACTAAAAGTGATGGTCCAGGCTCTTGGTTTAGAGAAACCAAGTTCAATCTTGGGAGTTTCCCACAATTCACTCTTTGGTTTGTGTCTCATCTGGGATTTCCCCCTGGAAACGTCAGAATTTGACCTATGTAGTTCTATATTGAAAAGGTGAAATTGCAATCAGCATCTCTGTCTCCTACACCCACCACTCAAGAAGCTTAACTAATAATATATGGTGAATATAGAAGAACTTTGATTTTCTCCAACAAAAAAAGAAAAAAGATATACTAAGAAAATGTCATAAATATTAAGTGAGTTTCATCATCCTCAGGGACCTATAGAGGCCTGCAAACTTAAAATCTTCCACTATGATAGAGGCTACCTCAGAATGGAAATCATTTAAAGTTTATTGGGAATCAATTCCCTTTCCATTACATACACAATGGCTCACAGTTGTAGTAGAGGATAGTATCTAATATAATGGTGCTCTTCCTTAGTGTTCTTCCTTATGCTCAGAACTCATCTACTTGTTCTAAGAATTTGTCATTATACAGGAGTCCCCATCCTGTCTTCAGAAGGAGGGATTTCTCAAAATCTACCTTGTATCTCCAGTTGCTTCCATATCTTATGTTATATCTCTGCTGGGTATGTGGTCCTCCATTTAAGTGTGACATTAGACTTTCAGCTCCTCAAGAGCTGAATTTTTTTTTTGTAATTTTTTGTGTTATCCCCAGTCTTGATCATGGTGTCTAACACATAGTAGGTGCTTAATAAATGTTTTTTGATTAACTTTAATGACTTTTATGAGTGAGCAATAAAACATATGGGGGAATATATAATTTGTTTCTGGGAGGTATGGGGTTTAGGATTTGACACACAGGGACATATCAGGACAGAAATCTAGACTTAAGAATTAATATGTTCCCCAAGAAAAGAAGAGAATAATGTTTTTTTGGGAAAGGAAAGAGTAAAGATTTGGAGAGGCAGAGAGATATTAAGTAAAGACTGGTCTCATTTTAATACTCTAAAGCTAGAGACACTTAAGAAGATTCCTTTCTTACTCAAGCACAAAGAGACTCAACTCACAAACAAATACCAAAGCTCCCAAAACACTGACCTATTCCTATGTACAAATTGTTGACTCTTCCTTATGACACAGTAAGTTACATTAAAAAAAAATATTATGGCCCAGGTTTAAAATCAGTGCCACATAGGCATTTAGAACAGCATATGAATTCTTTAAATATATATATGTGTGTGTGTGTGTGTGTGTGTGTACACATACATACATATATATGTGTATATATAATTTTCCCCAGTTACATGTAAAAATAATTTTTAACATTCGTTTTTAAAACTTTGAGTTCCAAATTCTCTCCCTCCCTTCCTCCCTCCCTACTCACTACTAAGAAGGCCAGCAATTTGATATGTTATATATGTGTAGTCTTACAAAACATTTCCATCTTAGTCTTGTTGTGAAAGAAAACAAACAAAAAAAACACAAAGAAAAATAAAGTAAAAAAATGTGCTTCATTTTGTATTCAGGCACAATCAGTTCTTTCTCTGGGGATGGACAGCATTTTTTTTATAATAAATCCTTGTCTTGGATTATTGTATTGCTGAGAATAGTTAAGTCATTCAAAGATCATCTTACAATATTGTTGTTACTTTGTACAAAACACATTTCACTTTTCATCAACTCATGTTAGTCATTCCAGATTTTTCTGAGAACATCTTGCTCATCATTTCTCATAACACAATAATCACATACCACAGGGCATCCCCTCAATTTCCAGTTCTTTAACCATGATAACTATTTTTGTACAAATAGAATCCTCTTTCCATTTCTTAAATATCTTTTGGGACATAAATCAAGTAGTGGTACAGCCAAATCAAAGGGTGTGCATGATTTTGTGGTCCTTTGGGCATAGTTCCAAATTGTTCTCCAGAATGGTTGAATTATTTCACCACTTTACCAACAGTTCATTAACATCCTACTTTTCCCAAATCTCCTCTGATATTCATCATTTTCCTTTTCTGTCCTATTAGCCAACCTAACAGATATGAGGTAGAGCATATGTATTCTTTTAGGCCCTCAAATGAACTATACTTCATGATCAGGGTACTATTTTTTGCTCCAAAAGCGAAGAGAGTCCTATTAATATTGCTTTATGTTTGGAAACTTTACCCATATTCCTGGGACTTTTTTATATGAAGGTGGAAGAGAATAAAATAGTCCATGCCTGTGATTACATTGATGAGAGGAATTACTAGGATTAGAAATTCCTTCACCAAGAGAAATAAATTGCTAGAATATAATTTATAGCCTTAGATAAGTATCTGGAAGCACTAAGAGATTGTGACTTGTCCATGGACACAAAAGAACTATATCTCAGAGAAGACTTGAAACCAAGTCTTTCTGACTCCAAGGCCAGGGTTGCACTTAAAATTCCACCAGATTAAAATATTTATAATATTTTACATTTCACAAGCATATCCTGTGTGACTGATTATATAAAGGGATGGCTGAAAGGCATTCTCTGATGCCTTTCCCAATGGCCTATGTGAAAAAGGCAATTTTCTAGACAAACTCCAAATATTCAACAGGAAATATTCAAAATTCTCACAAAATCATAATTCTGTAATCTAATTCTAGATATTTGTCTAAAATTGGAGCTCTTAACTTCTCTTTAGTTTTGTTACCTTCTCTATGGTAGCCAGCGAACTAGCCAGAGACTTCAGACGAAAGAAAATTCATTTCAAAGTCACTGATTTTTATTCTCCCTCATTCTGAAGGATTAACTGATATTGACAAATGCTATACAAAATTTACCCCTCTTGAGACTCACTGACTGCCAAAAATATAATTGTACTCACATGAAAGGCTGGTACCAAGCCTAGATCTAGCTTTGCGTCAAAAGAGTAGAGTAATTTGACTGATGCTGAAAGATTTTTTTTTTCCATTTAGGGGAAACAGATGGGATAATTTGATGGTTATGGTCCCCATGCAGAAGGTCTGCCCCTAACAGTTCCATTTGATAGTGAGGCAGGGTATGATTTCAGCTGGATACCCATTTTATTTTTCCTCCTCTTACCATTGCCAGTTAGCCAATCAATAAACAGATTTTAAGAGACTGCCCACTATACAAACAATACTATTACACTTAGACCTTAGTGTATTTCTATGATTCAAAATCCAATTTCTTTTGCTTTTCCTTTACTTCAGCCTCAGCTTAAAATAACTTCAAGAAATCTTGCTGTAATAAGATGCTTCTCCTAGATCAATATTTTTTGGAAGGGGTTCTTCTCCCCATTTATTTCATGACAATGTCTATTGAAGGATATCTACTTTCTTTGACACATCCTTTTATGGGTTCAGATCAGAACTGTATACTTCTTAATATAATCTTCACATGATTCCAAGTCCATTTTAACATGATTCTATAGCTTAAGTTTCTCTTATCACATTATTGAGAAATCTAGTAATGAAATTTGGAAGGAATCATACAGTTTTGGAGTTAGAAGGAACTTTAGACATCATGTATTTCAGCCAACTTACTTTGATCAATAAGACTAGTCTAAAAAGGAAGTAAGGGATGTAAGACATGAACACAGTTCTTCTGACTCAAAAGCCCAACTTAATTTCTGCTATATCACATTTTTTTTTCTGGAAAACTTTGTATCATTTATGTAAAACTTTTCTTGCTTTGTGGATCTCTTAAACATTTTAACCCACTAATCAAATTCAGCTTACAGCTAAGAATATCTATATTCTATCTGTGAAAATACTGTAAACCTCTCATCTTAAAACTTATAGAACATTAGACAGACTGTACTTAGGACAATTCTAATCTTGAAAATAAGAAGCATTTCTGCATGTTGGTTTTAGCACTGTCTTCATACTTAATGGGAAAAATATACTATTAATATTGCTATGGGTTTTGTTTTATCATTAGTTCTGCCCCATCTCTCCTCCTCTTGATATAAAATTTCTCTCTCCCCTAATAATTTCTTAAGACATTTCGGGACCTTTCTTTTGATCTTATCATAGGCTACTATGTTGTAAGCTTATTTCTCTATCTTATCATTTCTATTAGGTTGTAAGATCTTTGATAGCATGCACTGTTGCTGTTTTTGTTGTTGTTTACCCTTGTTTATCCAGTGACCAAAACAATGTAGATGTTTGAGGAATTGACAGTATCAATCACCAAATGCTTGGATTACTTGGCACAGTCAGATCTATGACAGCCAAGAATAACTGCATGTAGAGAAAGATCATGGACGATTAGGAACAGTTTTAGCTCATAATACAGTACGAAGCAACGGAAGAGAAAGTCAGTTTTAAGGAAGGTAAACTATATCCCCAACTAAGTGAAGTCATTCTGAGATTATTTAAGGAAAAAACTGGAAGAAAGATGACAAAATGATGAAAGATGGCATTTCTCAGCCAACATTTATGTAACAAACTCTTTTTTTCCTATCAAGCACAGGCTAGAATTGGGATATCTTTTTCCATGAAGGGAAACCAGATAGACTAGCAGATGCAGAATGAAGTAAGACTGATGGTAGAGCCAAGATGGCAGAATAAAGGCAGGTACTAACCTGAGTTCTCGCAAATTATCCTCAGAACAACTTTTAAAAACTTCCTCAAAATGAATTCTGGAGCAGCAGAACAAACAAAAGGATGAGGTCAAA
Organism: Pseudochirops cupreus; assembly: GCA_028627135.1. Classification (NCBI taxonomy): domain Eukaryota; kingdom Metazoa; phylum Chordata; class Mammalia; order Diprotodontia; family Pseudocheiridae; genus Pseudochirops; species Pseudochirops cupreus. The sequence continues at coordinate 245,443,926 of CM053582.1, forward strand.
TAATTTTCCTGACCAATACTACTTAGAAGGTCAGCAGGAAAGGTCTGTCTCTCTGGACTGAGAGTAGAGCACAGTGCGGCTCAGGCTACATCCAGGCAAGTCAATAACAGGCCTTTGGAGGCAAATAAATCAGCAGTGGTAGCTTCCAGAGCTCTCAATTCATAGAGAATAAAGGGGTGGGGCAACTGGTTAGAAGGAGAATACAGGGGATTTTTGATGGCACTGAGTTCAGTGCATTGCCCATATACAGTTCTTGGCCTCAGTCCCAGGTTGAGGAGGATTGCTAATAGGAGTAGCGACCCTAGATCCTAAGCAGAGATGAGTTCTTGTGGTTGCTCACAGACCAGAGAACAAGTCAAGAGAGCAGTGACCATACCTCTCAATAGATCATACCAGCTCAGAAAAACTAAAAACTTACAAACCCCCAGAAGTAGCTCTGAAAACAGCAGCACAAAAAACGTGCAGCTTTGGACAGTGCACCCTCAACCCAGGAGTAGAGTTCAACTTTAGCATAAAGTTAGAATTCAGAAAAAGTCTGAAAAAATGAATAAGCTACAGCAACAACAAACAATTACTACAGTGACAGAGATCAATTTAGAATAGTATTTTATATTTTCCCAATTACATGTAAAAAATACACAAACATACATTTCTATCTATCTATCTATCTATCTATCTATCTATCTATCTATGTAATGTTTTACTTTTGAAGTCCAAATTCTCTCCCTCCTTTATTCCCCTTCCCAAGAAAGCAAGGAATTTGATGTAGGTTATATATGTGCAATCACATAAAACATATATTCACATTAGTCATGTTATGAAAGAAAACACAGGAAAACCCCTTTCCCCCTCAAAAAAAAAAACAACAGGAAAAATAAAGTGAAAAACAGTATGCTTGGATTTGCACTCAGACTCCATTAGTGTTTGTTTTTTTTTTTTCTCTTGAGGGAGAAAGCATTTTTCATCATGAGTCCTTTGGAAATTGCCCTGGGTCACTGCATTGCTGAGTATACGTAATTTATTCACAGCTGATCATCATACAATATTGCTGTTACTATGTACAACATTCTCCTGGTTCTGCTCATTTCACTAAAATTTACATAGGTTCATGTAAATCTTTCTAGCTGTTTCTGGAAGCATCCTGCACATAATTTCTTACAACATAATAGTATGTCATTGTAATCATATAACAAAACTTATTCATTCCCCAATTGATGGGTATCCTCTCAATTTCAAGTTCTTGATCACAAGCAAAAAGAGTTATGATTAATATTTTGTAAAAAATGGACCTTTCCTTTTTTTTTCTGATTTCTTTGAGATATAGACCTAGTATTGGTATCGCTGGGTCAAAGAGTATGCAAAGATTAATAACACTTTGGGTATAGTTTTAAATTCCTCTCCATAATGTTGGATCAGGTTACAATTTCAACAACTGTGCATTAGCATCTTAATTTTTCACATGTACTCTCAAACACTTATCCTTTTTCCTTTTCTCTCATATTAGCCTGATAGGTATGAGGTGGTACCTCAGAGTTCTTTTAATTTTCATTTTTCAAATCAATCAGAATTTAGAACATTTTTTCATATGACTATGGATAGCTTTGATTTTTTTTTTCTGAAAACTGCCTGTTCATATCTTTTGTCCATTTGTCATCTGGGAAATGACTTCTATACTTATAAATTTGACTTAGTTCTCTATATATTTAAGAAATTAGACATTTATCAGAGAAATTTGTACATTTCCCCTCCCCCCCCTCGCAGCTGTCTTTCTAATCTAGGCTGAACTGTTTGTTTTTCCAAGCCTTTTAAATTTAACATAATCAAAATTGTCCATTTTACTTTTCTTAATGCTTTCTATCTTTGGTCACAAATTCTTCTTTTATCCATAAATCTGATAGGTAACCTATTCCATGCTCCTCTAATTTGTTTATGATATCACCCTTTAGGTATAAATCAAGTACTCATTTTGACTTTATCATTGTACATGGCATGAGATGTTAGTCTATACCTATTTTCTGTCAAACTATTTTTCCAGTTTTCCCAGAAGTTTTTGCCAAATTGTGAGTTCTTGTTCTCAAATCTTGGATCTTTAGCTTTACCAAATACTACAGGTCATTTTGTGTTGTGTGTTGTGTATCTAATTTATTCAACTGATCCACCACTCTATTTCTCAGTCAGTACCAGAGGATTTTGGTGATTACCACTATATAACATGGTATACATTCTACAATGGTTAGGCCACCTTCCTTTATATATACATATATATTTTTTTTTTCAATAATTCTCTTGATATTGTTGACCATTTATTCTTCCAGATGAATTTTTTTTCTAGTTTTATAAAATATTTAGGTAGTTTGATTGATATGGCACTGAATAAGTAATTTTTAAAATTATATTGGCTTGGTCAACCAATGAGAAATTAATATATTTCTAAATGTTCAGATCTGACTTTATTTGTGTAAAAATGTTTTGTAATTGTGTTCATATAGTTCTGGGGTTTGTTTTGGCAGATAGAGTCCCAAATATTTTACATTGTCTAGTGGAATTTTAATTACAATTTCTTTTTCTATCTCTTATGGCTAAACTTTGTTGGTAATATATAGAAATGCTGATGATTTTTTAGGATTTATTTTATAACCTGTGATTTTGTTAAATTTTTAAATTATTTCAACTAGTTTTTTAGTTGATTCTCTAAATAAACCATCATATTATATGCAAAGAGTGATAGTTGTTTCCTCATTGGTTATTCCAATTCCATCTTTTTTCTTGTTCTATTGCTATAGGTAGCATTTCTAGTACAATATCAGATAATAGTGTTGATAACGGGAATCCATGCTTTATGCCTAATCTTATTGGAAGGCTTCTAAATTTTCCCTACCAAAGATAATGGTTGTTACTGATTTTAGTCAGGGAAGATCAATAACCAAGCTCAGAAGAAGACAACAATTTTAAAACAACTTCAGGCAAAGCCTGAAAAAAATGGGAATTGATCTCAGACCCAAAAGAAATTCCTGAAATAACTCAAAAAGGATTTTAAAAAATCAAGTAAAAAAAGCACAAATTTCAAAAAGAAATCATATGGTTTTAAGAAAATCATTTTTAGAATTGTCAATAATTTGGTATAGGAGGTACAAAAATTGCTAAATATGAGTATATCATACAAAAAAAAAAGAATGAACCAAACAGGCCAAAAAAGGTACAAAAATCCACTGAAAAGGACTACTTAAAAAGTAAAATTGGCCAAATGGAAAAAAAAAGATGTACAGAAATTCACTGAAGTGGAGAACTCTTTAAAAATAGACTTGGACCAATAGAAAGGAAGGTACAAAAAATATTGAAGCAAAGGACTCCTTAAAAATTTGAATTGGGCAACTGGAAACTAATGACTTCATGACATGTTAAGAAACAATAAAACAAAATTAAACAAAGGAAAATGAGAAAGAATGTGTAATATTTCATTGGAAAAATAACTGACCTGGAAAACAGATCAAGGAGAGATAATTTAAGAATTATTGGACTACCTGAAAACTATGTTTTTGAAAAAGGCCTGGATATCACATTGCAATCAATTCTTAAGGAAAACTGCCCTGATATTCTAGAACCAGAAAATAAAATAGAAATGGCCAGAATTGGCTGATCACTTCCTGAAAGAGATCCCCAAAAGAAAAAAAAAATAACAGGAATATTATATCCAAAATCCAGAGATATCAGGTCAAGCAGTCAAAAAGAAGCAATTCAAATATAGTGGAGATACAATTAAAACAATAATTTCTACATTAAAGGACTGGAAGTCTTGGAATATGATATTATAGAGGGTTAAGGAGTGGCTAGGATTACAACCAAGAATTACCCTACTCAACAAAATTAAGTATAATCCTTAGGGGAGCAAATGTATATATATTGAAAGAAAGAAATTATAATCATTTCTGATGAAATGACCAGAGCTGAATAGAAAATCTGATAGCCAAATACAATATTCCAGAGAAGAGTAAAAATATAAATAGTAATGACAAATCATAAGGGATTCAATAGGGTTAAGCTGTTATATTCCTACACAGGAAGATGATACTTGTAACTCTCAAGAACTTTCTCATCATTAGGGAAATTAGAAGGAGTATAAATAGACAGAGGACATGAGTCTGAGTTGAGTATAATGGGATGATACTTAGAAAAATAAAATTAAGGGGTGGGAAAGAGGAAGGCACAGGGAGAAATGGAAATGGAGAGGCAATGTGGGGTAAATTATCTCACAGAAAAGAGGAACAAAAGATCTTTTACATTTGAGGGAAACACTTGAAACTTACTCTCTTTGGAACCGGCTTAAAAATGGCTATAGAAATTGGATGTAGTAGTCTATCTTACCCTATTGGATGCAGGAGGGAATGGGGATAACAGAAGGAGGGATGATAGAAGAGAAGAAGAAGGTGGGAGGCATTTGTCAGAAACAAAACACTTCTGAGGATGGATAGGGTGAAAGGAGAGAAAGTGACCACAATGAGACTAAAATGGGCACGTGATTTAGAGTTAAATGATGACACTAAAAGTAAATTAGGGAGGCACAGGAGAGTTTATCTGTTAGATCTCTGGGGATGGGAAGAATTTATGACCAAACAATACATAAAGATTACTACAGGATATAAAATGGATGATTTTCATTCTATCAAATTATAAAGTATTTGCACAAATAAAACCAAGATATCTAAGATTAGAAAGGAAAGCAGAAAACTGGGAAAATAATTTTTTTTTTTTACAGCAAGTGTCTCTGATAAAGACCTCATTTCTTGCATATAAAGAGAACTGAGTCAAATTTATAAGAATATGAGTCATTCCTTAATAGATCCATTGTCAAAATATTTGAAAAGGCAGTTTTCAGAATAAGAATTTTAAGTTATTTATAGTCATATGAAAAATGCTCTAAATCACTATTGCTTAGAGAAATGCTTACTAAAACAACACTAAGGCACCGCCTTATACCTATAAGATTGGCTAACATGATAGAAAAAAAGAAACAATGTTGAGGAAGATGTGAGAAAATTGGTATACTATTGCACTGTTGTTGGAGTTGTGAACTTGTTCAACCATTCTGGAGAGTATTTTGGAACTATGCATAAAGGGCTATAAAACTGTGTATACCCTTTGACCCAGTAACACTACTACTGCATCTATATCCTGAAGACATGTTTTTTAAAAAGGGAAAAGGACCTATATAGTAGTATTTTATATTGGCAAAGAATTGGAAATTGAGGGGATGTCCATCAACTGGGAGATGGCTGAAGAAATTGTAGTATATTATTGTAATAAAATACATTCATAAGGAATAATAAGCAAAATGCTCTCAGGGAAAAAAAAACACTTGAAAAGACTTACACGAACTAATGAAAATTGAAATGAGCAAAACCAGGATAACATTGTACACAGTAACAACAATACTGTGCAATGATCAAATGTGAATGACTTACCTATTCTTAGCAATACGATGATCCAAGAAAAATCCAAAGCCATTATGATCAAAAATGCTATCCACCTCCAGAAAAAGAACTGATAGATTGTGAATGAAGTTCAAACTTCTTTTTTGAAGAAATTTTTTAATGTGTTTTTTTTTGGGGGGGGGGGGTTTCTTTCACAACATAACTAATATAGAAATGCTTTTCATGATAGTATGTGTATAACCCATATCCAACTGATTGCCTTCTGAATGATGAGAGAGTTAAGGAGAGAATTTGGAACTCCCAATTAAAAAATGAATTTTAAATTGTTTTTACATGTAATCAGAAAAAAATATAATATTGAAATCTAAAAAGAAATTGTGGAATGAGTACATCATAGTACATATAACTTTACAGTACAAGATGATGCTCAAAAAAAATGAATGGCTAAGAATTTGGTGACCTTTGGCATTTGTATTACTTCACAATATGGCCTCATTCCAATCTTTACATCATTCTTACATATCACTTTAATTCACACATCTCTACAGTACAATCATACTGCTCTACTGGCTATTTTTACCACGCAACACTTCTTTTCACTCATTGTGTCCTATTTCTAGAATGCTCTTTTTTCTCAACTCAACCTCTTAGAATCCTTGGGTTTCTTCAAATCAAATACCTTCTTATGTAGGAGACTTTCCTAATTTCCCCCATTCCTGAACCACTAGTGCTTTACTGTATAAAAAAAGTATTTTTTTAATCTACTCTCTATACAATTGTGTATAACTATTTGTTTCCATTTTTTCTCCTTTAGTGTTAGATCCTTGAGATCAGGACTACTTTGTTTTTTCTTTTCCCTTTATATACCCACACTTAGCACTGTACCTGGCACACACACAGATAAAGCTTCATAAATGCTTGGTGAATAATGAACTGATAGAATGCAATCTAATCCATCTTTTTAAATCTGAGGAAGCTCAGAGAGAGGTTAAGTAACCAATGTCACACAAGGTCATAACTAGGATGTGAGCCCAAATCTTTAGACTGCAAATCCAAAACTTTTTCAAAAGCACTTTCCATCAAAGTATTTGTTTGTTTGTTTTTTTTTTAATGTGTGCACTTTTATTTGAACTCGTCTTAAGTCCTCCCTTCCCCTAAGAACTGGCACCAATCTCAAAACTTGCAGGGAGACTATAAAATCCTCATTCACATCATTCAATATGGCTGACAATTAAAAAAAAAAAAAGGAACACGTATTAAGGCGGAATGCCGGGGGTCACTTGATACCATCATCAAGTGTGATTGGAGACTGTGAGACAAACGAGGCCAGGGTGGGCAATTCAGGATAGAACTCAGTTTATTGACACAGTGAGCAAGGTTTTTTGTTTGTTTGTTTGTTTTTTTAGATTTTGCTTTTTGGAGGGGCGGAGGAAGGGCAACTGGGATTAAGTAACTTGCCCAAGGTCACATGGCTAGTTTTATGTCAAGTGGCTGAGGCCAGATTTGAACTCAGATCCTCCTGACTCCAGAGGTGGTGCTCCCAGCAAGGTTTTTATTGAGCAATGAGACAAAGAAGGTAACTATGGGTCACTATGTTTTCCATAATGTCAGGCAGACCTTGAAGGCTATCATGTCCATTCTTTATCTAGTGTTCCCATTTCACACTGGGTGGGCTGTGCACTCCCTTGTACTTAGTTGCCTTTCTGTCACTACTATTAAGGTGAGTAAGAATTCAATGTGCTCTGTTCCCTGCACCTGGTTGGCCCAGGAGCAGCTGCAAGAACCTGTCTGCTTCTACCTGAATTGGCCCTGAATAGCAGAAGATACAAAAAATTGTTTGATGATTTTTACGGATTACATAATTTACATTTAAAGCAATACTAGTACCTTTTCCCCTCCTCATCTGTATCTTTGTTACGTTGTTCCTTTGCTCTAGCAGAGGACAGCCTTCACAGAGGCTTGTTAACTGTGTAACAATGCATTATACAATATTTGGAATAACTATTAAAAAAACAAATGTACAATCAGTTCTGAAGACTCACTGTAGAACTTTCCATCAAAGTATTTTTTCCCATTCCTTCTGTCATATTACATTGTTAGAAGGGGGGAAAGGAAAGTTTTGCATTATAGCTTCTGGAGACAGTCAGAGGGGCATTTGGTTTTGCTCTGTTTCACTTTCTCCCCTCAACTGTATGTTGGTTAAATTGACTGCTCTGCAACAACTTGTATATTTTATGTTCTGGTAATCAGGAAGAACAAGGAGAATGAATACCTGTTTCCTGTTAAATGGTAAGTCCCAGAGTTGCTACACAGATGTCTCTTGTTTTATGTAATAAATACATTCTTCAAAATGTGCATTTAGCGGGATAGCACAGGGGAGTGTCAAACCTTATGTCAGGAGGCCCTGTGTTCAAAACTGACCTCAGAAACTCACTTGGAGTAGGACCTGGGGCAAATCACTTACCTGTTCTCAGCTTGTTTCCTCATCTATAAAATGAGGTAGCCAAATCATATGATAGTCCTAACAATGAAATAAGATGATTGTAAACTTTGCAAACATAAAAGTATTATACAAATATTATCTTATATTTTATGTACTTCAAACTCTTTTAATATGATGGGGGTACTTTCTATTTAAAATAATATAAATCTTTTTGTTAATAAAGGTCATACTTGTGCAGAATAATTACTCATAATTAATTTTTACATATATCTTTATTTCAATTAACATACAAATAATCAACAACTATGGAACTCTTATGTTCCTTACACTATCATTCACTGTCTTTGTGATGAAAGCTTCTAAGCCTTTACAAAATAGATGATGAAATACTATCATTCTCTTATCACTCTATGGATATCAAGCAAGCGATAAACAATTTGATAACAATGACGGTTTCTTTATTTCTACATATATATTTAGAATGGGTCTCTCTCTGTCTTGGTGGGCCTAGAAATCCTATGGTTATTTCTAATGGACAAGTATTATCTAAATACCAATGGGCATGGGCAATATAATCTGATTCATTTTGCTAAATAGCCCTCCTTAGTCAGACTTGTTTTCCTTGTTCCTAGGTTTACAGTATTGGTGGCAGACTTAGCTATGGATACTTGATTGGGTTTAACTCTCTTTTACCTAGAACACCCACATCCAAACTCAGAGAGATTGGTGATCTGTCAGCCTCAACTTCTTCAGCAGCCGGTACTAGAGGTATATACTGCTACCACCACCATCAACAATTATAGTAGCAATTTGTAGAAGGGAGATAGATAGGATAGGATAGTTGTCAGAAATGGACTAGGGTTGTCAGAATGCCCTGAGTACTTTTCCTTGTTTTGCTAATCATTTATAAGTTAAAGTCATTTAATAGGTTAAGAAATAATTGTTCAATTTATAGAAAGAATATAGTCTTTGGGTGAAAATCTGCATGATTGAAACTATGATGCAATTCCATGTGAATGCCTGCATTAGTTAACCTTCGGCATATGACTATAATTATTACAAAATCTGTATCTTAAGTATGTGACCATAATAATTCTACCTACATATTAATTTTCACATTAAAATGATGAAGAAAGTCCTGTAAAAGGCTATTTGAGACATCATGGAAAGAACAAAGGACATAAAGACCTGCAAAATGTAATATTATTTCATAAGTGAATTAGTTTCTAACGGACTTTGTTGTACCATAAATGAAAAGAGACCTATAAATAACTGTGGATTTTGTATCTCATAATTTAAACTACACCAGGCAGTCTACAGAACACCACTTTTTTTTTTTAATAAGTGTTGGGTTCTTTGCCCAGAAGTGCCTCCAAGTTTCTCTTTTACAGAATTATTGTGAAATGTATAGACTTACATTAGACCTAAATGTACAGTAGGATTTATATAGATGAAAAGAAGGAAGTAGAAGCTCCTAACTGAGTGTAACAGAACGAACAAAAAGTAAGAGTGGGGAACAAGCATATTGTATAAAAGTGATACTGAAGACATTGTACAAACCAGAATATTGGATATATAATTGGTATATAATGGGGAAATATTTGGTACAAAGAGCAAAGGACAATTACATAGATCTTGTAAAATTAGGCTTTTGATAATGAGTTTGATGGGGTAAGCAAGAAGGAGCTGATAAAGGTCTTGGGTAAAGGACCAAAAATGATCAAAGTATTGTTTTAGAAAAATTAATATTTCACTAAGAGACAAGATAGCATAGTAAATAGAGAATCTTCTTAGAGTCTAGAAGCTTTTCTTTAGATATGTAATAGTTCACAACTATAGGCAAGTCTCAGTCTCTTAGGACCACAAAGGAAATTTCTAAGATTACAAATTACAGTAGAATTACCGATCTCCATTGGAGGAAGGAGCCCGTTGGAGGTAGGAACTCATGTAGGCATTTCCAAACACTTAAAAAATCTTAGGTCTGGCACCCTTACTCTCTGATATATTAATGGAGATTTTGATCTAACAGGGATTATAAAGTGATGATGGTAGGGAGAGGATGAAAAACATGAATATATGAAATTGGTTTCAATTGCCTGTGTGTGAAGAGATACCAGTAGAAATAAACAAGAAAAAAAATTCTCTAGCCTTGGATTTGCACTTGGCTATTGAGTGGAAAATTAAAAGACTCTGAGGGCCAATGATGAATATGAGAAGGGGTGATTGAAAGGAGGACTTTTTAAGGGAGATGACAGGTTTGGTTTCGATCATACTGAATTTGAGGCAAAGGAAGGAAATTCAAGTGGAAATATATTTATCTATATATTCGTATCTATAGATCTATATACCTAGATCTACATATCTAAAAATATACCCATTTTAAGTTAGAAACATTTGTAAAGCATAGCTTAATATGCAGTTTATGGGATTTTTTGCAAGTGGAAGGTTTTTTTCAAATATTTTCAAATCAATTTCCATTAAATTATGTTTAATAATGTCATGTATCTATTTATCAGTTACATGCAGTAATTGATATCATCATAAGTAGACATCCTCATTTCGTGATGTCATTTTTCCCCTCCTACTGTTTTTTTTTTCTTTTCAAACATTATTATCATTATGCTCTGTTTTAGGAGTTTACTGATTTCTCATTCTGATCTAGCAGTGGAAAATTCCACATGGACTTTGAATACTCATCTAGAAGTAAAATAAATTGCTTTGCCTTTGTTTAAGGTATGATACTTTTGTCAAGATCTATGTGTGTTACTATAGAATTAAGAAATGATAAGTCATTGTGTAATATATAACATTTAACATTCTTTCCTCCTTTTCAAATACAAATTTACACTGTGCCATATCATCTTCATTTTCTTTCAGGTTGAAAGATCATAAATATAACATCATAAACATAATAAGTAATTGTTTCACAGATACATACATATATCTATATAAACATATATAGGTATATGTACATATGTATGTAGGTATATGTACATATAGTAAAGCTTAAGATATCTTTGCTGGTAACGTATCATGCTTCAAAGGAAATTAAAGAGAAGCAGCAATACATAAAGAAAAATAGGGGTTTTTTTTGATGCAATAGTTATTGCCAATGTTATTCTGCCTAAGCTGAAATAATGGGCAACACACCATCCCAATTATGGTCCACTGATACAGGTACATTTGTATTATCCAACACATTGGCTCACATTTTATGCTTTGGTACTCAGGCATCACTTTGTGCCATGCAATGGTAGCCAAGAGACGAGCCTGGGAAAGAACATGGTATAGTGACAGGATGACAAATGAGGTGCCCTACTTGTAAAGGTTCTGTCATCTGCTTGAATTATTGGCAACAGACACAAGTCTACCCTCACGTCTGCCCTGAAACATACACTTCCACAGAGTTTCAAAAGTAAAGACATAATGTCAACTCAATAATTGAAAAGGAAAAGAAAAAAACATTTACTTCTTGGCACGATTATACACCATTTTGCCAATTTCAGGGAAATTAGATTAAAGCTATTCTGTCATTCTCTTTCTTTCTTTCTTTCTTTCTTTCTTTCTTTCTTTCTTACTCAAAGCATACTTTAAAAACATGATATTTAATATCTATAAATGATTCATCACTTAAGAAAGGGTTGCTCACAAGATTCCACTGAATGAAGAAGAGGAAACCCTGAAAAATTCTACGAATTTTAGGAAAGCATCTATTGTTTCAAGAATGACATATCCTAGCTCCAGTTTGTAAGGTTCATTATCTACTATTTGAGAGCTTTTGAAGCAGTCATTAAATTAACAATAAAACAGCAAATTCTCGTTGTTTGAACAAGTATAAAATTATCTTCCAAAAGATGCCAGACTTGAAGGAAGATTACCTTTTAAAATAAGAACTCTTCAATTGTTTTCAGCATAACAATTTATGGAGTAGAGTGGTTACCTAGATGAAAAATAGGATATAATATCACTAATGAAATCTATTTTCATAAATTTCAACTCTCAATTCTTCCCACAATGTGTTACTTGAATGTACTTTGTTTAAACTCTTCTTGCAGTTATTTTGTAGGGAGTTTCATTAAAGTTTCTGAAGATACAAATCGGCATTCTTCATTCACCTTTGTTTTTAAAAGATATTTCAAGAGAGAACATATACATAATTCATTATTCTCGTTTGTCAAGTTGAAATATGCTTCATATTTATGATAGGATCATATTGTTAGTCAATTTTGCCATCTTTTTATCTACAGAGGTGATTCCAAATGTTTTCTCTCTCATTAAATTCCCAGCTACATTAAAAAATAGATCACCTAGCTTTTCATTTTATGTAGAAGATTGATAATATCTGAGGGACACTCTGAATTGCCTTATTACCCCTATGATCATTATTAGTTCCCTATTTTTCCTTGAACTCTTAATAAGATGACCAAAAGGCTCTTTCCTTGAATATTTTACTTTCTCTTTTTACATGGCAATCTCATTTAATCACAAATCTTTACAAATAAATTCTTTGGAGATGACTACAAAATTTATATTTATTACTATCCATGGCTTCTCATGTTATTGATTATTTTCTCTTTCTTGTTTCAAAAGTAAAACTGTAACAAAACACTTTGTTTCAGAACTGGGATTTGAGCGATAGTCTTTCCTGACTTCAAGGCCATTACTATTTCCACTATACCATATTGTATTTCCAAATAATGTTCTCTTTCTGCAATTGTATTGCCAAGGTGATAGGGAAAAGAACTGGATATGTGATTCTCTTGGTATGCAGAATTACTAAGTGAAAATAATCCTTTTACCAATGTTGTCAGGTACCTCTGATGCTACTTACATCTGTAGAGTTACCAAAAAGACTAAGAAGAGCAGTGACTTACCCAGGTATTAGACAGCCAATATTATTCAAAGGAGGGGCATCACTTTAGAATTGTTTTAATTTTCATTTCTCCAAACAATAGTGAGTTCGAGCATTTTTTTTTCATATGGCCATAGAGAGCTATGGTTACTTCATCTGAAAACTTTGCATATCTTTTGATTATTTATCAGTTGGGGAATGGCTCTTGTTCTTATAATTTGACTCAATTTTCTCTATGTATAGGGCCTTTATCAGAGAAACTTGCTTAAATTTTTTTTCATAGTTAATATTATTAAACATATTTCCCTCCAAACTCGTCCCTCCTATTGATATTATTCTCTCTCTCCTTTTACCCTGTCCTTCCTCCAAAGAGTTTTGCCTCTTACTACCCCTCCCCCCAATCTGCCCTCCTTTCTATGGTCCTCCCTCTTCTCTTATCCCCTTCCCTTCCTACTTTTCTGTAGGGTAGGATAGATTTCTATACCCAATTGAGTTTGGACATTATTCATTCTTTGAGCCAATTGTGATGACAGTAAAGTTTACTCACCCTGCCTCAAATCTCCCATCTTCTCCTCCATAGTAAAAACATTTCTTTGCCTCTTTTATGTGAAATAATTTACAACATTCTGTCTCTCCCTTTCGCTTTCTCCTAGAACATTCCTTTCTCACCACATGATTTTATTTTTAAATATCATCCTTTAATATTCAACTCACATCTGGGGTAGCTAGGTGGCACAGTGAATAGAGCACCATCAAGGAGACTTAAGTTGAAATCTGGCCTCAGATACTTGACACTTAACTAGCTGTGTGACCTTGGGCAAGTCACTTAACCCCAATTGCCCTGCCTTTCCCCCTAAAAAAATATTCAACTCACATCTGTGCTGTCTATATATATACACCTACTAACTGCCCCTAATAATGAAACACGTCTTATGAGTTACAAATATCATCTTCTGATGTACAAATGTAAACAGGTGATCTCTAATAAGCCCCTTATGATTTATCTTTTCTGTTTACATATTTTAAGCTTCTCTTGAGTGTTGTATTTCAAAGTCAAATTTTCTATTCTGCTCTGTTCTTTTCATCAGGAATGCTTGAAAATGCTCTATCTCATTGAATATCCATCTTTTCCCCTGAAGGATTGTACTTAGTTTACTGGTGATTCTTGGTTGTAATCTTGTCTCCTTTGCCCTGCAGAATATCATATTTTAAGACCTCTGATATTTTTAATGTAGAAGCTGCTAAATCTTATGTTATCCTGAATGTGTCTTCATCATACTTGAATTGTAACTTTCTGCCTTCTTGCAATATTTTCTCATTGATTTGGGAACACCAGTATTTGGCTATAATATTCCTGGCAGTTTTCATTTTGGCATCTCTTTCTGGAGGTTATCAGTAGATTCTTTCAAATTCTATTTTACCCTCTGGTTCTAGTATATCATGGCTTTCAGTTAGTCCAATTGTTTTTAAATTGTCTCTCCTCAATCTATTTTCCAGGTAAATTGTTTTTCCAATGAGATATTTCATGTTTTCTTCTATTTTTTCCCCATTCTTTTGGTTTTGTTTTATTCCTTCTTGCTATCTCATAAAGTTATTAGCTTCCATTTGCTCACTTCAAATTTTTAAGGAATTATTACTTTTCTTTTTTTCAGGAAGCTTTTGTATCTCCTTTTTTCTTTCAGCCAATTCTACTTTTGAAGGAGATTTTTTTTTCCTCCAGTGAATTTTTGTGCCTTTTTTCTCCATGGGGACAGTCTGCTTTTTAAGGCATTCTTCTTCTCATTGGCTTTTTGGACCTCTTTTATCATTTGGCCTAGTCTGGTTTTTTAGGTGTTATTTTCTTCAGGATTTTTTTTTCATCTCCTTTGCAAAGCTGTTGATTCATTTTTTTCATGTTTTTCTTGCATTACTCTCATTTCTCTTCTTAATTTTTCCTTTACCTCTCTTACTTGATTTTCAAATTCCTTTTGAATTCTTCCATGGTCTGAGACCAATTCATAGTTTTCTTGGAGGCTTTGAATATAGGAGCTTTGACTTTGTTATCTTCTTCTGAGTGTGTGTTTTGATTTTTCTTTTTACCATATTAACTTTTCACAATCAGAGGGATTTTCCCCATTGTTTGCTCATTTCCCCAGTCTGTTACTTGACTTTTAACTCTTTGTTAAAGTAGGGCTCTGCTTCCTGATTGGAGGGTAAATTGTACCAAGCTTCACATGTTTTATGCAGCTGTTTTCAGAGATACTTCCAGAGACTCATAAATTTCCAGTTCTTCTAAGATTGGTATGATCTAAGGACAGATGTTTGCTATTTTCCTGGTCTGTGCTCTGGTCCATGAGTGAATACTAAGCACTCTTTTTTGCCCTGGAACTGTGACGAGGGTCCCTCTTCCACTGTGGCTACAAGCTAGTGTGGTAGTGCTTCTTCTCACCCAGGAGCTGTTGCCCAGGATTTTGACCCTGATCCTAGTATGTGCAAAGCAACAGAGTCCCATCTCAATGCTAGCAGAGAGCTATGTAATCTCCTTCTAGCCAGTTGTTCAACCCCTTTATCATCTGTGGGCATAGAGCTTCATAAGAAGCTGCTGCTGCTAATGATTTAGAGATTCCCAAGGCCCATCCCTGTTTTTCTGGGGCCTAGTCTGGAGCAGCCTGCACTGGATGTGTTCCTCTCTCACCCTGGTGCAACAGACATTTCCTGTCAAACTTCTAAGTGGTCATGGATTGGAAAATTGTTTCAATCTGTCCTTTTGTGGGTTCTGCTGCTTTAGAATTTGTTTCTAGTCATTAATTAAAGATATTTGTTAGGGTTTGGGGGACAGCTCAGGTGAGTTCCTATCTTTGCTCTGCCATCTTGGCTTTGCCTCCATAATGGCTACTCTAAAAAATGAGTCATTCAACCATTTCTGAATCTAGCCTACTAAATAATAATTTAACAAATATTTCCATACCTTGTCCACAAGCATAACATAAAATTTTGGATGCATCAATGGGCCTATTATCTTAGTGATGTGGTGTTTTCTTCATCAGTATAGTATAATGGTAATGGGATTTAAAGATCTTTCATGTCCTTTGAACTTGCTGATGCAGCAGGAAGGGGTGGGGCAGGAACGAGCCAGAGCCAAGTAGGAGCCAAGCTGGAGCCAGTGTGGTAACTGGAAGCAGCTTGAACTTTTCTTTTTTTTTTTTGATTCAGCCAGAACTTCTGCTAAGGACTCTTCCTGAGGACTGCCATGGATGGGAACTGCAGGGGCCCAGAGCTGTTGGGAATGGGCTGTGTGGAGGCTGAGCAGTTACTGTGAATGAGGAGAGGAGGATCTTTGCCTGAGGTAACCCGTTCTGTTTTCAAGGCTTGAGAATGTGGCTGTTGACTGCATTAAGTACATGTGCCAACTCCATGGCTACTGTGATGGCTCTGACTTTCTGGTTTTGGAACTCAGTTTTCTGGTATTTGAATAAATATTCTAGCTATGTCCCCCATGTAGAGAGCCTGTTACATTTGGTTATTAATAACCATATCAGCATACGTATAGTCACCATAGGCCTTGTGAATACTACATTTTTGATGCATATAGGTAACAATACATCCATTCTTTCTCTTTTGGGGCAGTTCTGATCAATGTTTCCTCCAGAACCTCCACAATCTATCAAAAGAATGGTATCTTCCCTTTTAATTTTTCTTTATTTCTGTTGGTACAGGTACAATATTCCAGCTATTCATTCGTCATTCTTCTTTCTCACATCAGGATGAATGATATATAACTGGAAAATGTAATTTTTTCCAACCTGATGTAAACAAGAAGATTATCCCTGGAAAGAACTATCTTTATACTGCATTTATCAACAAATTTTACACTATCACAGGATTAGAACAACAGATTACTTTTTAGAGGAGAATCTATAAAGCTTAAAGTTTCTTCTTCAAGCAATCAATCAACATGCATTAACTTAAAACTTAACATTAGAAGTACAAAGAAAGGAAAAATGCAGCATATTTCATAGAGAGCCTTATAGAGCCAAATCTTGAATTCTCCAAAACTTTCCACTAGTTATGTAGCTAAAAAGAAGCAGTGTGATACAAAATCTCATTCATGTAATTCTCCCTTTCTATTCACTTATTTTCATCCTGGATACAACTGGCTTAATTATAAAAACTTTTCATAAAGATTTTATAGTGACAATGAAATGGGAATATAAGACAATAGTTTATGATGCTCTAAGAATTACCTTTGCGTGGCACTAGGAGAAGCCAAAGTATTTTCCATTCTTTTGATGTATTCTCCTCCCTATGATACTTAAAAATCTTACAAAACTATTTCTCAAGGCAATAAAGATTGTGTTGGCTTTAGAACTCCCTAATTTATATTTGATCAGGTCCAGATATTTTTTTTTCTGACTTGAACTCATATGTACCATTTCAACTTTTGTGTCTCATATTAAGTTTGAGGTGCTAAGATCCAAATGTGGCACTCCTACTTTCATTGATGATGAAAATAGTTCATTATTGACATATTACCAACTTAATTTATAGATAGAACTAGTGTCAGGATCTGAAGATGATTCTTTTCTGACTCCATGTACATTACTTTATATGTTGATATCCTATTTATCCAACATTTACATTATCTAACAGTTTAATTATCCTGTCAAACTTGAATGAGATTGTCCTAGTATGGCGTATTCTTGCTAAAGCTATTTAGGCTTTTAGCAAGTTGAGTTTTCCCAAAGCCTAGTCTTCATGTTCTCTGGATTCTGTTTTCTTCACTTTTTAAAAAAATATGGTATGCAAAACAAAACAAAAAATATGGTCCAAATATATCCTATTTCATTTACCAAACATATTTATTTTGGCCAACTTTGCCTAGTCCTGAGAACAAAACACGAGGTTAGTAAGACTCAAGTGTTTGTCTCACAAATCCACATGCATGAACAAAACCTTGGAACTACTGGAAAATGAATCTTTCTGGGGAGCTAATTTTCAAATTAATTAAGTATCATAATGCTTCTGCTGTTTGTGATTAATTTCTATATTCCATATTTAATATTTTTAACATCAGTGAAAGTAAGTCAGAGTCTGCACATATACCAAATCTCTACATTTATCTTATTTAAATTGTAATACTTCAACGTCATGGTATTCAAGAAACTGCTGAGTATCTGATTGCTACTTCCCCTCTGCAAATTGTCTATTATTTACACTTTTTCTTTCTTGTTTTTCTCTACCCTGTAAAAAGAATATTTCTCATTTGCCCAGAGACATCCCCTTGAATTTTTTTCTTTTTTCTGTTTTTTTTTTTTATTCTTCTTCTGCTGCTTCTCCGACAGTTCTTGATATTCTCACAAATATTTTGGCCTTCAAAAGGCATAGTCATTATTCTTTATTTGATTTTCCTCTCTATAAATCAAATAAATTAATTTCTTTTCATAATCCTTTGGTATCAGGCTCCTTTAAGCTTTTATTTTTGTCATTAGGAGGTCAAATTTTCTTCTCCTCTTCCCACTTCACATCCCACCATAGAGACATTACTTATGGGTCTGGAGATGTTCTAGAAGGTGGGAAGCCCAAAAGGCTGACTTAAAAGAGTTGAAATTTAATTCCACTATTTTCATTTTTTATTAAATGAAAAGAATTTGAGTTTTCCTATGATCTTATGTATCAATGTCTACTAGCATGGGGAATCAGCAGACACCATTGTGGGGAATCAGCAGACACCAGCATGAAGGACCATCACTTGTGTGGCAGACAGGTGTCTACCAGTGACTGAACCTACCCATGTTCCAGCATAGCCCTGGTAAAGGAGGTGACCTCCAGTGTCCAGACTGCTGCACCCCCATCCCTCAACCCACAAGCTTCAGTGTAACCCAGGGGAAACAGTAAAACCCTGCAAGACATCTGCACACATCAGCCAACATCACCAACTCAATCTCAGCACCATGTAAGCTATAGTTCCTACAGCTTGCAGCTGCCATAACCTGAGGCCTCAGCACCTAAATGCAATAACCAGGTCCGTAGCCATCAGCACAAGAAGTGTAGTTCAGTCGCTCCTGTGACCCAGAAGCCTAGACTAACTTTAATATTTGGGGGTAAAAAAAGCACAATGAGCAAGAAGCAATATAGAAAATCAAAGACCATAGATTCTTTTTATGGGGACAGTGAAGAGCAAAACACAAATTCAGAAGAGGACAGCATTGTCACTATTCCTACATCAGAAACCTCAAAGGGGTATATGAACTGATCTCAAGCCCAAAAAGCCTTCTTGGAAGACATTAAGAAATATTTTAAAAGTCAAATTAGAGAGGTAGAAAAAAACCTGAACAATTCTTCTAAAAATACAGTTGACAAAATGGGCAAAAAGAAGTACATCCAAGAAAGCAAGGCCTTAAAATCAGAATTGGCCAAATGGAAAAGTAGGTACAAAAGCTAGTTGAAGAAAAGAAATTATTAATAATAAGAATTGGGGAGATGGAAGCTAAAGGACACTATGATAAATCAAGAATCAAAGAGCCAAAATCAAAAGAATGAAAAAAAATAGGGAAAAAAAAAAAAACAAATAAAGTACCTCATTGGAAGAAAAAAGAAAAAGCAAAACAAAACAGAGGACCTGGAAAATAGATCCAGGAAAGATAATTTAAGAATTATTGCTCTACCTGAAAAACAAAATAAAAAACAGCCTGGACAACATTTTTCTAAGAAATCATCAAGGAAAACTGCCCTGATACCCTAGAACCAGAGGGGAAAATAGTCATTGAAAGAATACACCAATCACCTCCTGAAAGACATCCCAAATTGAAAATGCCAAGGAATCTTATAGCCAAATTCCAGAATTATCAGGTCAAAGAGAAAATACTGCAAGCAGTCAGAAGAAACAATTCAAATATTGTGGAAGTAGAGTCAGGATCACACAGGACCTTGCAGATTCTACAATAAAGATCAGAGGGCTTGAAATATGGATATTCCATAAGGCAAAGGAGCTTGGATTACAATCAAGCATTAACTATCAGCAACAATTGAGCATAACCTTTCAGCAAGGAGATGGATATTCAAGGAAGTAGAGGACTTCCAGACCTTCCAATTAAAAACATCAGAGCTCAATGGAAAATTTTACTTTCAAATACAAGATTCAAGAAAGGTACACAAAGGAAACAGGAAAGGGAAAAAAAAATCATGCAATTCAATAAGGGCAAACTGTTTACATCCCTCTATGGGAAGATGATACTTTTCAATCTTGAGAACTGTGTCTTTATTATGTCATTTAAAAGGGATATACATAGACAGAGGGTGTGGGTAAAAATTACGTGATGTGATGATAAAAAAAAACCTAATTAAGGGATACAAAGGGATTGTAATGGGAGAAAAGGAAAGGAGAAGGCAGAAAAGGGTAAATTACATCACATGAAGAGACAAAAAAGTCATTACAGTAGAGGGAAAGGAGGGAAGGAGAAGAACATTGCTTGAACTTTACTCTCAATGGGTTTAGATCAAGGAGGGGATAACATACTCAGTTATGTATAGAAATCTAACTTGCTCTAAAGACAGTAGGAGTGGAAAGGGGAAAGAAAAGGGGCAGGATGGTTAGAAGGGAGGGAAAAAGTTGTAAGGGAAAAAGGAAAGAATAGGGAGAGGACTGAAAGAAGGGAGGAAGATCGAGGGAGGCAGTAGTCAAAAGCAAAACTTTTTGAGAAGTGAAAGGGAGAAATAAATGCATAAATGAGGAGAGGGATAGGATGGACAGAAAGACATGGATAGTTTTCATAACTGTGAATGTGAATGGGATGAACTCTCCCATAAAACAGAAGCAGACAGCAAAATGGATTAAAATCCTTAATCTTACAATATATTGTTCACAAGAAACACATTTTAAACAGGGATACATACTGGGTAAAGGTGAAAGACTGGAGTAGAATATATTATGTTTCCACTAGAGTTAAAAAAAATAAAAGCAGAGGTATCAATCCTAATCTCAGACAAAGCAAAACCAAAAATAGATCTAATTTAAAGAGATGAGGAAGGAAACTACACCCTGCTTAAAAGCACTGTAGAAAATAAAGTAATATCATTACTAAACATATATGCAACAAGTGGTATAGCATCCAGATTCTTGGAGGAGAATTGAAGACAGTTACCGGAAGAAATAGACAGTAGAACTATACTAGTGGGGGATCTTAACCACCCACTCTCTGGACTTGATAAATTTAACCTCAAAATAAACAAGAAAAAAGTAAAGGAGGTGAGTAGAATTTTAGAAAAGTTAGATATGTTAGACCTCTGGAAAAAGTTGAATGGGGATAGAAAGGAATATATCTTTTTCTCAGCAGTACATGGCACCTACATAAAAACTGACCAACTACTAGGGCATAAACCTCACAATCCAATGCAGAAAGGCATAAGTATTAAATGCATCCTTTTCAAATCACGATGCAATAAAAGTTACATATAATAAGGGGCCATGGAAATACAGAGTGAGAATCAATTGGAAACTAAATAATCTAATTCTAAAGAATGAGACAGTCAAACAACAAATCATAGAAACAATCAATATTTAATTCAAAAGAATGACAATAATGAGACAACATACCAAAACTTATGGGATGCAGGAAAAAGCAATTCTTAGAGGAAGTTTTATATCTCTGAATGCTTACATGTATAAAATAGAGAAAAAGAGATCAATGAATTGGGCATGCAACTAAGAAAAACATAGAAAGAATGAATTTTAAAAGCCCCAATTGAATACCAAATTGGAAATACTGAAAACCAAAGGAGAGATTAATAGAATCGGAGTTCAGAAAACTATTGAACTAAAAAATAAAATTCAAAACCAATGAAAAAGTAATTAAAAAAATAATTAGGGACTATTTTGCCCAACTTTATGCCCATAAATTTGACCATCTTAGTTAAGTGGATAAATATTTACAAAAATATAAATTGTCCATATTAACAGAAGAGGAAGTGAAATACTTAAATAATCCCACCTCATAAAAAGAAGTTTAACAAGCTATCATTGAACTCCCTAGGCAAAAATCTCCAGGGCCAGATAGATTTACAAGTGAATTCTATCAAACATTTAAAGAACAATTAATTCCCACACTATATAGACTATTTGGGAAAATAGACAAGGAAGGAGTCCTACCAAATTCTATTTATAATACAAATATGATATTGATATCTAAACTAGGAAGAGTCAAAACAGAGAAAGAAATTTATAGACCAATTTCCCTAATGAATAAAGATGCAAAAATTTTCAGTAAAATAATACCAAAAATATTGAAGCAACTTATCATGAGAATACTACACTATGATGAGGTAGGATTTATACTAGGAAATGCAGGACTGGTTCAATATTAGGAAAAATATCAGCATAATTGATCATATCAACAACAAAACTAAAAGAAGCCATATGATTATCTCAATAGATGCAGAAAAAGCTTCTGACAAAATACAACACCCATTCCTATTAAAAACACTAGAAATTATAGGAATAAATGAAATTTTCCTTAAAATGATAAGTAACATCTGCCTAAAATCATCAGCAACATTATATGTAATGGGGATATGCTAGAAGCATTTCCAATAAGATCGGAGGTAAAACAACAATGTTCATTATCACCACTATTATTCAAAATGGTACTAGAAATGTTAGCTTTAACAATAAAAGAAGGAAAAGAAATTGAAGGAATTAGAATAGGCAAAGAAATAATCAAGCTATCACTCTTTGTAGATGGCATGATAGTATACTTAGATAATCAAGTAAAAAAAACTACCTGAAGTAATAAATAACTTTAGCAAAGTTGTAGGATATAAAATAAATACACATATATCCTCAGCATTTATATATATTACTAATAAAGCCCAATAACAAGACATAGAAAGAGAAATTACACTAAAAATTACTGTAGAATTCATAAAATATTTGGGAGTCTACCTGCCAAAATAAACCCAGGGAAAATATGAACACAATTACAAAACACTTTTCTGACAAATAAAGTCAGATGTAAATAATTGGGTTTCTCTAATCATTGGTGATTTAGGGCATTTTTTCATATGACTATAGATAGCCTTAATTTCTTCCTTTGAAAACTGCCTGTTCATATTGTTTGACCATTTGTCAAATGGGGAATGACTTGTATTCTTATAAATTTGACTCACATCTCTTTATACTTAAGAAATAAGACTTTTATCAGGAACACGGGTTGTAAATAATTGGAAAAACATCAGTTGCTTGTGGGTAGGCTGAGCTAACATAATAAAAATAACAATTCCACTGAAATTAATTTATTCAGTGTCATGCCAATCAAACTACCAAAAGTTATGTTACAAAGTTAAAAAAAAATAATATCAAAATTCATCTGGAAGAACAAAAGGTCTCGAATATTTAAAGGAATTAATGAAAAGAAATGTTAAAGAAGATGACCTAGGTGTATCAGGTCTTAAATTGTATTATAGAGCATCAATCATCAAATCTATTTGGTACTGGCTGAGAAATAGAGTTGTGGATCAGTGGAAAAATTAGTACACAAGACACAGTAGTCAATGACTACTGTAATCTACTGTTTGGTAAATCCAAAGATCTCGGCTTCTGAGATAATAACTCACCATTTGACAAAAATTTCTGGGAAAATCAGAAAACAGTATGCCAGAAACAAGACATAGACCCATATCTTATACCATATACCAAAATGAAGTTCAAATGGGTACACAATTTAGATATAAAGGCTGATATTGTAAGCAAATTAAAAGAGCAAAGATTAATTTACCTGTCAGATTTATGTAGAATGGAAGAATTTGTGACCAAACAAAAGTTAGAAAACATTATGAAATGCAAAATAGATAACTTTGATTACATTAAATTGAGAAGATTTGCACAAAGCCAATGCAACTAAGATTATGAGGGCAAACAGAAAACTGGAAAAGAATTTTTTACAACCCGTGTTCCTGATAAAAGTCTTATTTTTAAGTATAAAGAGATGTGAGTCAAATTTATAAGAATACAAGTCATTCCCCATTTGACAAATGGTCAAACAATATGAACAGGCAGTTTTCAAAGGAAGAAATTAAAGCTATCTATAGTCATATGAAAAAATGCCCTAAATCACCAAGGATTAGAGAAATGCAAAGCAAAACAACTCTTATATATCACATCATACCTATCAGACTGGTTAACGTGACAGGACAGGTAAATTATAAATTCTGGAGAAGATGTGGGAAAATTAGAGCACTAATGCATTGTTGGTGGAGTTGTGAATTGATCCAACTGTTCTGGAGAGCAATTTGGAGCTATGCCCAAAGTGCTGTAAAAATGTGCATACCATTTGACATAGCAATACCACTTCTGGGGCTGTATCCCAAGAAGTTCATACAAATTGGGAAAGGGACCACATGTACAAAAATATTTATAGCAGCTCTTTTTATGGTAGCCAAGAACTAGAAACCGAGGTGATGTCCATCAATTGGGGAATAACTGAACAAGTTGTGGGATATGAATGTAACAGAATACTGTTGTGCTAAAAGAGATGAAGAGCAGGAGGACTTCAGAAAAACCTGGAAGGACTTAGATGAACTGATCCTGGGTGAAGTGAGCAGAATCAGAACATTGTACACAGCAACAGCTACATTGTGCAATGACTAACTATGATAGACTTGGCTCTTCTCAGCATTGCAAGGGACTAAAACAACCCCAAAAGACTCATGATGGAAAATGCCATCGACATCCATACAAAAAATATGAAGTCTGATTAAAGATTGAGGCACAGCATTTGCTCTCTTTTTTTAGTTTAGTTTAATTTTTCCTTCCTCATGATTCCTACCGTATGTTCTAGTTCTTCTATACAACATGACTAACATGAAAATATATGTAATAAGAATGAATATATAGATCCTATATTTATTGGATTGCACAGCATCTTGGGGAGAGTGGAGCGAAGGGAGGTGGAGAAAATTTAAAACTTATGGAAGTGAGGCCATTAGGTGGTGCAATGGATAGAGCACTGACCCTGGAGTCAGGAGGACTTGAGTTCAAATCCAGCCTCAGGCACTTGACACTTCCTAGCTGTGTGGCCTTGGGCAAGTCACTTGACCCTGATTGCCTTGCCTTCTCCTGTCCAAAAAAATAAACCAAAACTTATGGAAGTCAATGTTGCAAACTAAAATAAATTATTTTTTTAAAAAAAATAATCATCTACTTTCTTATAATACTAATATTATAAAAATAAATAAGAATAACAAATCCCCCTCCAGGTGGGAGATATTTGGATCAGAAGTTTATAGAAAAGCATGAATGGATTTGTATTTATTTGTAACAGTAATCATCACAAAAATATAATTATAGCTGATGATGAATTGATTTGTTTTATTAATTGAGGCTTCTGTGAAGTGATGTTATAGAAAAAGAATTCTTCAGGGAATATTCTGCTATGTGTACCTGCAATAAAAGTACCATCCAAAATAATGAAAGACACAAAGTATTATGAAAATTAGCTCCTTGAAGATACCATGGGGAGATTAATGGCCATGTTAAATTGGATGGACATGTGATCTACATCATGACAAACATTTTGCACGTAATTTTTTACTTTTACAACAAATTTCTTTTTTTTGTAAGCCTTGAAATAAGATTTTCCAATGGCAAAGGCATATATTTCTTCCTACCTTCCATTTGTTATAATATTTTGAACCAAATGTTTTTCAATTTCCTAAACATACCTTCTTCAAAGGGGCATTTTCAACAGAACTTTGAATTTAAAAGATACAGCATTTTATCTAACTTTTTTTTTTAACATTTTGTTTCCAATCATATTCTTAACATATTTCCTTTCCATGACTTTTGCTATGAAATAGGATAGCTACCTGAGTTATAAGAAATGAGGCAAGATCTTCCATACTAACAGCAAATTATCCCATGGCTCTCTAATACAAGTGACTATGTGTAAGCCATTCATAGAACCATATCCATCTCTGTAACAGTACTTTATATTCAAAGATGGCTCTACACTCACCTTTCAGTAAGTCATTTTCATCTTTTAGGATATGAAGCAGCATTGCTACAAATAAGTATGTAGTAGACAGCTAGTCTTTCCTTCTTCTTCTGAGATTTCAGAAACTTAGGGCAGCAGAAATATCACTGGGCTTGAAGTTAGACCATTTAGTCTTAGCTATGAGCTCTACTACTTATTACAATGGTGAGCTTTGACACGTAACTTAATTTTAATATAAAAAAGAATGCAGGGTTATAATGTTAATTCTTTCGAAATATTATGTATTTTGACAGTATCTTATTTAAAATATTTCAGCAAACTTTATTTTAAAGTTTGTCTCTTGAAGGGGTGGGAAAGAATGCAGTAGGGAAATACAGGTGTTATAAAAAGAAGAGATATCAATATAATTTTACTTTTAAAACTTGAAACATTAATTATTCAAATGAGTACAATTATTATTAGTCAAAGAGCAGCAACTTTATTTAGAATTGAATTTTATTTATGTTGTTGACCATTTCCCAATTAACTTTGTAAATGTTTTATTATTTTTTCATTTAAATATTCTTTTATCTTTGAATTCCCAATTCAATCCTTCCCTGCATCCCATGCCACCCCCAGCTAATGAGAAGGTAAGCAATAGGATGTCAATTACAAATGTGAACTCATGAAAAAGCATGTTTTCATATTGGCAACATTTGCCCAAAAAAAAGACAAAAAAAGAAAGAAAGTGAGACAATTTGCTTCAATTTATATTCAGAGATCATCAGTTGCCTCTCTGGAGATGGATACTATTTTTTCATGAGTCCTTTGGAATTGTCTTTTTATTGATCAGAGCACCCAGGTCTTTCACAATTCATCTTCCTTACAGCACTGCTATTACTGTGTACAATGATCTCCCAGTTTTTCTTATTTTACTTTGCATAAGTTCATATAGGTATTGCCATGTTTGTTTTTTTTTCCTGAAACCACCCCCTCATAATTTCTTACAGCATGATAGTACTCCATCACAATCATATGCCACAACTTGTTCAGTAACTACCCAAGTGATGAACATCTCCTCAATTGTGATTTGTTATCTTCAAGGTGTTGGAGGGGGATCTGCGGAGAATTCAGCTGGGTTTCTGCCTCTTATCTGCAATCTTGGCTCTGTTATCCCAACAGTAGCAACTTTCTTATTGCTCTCACTTTTTCAGAGCCGGGCTAGTCACATCTCCTCCTAAGGTATCTTGGAGTAACCCTTAGGTAGTTAGGTTGTTCTGCATTCCTATTTACTCTAGCCCCTATTCTGAATGTTTTTCTTTCACTAATAGTCACCAGGGACTATCACCATAGTTTCATTACCTCATTTAATATCAATTAACTTTTATAAAGTAAAATTTGCTTCCAAGATAAAGGACCGTAAATACAAATATTTCTGTCCAGCAACTATTAAGATATGTCATGAATGCCTTGGCTACTCTGAATTTGACCAAAAGAGCCACAGAAGAGGTCAGGATTGTTTATCATCTATGCTATATTATGACTCCATTCACAGTTTCTGATTAGCTATATCTGTTATGCTATGTTTGAGGCTAAAACAGGGATCCTTCTAGCTATAAATCTGTGATTCTATTTCCCAAATCAATAACATGAAAAGTGAAAATGATATTACAAAAATAATACCTAATATTATAGCATTTAAAAGATGGGGATATTTTTCTTGCTTGCTTTGTTTCTTGCTTGCTTTGTTTCTTGCTTGCTTTCTTGTTTTCTTTCTTGCTTGCTTTCTTGTTTTCTTTTTTGCTTTTTGGAGGGCAATTTGAGTTAAATGACTTGCCCAAGGTCATACAGCTAGTTTTTGTGTTAAGTGTCTAGGCCTGGCTTTGAACTCAGGTCCTCCTGACTCCAGGGAGGGTGCTCCATTCACTGTGCCACCTAGCTGTCCCAAGATGGGGAAATTTTAAGAGATAATTTAATCTTACTCCCTTATTTTTGTGTTACTGTTGACCCATATATCCATAGTCAATATGTCTTATTATGTTGAATAACAATGACAATGCATACCAAATAAATTAACAGGAGCTTCCTAATTTAGCAATTATTAGAGAGAGTTATCAGTGAAATTTTGACAAGACCACAGGGAAAAAGAGAAAAGTTCATTCTGTTTAGATACATATTTATCAAAATCTATAATTACCTTGATAATCATTTTATACTTTAAAAATATTTCTTTATAGGGGCGGCTAGGTGGCACAGTGAATAGAGTAGCTGCCCTGGAGTCAGCAGGATCTCAGTTCAAATTTGGCCTCAGACACTTACCACTTCCTAGCTGCATGACCCTAGGCAAGTTGCTTAACCCCAACTGCCCTCCAAAAAGCAAAATCAAAACCAAAAACAATATTTCTTTATAAATCCTCCTAAGATATACATAAAATGGTTAGATGAAAATAAAAACTTTCTAAGATTTTTCCCAAATTTCAATCCCAATGAACCTATAAACCTTCACTGTGGTACAAAGACAACCATCAGTTTTTGAAGATTACATATAGATTATATAAATATTTTATTTGTCATCAAAGCCCTATATAATCTAACCCCTTCCTACCATTCTAGTCTTCTTGCATCTTATTACTTGTTACACATTCTTTGATCTGGTGACATGAATTTCCTGACTCTTTTACAAACAAGGCACTCTATCTCTCCACTCCACGCATTTTCTCTATCTATTCTCAATGGCTAGAACATTCTACTTGCTTACTTCTCTGGCTTCTACAGAACCCAAGTGAAATCCCTTCTTTTATTGAGAGCCTTCCCCATCCTTTCTTAGTTCTACTACCTTCTTATCATTAATTGTTTCCTATTTAAGCTATACATAGAGTCTGTGCATATATTTGTCTGCAAGATATACCCATCCTGTATTTGTAAATTCCTTGAGGGCGGGAATTCTTTCTTGACTTTTTTTTTTATTTTTAGTACTTAGCACCATGACTGGCACATAATAGGAACTTAATAATTATTTTTATTTATTGATGTTTACATAACTTATCTGCATGTACAAACACATTTATTTTAACACACTTTAGCAAACACTGTACCTTTTCCCTACTAATGTTAGTCATCATCATTCAGTTCACTTCTATCATTCATTAAAATATAATTGATAATTCTGAATACAATGAATAGCCCACAATGACCCAATATTACCTATGTAGGATAATGAAAGCAACATCTGACTACTTTTGAAAGTAACTAGCTATGGTGTGTATGGCTAATAAATCAACATCATGGACACTCAAAAGCAATAAAATCTAATCAACACTGGTTATACGGAAGATAACCCAGGATTCATTATATTTTACAATGGAATATACAGCCAGTAAAATATATCATATAATTGAAAACTCAAAAGATTACTGAAGAGGTATGATTGTCAAGCCATTAAAGATTTATAGATGCCGATTTCTTTTTAGTGGCACAGAGAAAGAGATAAACACTTACTACTATCACACCAAAGTGACGGCCATTTATGCATTTCTGAGGGATTTCTTTTTTTTTAGATTGTAGGTAATTCTTCCTTAATATAGACATGTAACTTGAAACAGATATGTGAAAATGGGGTTAGCTAATACAATAATTCTAGCTCTTTAACTATCTGCTATGAATTTAGTAGCATAGTGTAATATTAATAACAGGAAAACAACACTTAGGATTTATCTTTTTGTATTTCAGATTTGAGTAGTTCCCATCCTTGGTCATTTTTCCTCTAGGTTTTAAATGACTTCCTGAAAAGAAAGTTCACATTTGAATTCTGATTTATAACCATCCACCTTTTTACCTTTGTTTGTTATAGAGAAAGAAACATCTTACCTGTTGCCAAAAATTTTCTTACCTACTTTTTAATTTATTGTTTTGTTTTATAATCTATATAATAATCATAAACTAACAATGTACTAAAAAATACCTTCCTGTTCAAGGAATATGAAGGGACTATTTGACCTATTTTGTGTAGAAGCAAAAGGAGTTTTTGTTAGGTGAAAACTTGCATGGTTTTCAGAATAAATTTTATAAAATACACAAGGATAATACACATCTCTTTCTTGCGATGCTAAAATATTTCACACCAATAGATAGGTCACTATCTTACTCAGACAGGAATATCTGTCTCTTTTATCCCCTTCCTATAATGGTTATCACATAAAAATCCTTATCATGCTTAAGAAGCTCCACTGAATAATGTTATCACCAACTTTTGTTGCCCTTAGGTTTCCAGGATTGTGAATTCTCTCTTGAGTGTTAAATGTGTCCTTGAAGGTATTTCTCCTTTAAAGACTTGTTCCTAATTTCATTAAATCTTTCATGATATTCGTCACTGATATAGTTCTACAAATGGTCAAATATGCTTTGATATTCACAGATACTTTGGAATCCATTATGCTCAGAAAATAGAGTGAAGTGACAGAAATGCCTGCTAACTACCATAGGCTTGTTTTTGCCATGATGCTACGCATCACAAGTAGAGAGAATTGTCTTTATACTATCTAAATGAGTATTAGATCAAAGAATTCTATAATTAGAAGTGATCTTAGCACTCATCTACTTTCACATACACTTGATAAGGAATGCTTACTAAACACACTCAATAAATGATCACTTTATGA
The DNA here is from genome assembly GCA_028627135.1 of Pseudochirops cupreus. Lineage (NCBI taxonomy): Eukaryota > Metazoa > Chordata > Mammalia > Diprotodontia > Pseudocheiridae > Pseudochirops > Pseudochirops cupreus. Next base: position 245,474,252 of record CM053582.1, read on the forward strand.
AAATAAACTTAATAAAGCAGCTTATGGATAGCCCTAAATAATAGGAAATTTTAATCAATGAAGTCTAAAATTTCTACTTGACAATATTTATCCAATGATCCTTGATCACTCTTCAGGTATCAAGCAGAAGAAGTCAAATCCTTTTTACCCATAAAAGCCTTTCAGATACGTTGAGATACTTATTCTCTGCCCCCAGCATCTTTTCTTCCAGTTCCTTCAACATTTATCTTATTTGGCTTAGACTCAAAGCCTGTTTCCATCCTGATTGCCCTCAACTGCATCCTTGTAAGATTTTCAATGTCATTCCTAAACTGGGATGCTCATTGTTAGCTCTCTCACAGCCTGCAAAATCATAAAATCTTAGGAACAGAAGAGAGTTTATAGCACATCTAATCCATTTGCTTCATTTTTTTTTTTTTGGTGGAAGGGATTAGGAAACTGAGTGATGGAATGGCTTGCACAAATTCAAGATTCCTTCAAACTTATAAATTCTTGAGCACAAATAGAAAGAGAATTCAAATACTTAGTTTCAAGCTGCATGGCAGAATGGATAGAGACACGGCTTGGGAACTAGAAAAATCTTGGTTCGTCATCTCTTTGACAGGACTTGAACTCTCAGTGAGCCTAAGAAGGTCATTTAATCCATCAGTGCTTCACATAAATTTCTAAAACTCTACACTGTAGAGACAATATTAAAATGAATTTTTAGAGTTAGTTTCCTTACCCCAGAGTTCCCTAGGCTAATGAAATTACAGTCCCAGTACCTCTTCATCACACTATATACAATTTCAAGTATATGTAAGCCTGGGCTGAAAATTCCCCAAATCAGTTATTTGGAATGTTGGAGTATTTAAGAAAGATCAGTATTTATGTAGTAATGTTAAGATTGAAAATATTAAATCTTCGTATAAACAAATTCAACTCAATCCATTGTAATTAAGCTTTTATTGATACTAATTCAGCATCACAAATAAAGCCCTTAAGCATGACTTTTGGATCCAGAACTTGTTCAAGTTTATGAAACAGGTAAAGTTATCCACTCTGTTTCCATTTCTGCATCTTGTGTTCCTATAGGATCCCAATAGAACTTCTCTGCTTGTAAAGGCCCCTCATTGTAATTCACCAATGAGGCCTGCTTTTCATAGAAGTAGTTTATGCTCCAGTCCTTTTATGATCCCCTCTCACCAGACAAATTTTTCTGCCCTTTGCTTTATATTTAGAGGATTAGGGGATTAAATGGCTGATCTTTGTAGTAAATCAACATGTGGTACTGATGAATGTGTGTGTGGGTAGATAACTCTAAGTGTATCCTGGGTAGATAGGGAGGTAATACATATCCCCCTACCTATCAACTGTACTTTAAACATATACTGTACACACACTTGGTAATTTACACATGTATGTGTGTATATGTGTGTGTGTGTGTGTGTGTGTGCATGTGTGTGTGTATAGATATAAATGTAGATATAGATTTATACCTCAAAATGTCCCTCTTCCTCAAGGGGATTGGATTCAATTCAGTAAGTATTTATTAATAACCAACTATGTATAGTGTATATTTTCAAAATACAACTGAGCAGAGGACATGTATTGCCTCCCTAGATACCTAGAAGATACTTAGAATTATCTTTATTCAAAGAGAAATAGAGAATTGCAAGTATTTTTGAAGCAGCAACAAAGCATCACAGAAATGCCTCCAAAAATCTAGACATACTTTACATACTAATAAAGATAACACTGAAATAGGAAGAAAGTAATAAGCTTATACTTGGGTCAGAAATACATGGATCTAGGAATACCTTTCTAGACTCTAAAGAAGTCATACCATCTCTCAGGCACTCATTTATACATGTCTACACATGGGAAACAACAACCTGGTAAATCTGCAAGAGTTCAGAGCAAAGTTTTGCTCTTCTGCCCTAGTCTTGCCTGTCTAAACTTGAATCTAACTGGAATAATCTTTTATAGCATTGCCTTCCTAGCATCACATGGGAGTTTGAAGGAATTTCCCCTTCACAACCTAAATAGAAAGTGAGTATAAGGGGATTCTCATTGAAATGAATTTGTTGCTTTTGGGGGATAAGATAAAATCCTTGACCTGAAGGACTCCTTACTATACGTGCTGGTAAGGATAAGACTAACAAAAAAGCTTGAAAATGCCAGTTGGTCCTAGACATCTTTGATATCTGGAAAGAGAAACACAACATCCCTTTTGGGAAGCGGCCCCAAAAACAAAACAAACCTATCAGAAAGCAGTAGTTCTATTGAGAAATCTACAGCAGATGATGACAGCAGCTCTACAGAGAAGAAGCACATGTAAGATTTAGATGTAGAGAGGATCAGCAATTTAGGAAACCAAAGGGAGGAGCAATGATGTGCAGCAAACTATTAGGAAATTGAGCTGGAAATAGTGTTCAGGCTTAGGAAACAGCTCTGGAACTTCTTGTGAATTGGCCTCTCTTCCACTGGCATCATGAGAATATGTTGAAGATTTTACCTCATCCTCTGAATGGAGTTCGAGAGGCATTTCCTAATTATTTACTCTTATTTTATACAAGTGAAAAGTTATTTGTTTTGTTTCTTGGGATATTGGTAGAGAATTTATTGGATTTAGGCAGGAGATATATTCATATAATTATGATAACATTAACTATGTCACACACAAAATAGAGACAGCAACAAGTAATAAAATTAAAAAAAGAGAAGGACTGTTATTGTATGTAAATTCAGAGGATTCTGAGAGCTTTCATATTCTAAGAATTAACATAGTACATCAATTGTTTCTGACTATAACGGAGTGGAATGAGTGCTAACTATCCAGAGCACATTAATTTGACACCCAACCCTCAGTTACTACCTGTGTGACCTTGGGCAAGTCATTTTATTTGTCTAAGCCTTATTTCTTTAGCTGTACGATTAAGAGGGTGAACTAGAGGACCCTTGACTTTCCTTCCAGGTCCAATTCTTAGGGTACTGTACCTTCTTTCCCTACTAATGTAAATCCATGGTCTTACATTGCTTCAATTACATTATAAGGGTAATGTCTCAGCAGGGGGTGGAGGTTGTATAAGAAGGCAATGACATTACTTTCCTTCCCTCATATTTCTTTAAATAGAAATAAAAATAAATAGTTAGGAGAGAATTAGGACACAGAGCAAATATTCATCTTTGTTGAAAGGTAAAATTCTCTTCATGAAATATGTTCAGGAATTTTCATGCCAAGAAATGTTATGAGGCCAAGTGCACTTTTTTTTTTGAGCTCCCAGCTAGTTTTAGTAACATTTTAACTTAGAAGTTTCTCTGAGATATTATATAACAGAAATTCTAAATAAAAAGATGGTATTCACTCTATGGTCTTTCAGGGGCTGGGCAGGAATCACTGGAAATTTTACAGGCAGCTAGATGGTAAGGGAATAAAGGAATTAGAATTTGGAGATCCTGAGTTTGAATCCTGCCTTGGAAGTGAACTTGCTGTGTGATTCTGGGTAAGTTATCTAACCTCTAGTTAACTCAGTTTCTTCATCTGCAAAATCAGTAAAATAATAGAACCTACTCCCCAGGGATGTTGTGAGGATCAAATGAAATATTTTAAAAATGTTTTACAAAGCTTAATGCACCATAAATTACTATATATTATAACAAACATTGAAAGTTATGCTGACCATTGCAAAAACATAAAAAGTCTAAGAATAATAGACTAAATTTTCATAGCACTTGAAGGTACAGTTAAAACAGAAACTGGAAAATACTTTCACTTTGGAGCTGTACTCAATAACCTCACTTAGTAAAATATTAGACATATTGAAGCAGAATATCTTCCTTGAATTTGAAATTTTTACAAATATCCTGGGAAAAAAACATATGTCAAAAACATGTATCTAATTCACCACTCACATCTGTGTCTAGTTATTTTTCATTCTGTTTTCCAAGATACTGATGGTTCTTGCAATCTGTTGCACTATAACATTTTTGAGAAAATGTTTCTTTGAATGATGATCCTATTCAAGCAAATGGAAGGAAATTTAATTGCTAATGGTAAGGAATAAATGTTTTAAGCAGAATCAATTTGGCTATACTTATCCTTTCTTCAGAAAATGTCATCAATATACTACCCTAAAACTATACATTGACAGTGTTTGAGAGCTAGAGAGAGGATATTTGCAAGAGATTGCTAAATTATGATTTCTTGCACATTCTCCAAGGGGAAGAAGGACGTGGCAAGTACTACAACTCCAGCTCATTGTCAATCTCTCATTAGTCAAAGTAGAAGTTAAAGATTTAGAAATCAAAGGGAGACAGAGAAAACAGGACTTTGAAACCATATGGGCAACCATAGGAAACTCTATAGGTCAATATAGAAAATTGAATGCTGACCATTTATATAGTCTTTGACAAGTCATTATAGCTTTTCAGAATTTTTTCTTCCATATACGTGGATAGAGGAAAGAAATACAGCATTCCTCAGTTTCCTTCTAACTGTAAAACCTATTATCCTGTACTGACTAAGGAGATTAAGAACTGATAGAGATTTTGAACTTAATTAGCCTGGCTAATTATGTTTTGTGAAAGTAGTGAGGTTTGCTTAGAATTTGAAAGGAAAATATGAAATACATATGTGTGTTTTGGCAGATATTATTCAGAAAGACATTCATGAGAAGAAGATCCTAAGCTGGAGTTGATGAACTTTTGTTTTAATAAATGCATTTCAATGAAATTGTTCTCCTTTGCCAAACTATATATTTTGTTTTATGGACTTACATTGTTTTATGAAGGGGTGAAAAGGCTTCATAAAATTGTCAAAGGGCCCATGATATAAATGCTATTTTTTTTTCTGTTAGAGGGAAAGTAAAAGCTTATTTTCCCAAGAGCAGCAACAGATTTACTATTTCAAAATAAGGAGGAAAAAATACAGTTATCTGTTTATATGTAAAGAAATCAGGGAGGTAAAATAAGTAGATGTTTATTAAATTTCTTTTCAAAATGTTGAGGGCATAAAATATGCAAAGGTATACATACATTTATCAAGTAATCACAGTGGCCAATTAGACAGAAAAATATTTATCCAAATTCATTTGAAGAATTGACAATTGAAGACAATTTCTGTTTTTGTTTTTGAAAAAAAAATTGGGGGGAAGAGCATTCCATTAGGCAGTTTTAATTGCTTCAAATTTTTCTAGACATTTCATGGTAACTATCGCAATTATGAACATGTGTAGGAAGGCCTTGCCAATGAGGAGGAGGGCCAGAAGGCTAAGTTTATAATCTTGTAGATTTTTGCAAATAAACAAAAGAATTAGCCAGTGCCTGAGATTCAGCTTTTCTGCTGTATACAAGTTATATTCCACAGCTGGGATTTTATTTGCTTATTTTGACCAAGATGTCATTTTAATATATAACTCTTTTTGAGGAACTTGTTATATATGAGTACAGATGGACACTACACCTGTAACTTAAGTTCTTAGACAGAAAGCTCAGGTACTATGAGGTTAAGTGATATACTACAAACAGTATATGCTGAAAGTATTACTTCATCCCAATTCTTCCCCAAACCAAATATGACTGTTATATATCCTGTGACTATATCCCTCTGTATGTTGTGATATTTATTTTATTCTGTTAAGAATCCTCTAAAATCTAGCAACATTGGGCACAGAAATTGACCATAGAGACTGTATTTATGTATGTACACACATATACATATGTGTATACACATGCATATATATGTGTGTGTATGATATGTATGTGTATATGTATATTTTTCCCATTGTGTGTATATATGTGTGTGTGTGTGTGTGTAAATATATATATATGTGTGTGTGTGTGTGTATATATATATATGTATATATATATATATATATATATATATATATATATATATATATATATATATATATATATATATATATATATATACTGGAAATTGATCCCTTGTTGCTAGCCAAAATGTCTAACTAAATTTCAAAGAGCAAGATGTATCTCCTTCAGATTCTCAGTTTCTTTGTCAGTGGAGCACTATGAAGCAATCTTTGTTAACAGGAGGCTGAATATAGTGACAACTGTTGGTTCTGTATTTCTCTCTCTTCTATGATCTTTTATTTAATTGATAAATAGTAATACTGCAAACATCTGCCCATTATATCATCATCACCATCTGTTTTAACATAAATTTTTAGTAGGAAAAAAAAACAAGTAAAAAGAGGAGGATGAAGAGGAAAAATGGGAAGAGTAGGATTAGGAACAATAACAACAAAATATTTAACATTTAAATAACATTTTTAGGTTTTCAAAGCACTTTAAAAATGTTACCTTTTTTTTTTTAGTGTCCACAATAACCCAGGGAGGTAGGTGCTATTATTATGCTCATTTTACAAATGATAACATTGAGGCAGACAAATGTTAAGTGACTTATCCAGTGTCCTACAACTAGGAAGTGTTAAAGACAAGATTTGAACCCAGGTCTTTCTGACTCCAAACTCTATGTATTGAGTAACCTAATTATCTCAGTTTTCTTGTTATGTTACAGGTATCATGACATACAAGAAAGATACGAGTCTGTCGGTGCAAAAATATAAAACTTCCAAGTGGGACAATCCTTCCATCACACAGAAACTGAGTGACTTGTACAGAGACAAGTGAGCTAGTAAGTATCAAAGATCCTCTTTCAACCAAAATTTTCCTCACTTCAAGCCTAGCACTCTATATACTATACCAGGCTTTCGCTATTATGAATACATCACTGTATAGTGGCAAAGGTAGAGTCTTCAATTACTTTACCCATCTGTCATCATCACTATCAGAACTATTTTGTATTTACTTGCATTTTTTTTTGTATTTAATTATATGTGTACTTGTTTCCACTATATAAGTTAATTGAGAGCAGGTATTGAAACATTTTTTTCTGTATCCTCAGCCAGAATGCCTGGCAAATGATAGTTAATACATGTTTGTTGATTGAATGAGTCAATGTTTGACTTGAATGTGCTGAATCGACCAAATTACCAAGATAATTTCCTTTGCTATCCTTCAGTCCCTTCATTTGCCTCAGCTTTTTCAGCCAGAATCACATACTTATTTATCTTCCACCATATGTTCATCATCCAATTCGGCTTGGTGAAACAGTAACATCATTGAGATAAACTATCTTATTAAATTTACCAAAACGGAAACATATCTGCTATTCTGGCCAATTTTCAAGACTCCCTCCCAATATATCTTTCAGCAGCTGTTCACCAAAACATTGTTTGACTCACACTCATAATATGAAGTGTGGTCTCCTTTCAGAATTTAGTACAAAAGAAATGAAAAACCCGTATGTGAACTACAGTTTTTAAAAGGATACAGAAAGCTAGAATTTAACATAGAAATACATGAAGGTGTGCATTTATGGAGAGGAAAAGAAAATGGAGACAGAAGGGAGATCTTTGATTCAAGACAGTTGTATTACTTATGCTCCAGAAAATCCACTCTGTAACTTTCAGGAAGTCCAAATGAATTTATTCACATGCCTTAAATATTTGTGATGTTTTTTTTACATGTATTGGTATTTGGGGCTAATTTTCAAAATGCTAATATTGACATATTTTCTTCTCTCCTGATTGTGAAAGCAAATTACTATGTGTAATTTGTCTGTACATCTACCCTCTTTAATTTCCCCACTCTTTACTGAAGCATACTGGGGGAGTGAAAAGAGGATTATCTCTGAAGTCTGAAAACCAAGGTTAATCTTCCCATTCCTTATTATCTATGTAACCCTTCAGCAAGTCACTTAACATCCCTGGGCCTCAGTTTCATCATCTATAAAATGAGATGATTGCATGTCCAAATTTATGCTCCTCAGAAAGTCACTTAAATAGTAGAAGCTCATATTTACAGATCACCTAATAATTTAGAAAGATTTTCTTCATAAAAACCTTATCAGGTAGTTTACCCAAAGTTATATATCTAGTTTAGAGACACAATAGGTATTCGACTCCATAACTATTGATTTCAAATTCAGCATTCTCTTTAATTAGGGTGACTTGTGGTCCAAACATTTGTACACACTTAAAAGAATAGAGATGACAGACCTACCAGTGTATAGTTAGTAATATCAACAATTTGAAAAAGAATACTTAAAGTAGCATCTTGATTGCCACTCAATCATTTGGTGCTTTGAATATCAGGTGAGAAATTGTACTTAATAAATTTTTAAAAATAGTATTGTATAAAAAAATAAATATCCAGTGCATTTTAGTGAAAAAATGTACCTAACAACATGCTCATCATTTTTATTCATTATTTTAGATATAGCACCTATATACTATCTACAGTCATTCATCAGCTTCAAAGTTCATATCTTACTTTTCCTGAGTTAATTCAAATGTTTTTAGTAATTTTCATAATGTGACTTTGCATACTGTTCAAGTTGTTGTTTACTATAAGCTTAAGGTAAAGGGACAATGTATTATGAATATTTATGTTGCCTTCTGTTTGGGCATCTAGTATCACACCCCAATTTTAAAAGCATCACATAAGCATTTATCTATGTGACTTCTGTGGTCATAAATAATGTAGACAATGCTAAATATGTGCTTACTGACCTCACGATTTGGGAGATAAAAGTTCTATTCTGCTGTCTCATGACTCAGCTCAGAGTGTCCATTTATACACTTCACCAACTCAGCAGCATCTGTGACCCAGAATGCTGCTCTTTTAATTCCTAAAATATAGGGCACATATGCAAATCTTTCTATGTCATTCTTTCATTGCCATGGCTTATTTTATTGAATGGTTGATAATAGTGCTTCCTCTAGGCCTATGATAGCACTGAAAATTGATGGAGCAAAACTTATTCAGATGTATGATATAAAAAATATTTTTGCCAAACATCTGGATGCTCCCAAATGAAGTATTTAAGAGACCCATAATTATCAAGATATCTGCTTCCATTATATGATTGATTCATAGGTGCAGGTAACATTTATTTGTTTTCCAAATGAAGTTCCACTGTGTAATGGCAAAGACAGAAGTACTTCACACCTTGTTTCAGCTATTGAATTTATGCCTTGTTTCACTTCAGGTTTCTTTGAGTCTTGTATCAAGTCTGTTAAGAAACAGAACATGTGAACCCCCAAACTTGTGAACCCTAGAACTTGTGAACTTCTGGGGAGGAGCTAATGACCATATATGAGGAGAGCCCTCAGGCTAGGGAAAACAGAACTGAAAAGAGGACTCTTGTGGTAGCAGAGTCAAGAAGGAGAAAACTTGTGGTATCCTGGCACTCTGTTTGTTTGCTCTGTCTGTGTTGATGTTTGTTTGTGATACTTTGTTGTACAGAATCCCTGGGACCTTACTGGAAGCCCTGAAAGAGGATTTTCTGGTTGTATGTTTACAGAAGTCCTGCAGGAGGGTTTTGGAGGTCCTGGGACTTTGCTGATGATTTGTGCTGGCCTCTTGGACATTGTGGGTCTGTGTAGATTTCTATGCTCATGATTTGTGTTGAGTTCTCAGACCTTGTTGGTGGGTCTGAGTTGATTTCACAGACAGATAGTGAATTGATGATGGTGCCAGCAATGTGTATGAATATTACTGTGGCTCTGTCAAGCTTTGTCTTCCCAGAAACAGGAATTGTGAAGGACTTGAGGTGGACTAGAAACTATGAACTTCAATATGGAATGGGAACTGGATGAAGAACTAGACAAGGAGCTGGAGAAGGAACTGGGAGCTGCCTGCCTTTGAACCCAGGTGACAGTTGGAGCTGAGACAATGGAAGGGGAACCATGAAAGCTGAGAGCCAGCCTCAAGTCAAGCTGAAAGAAGACTTGACTTAGATACTATGTACTGACTAGGAAGATTATGATTTACTGTTACATGGGGGTGGAGAACTTTGATTTTTGTACTTTCTGATTGAATTAAGGGTTTTGTGATTGACTAAATAAATGTACTTTGTTGAAAGCTATATGACCACGTTGGTGAAAACTATGTGGCCATTTTAGTGATAAGTTGTTGAGTTGTGACATGGTGAATGCTGTAATTTGATTTTCTATTAATGTTTTGCTCTGATTTATGTTTGAATAGAGAGTTCACTACAATATGTAATCAGAATCTTGAAAACTGTTCACAGCAGCAGTCCTCTGGAAATCTGCTCATGTGTGGCTTTATAAACTGTATGCAGCATGGCTTGCCTGGCAGGATGACAAGTTCATGTTATTATTAAATCTGAGCAGATTTTTGTTACCTGGGAGAAATCTCGACAAAAATTCCCCTTTGAAGGTATAATCAAGCATCCTGTCCTTGACTTTCTCAACCCATCCAAGTCTTCCCAATAGTTTATAGCATCATTCAACAACTAATTTCTCCTTGTAGCAACATAGTGAGGATAAAATAGTCCTGCCTTTGGAGTCAAAGGACCTGAGTTTGAATTTCAGCCCAACTATTTTCTGTATGAACTCAGAATAGCCACCTCTGTTGGATTCAGTATGCTCAGATTATATTTTTGAAAAGAAAAAAGAAAACGAGAGGTTTGGATTAAATGACTTCTAAGATCAATTATTGCTCTAAATACCTGATGCTACCATGCCACACTGCCTTTAGTCTAAAGAATTTCAAGTGCATTTTTGCAAAACCTACATTTTGTCTTCTCTAAATGAGCACCTTAACTAGTGGGAGGCAGAACATGATGATCTCAATTCAAGTCAAATAAAGTCAACATTTAGCAAACATTTAATACATGCTAGACTCTGTATGTGGGGATAAGATGAAAGAAGAAACCTTTCCCTCAAGGAGGCTACAGTTTAGTGTGATAGGTAACATGCAAATAATGATGTTACATAAATATTATCATGCTATACATAGACAAACATAATAAATATAAGTATAAAAATGAAAATAAGATCATAGGATAAATTGAAGATAATTTCAGAAGGAAAGTGTGAAGAATTGGAAAATACTTCTTGGAAAAACTTTAAGACTTCAGGGAAGACAGAAGACAGAGATGGGAATTAAGAGAGTTCTAGATATGAGGGAAAACTAGTGATAGGCTTGGAGTCAGGACATAGAATGTCACATAAGAGGAAGAATAAGGAGGCGAGTGTCACTGGATCACAAAGACATGGATGAGAGTATGATAAAAGAATACTAGAAATGTAGGAGGCAGGCAGGTTATAATGGACTTTAAAACCCCTTTCCATAATGACTTTATTTTTCTTCCAACTGGGAAGCATCTAAGAAGAGTAGTAGATAGGTTGCTAGGCCTGTTGTCAGGAAGACCTCAGCTCAAATTCAGTCTCAGGGACTTACTAATTGTGAAACCATGGGCAAGTCATTTAACTTCTGTTTTCCTTACTTTCTTCATTTGTAAAATGGATGTAGTAGCAGCATCTACGTCCCAGAGTTATTATGTCACCAAGATCAATTGAAATAATTTTAGTAAAAGGGTATAATGCAGTGCCTGGCATATTTTGTTATTTTGCAGTCATTCAGTCATGTACAACTTTCCATGACCTCATGGAACATAGGATCTTAGGCCCTTCTATTCTCCACTTTCAACTGAATATGCTTGGTCTATTCATCTTATCCTTGGCTATCCCATTCTATTTTTTTTTTATTCAATCTTTCCCAGCATCCAGGTCTTTGCCAATGAGTTTGATCTTCTCATTACATGGCCAAACTTTAAATTCTGGCCAAACTTTAAATTTTGGCCAGACTTTAAATTTGTCCTTCCAACAAATAGCCTGAGTGAATTTGATTAAGTATTGACTAATTTGATCTCCTTGATATCCAAGGATCTCTCAAAATTCTTCTCCAGTACCACAATTCAAAAACTCAATTCAGCAGCACTCAAATTTCCTTATACTCCAACTCTTAGTCAAACCTTACTACTGAAAAAAAAATCATAACTTTGGCTATTAAATCAACATTTATCAGATATTTACTATATACTAGACTCTGTGCTTGGGATGTTTGTCAGGAAGGTGATGTCTCTACTTTTTGGTCTTTGGTCCATATTTGACATATCTTTCCCGCTGAGGAAAAAAATATCATTTAATTTCATGGCTATAGTCACCACTGCCATGATCTCTGAACCCAAGAAATTAAAATCTCCCTCTACTTTCCACAAAGTTATGGGGTCAGCTGACATAAACTTCTTTTGTTTTTTGTTTGCTTGCTTTCAATTTTGAGCTTCAAGTCAGCTTTTACATTCTCCTCTTTTAACCTCATCAAGAGATTTCTTCTTCACTTTCTGCCATCAAAGTTATGTCATCTGCATATCTGAGATTGTTATTTCTCCAACCACATTTAATTCCAGCTTTTGATTTGTCCAGCCTTGTTTTTTTATGTACTTTGTATATGAGTTAAATAAATGATAACGTATAGCCTTCTCATTCTCTTTTCCCAATTTTAAAACAATTGGTAGTTCCATGTTCAGTTAAACTGTTGCTTCATAACCCTCATAGGGGTTCCTCAGGTGACAAGTCAGATGATCTGTTTGTAACAGTAATGAGATTTGAAGTTGCTTTTGTATGCTAAACTAAGAGGTACTTAGCACTTAGTTCAGATTAAGCCTCTGTTAAAGAAACAGAAGGTATGAACTCCTGTATCCTGTTGCTGATGTAACACAAAGGGGTTGGCTGAAACAGGAAGCTAATGCTGTGTGTATATAAGGAAAGACCCTGGCTGGAAGAGACAGATATTCTTGGAGCAAACACTGCAGATGCAGAAGCTGCTGTCACCTGGGAGGCTGAAGAGGAGCTGAGGAGGCTGAAGAGGAAAGACACCCCCCTCTCCCTACCACCCACCCAAGGCTGAAGAGAATGATTTTGATTTTGAAAACCTGGATGAAGTGATTTTGATTCTGGGAGCCATCTGAGACTACTGCTGAGTCCAAGGGCCAGCCTGAGCTGCCAAATAGACTGAGTAAGCATGACCGTGATGCTGGTACTTTGTTTGGACTTGTTTGTGCCTTGGTTGAGACTTGATTTCCCATGAACAGAGACTGTGAAGGATTAGAGATGGATTGGTCACTGTGAGCTCCAATGTGGAGCAGGAACTGCACAGAAAACTGAACAAAGACATGGGAGCTATCTGCCTTTGAACCAAGGTAACAGTTTGGTGAATCCAACTAGGATTTGGGAACATGGAAGGGGATCAAGGGAATCTGAGGGACCACCCTAGGTCAAGCTGAAAAAAGACTTTACTTGGATATAGTGTACTGACTAAGAAGATTGTAATTTACCAGTGACCTTGGGATGGAGAGTCTGTGTATTTTCTGATTATTGAATAGTGAAAGATGAAGGATGATTGATTGACTAAATGATTTTACTTAGTGACTAATGACTAAATAAGTAATTAATTTGTAACTTAATATGTCCCATGAATGGAGAATTTTGACTATTGTACTTTGTGTCCCTTAAGAAGGCAAACCTCCCTAAAGATGACTGAAGGATTAAAATGATTGAATGATTGAGTTATTAAATGATTGTTCTTTGTTCAAAACTTTGTGACCACTGTAGTGGAAACTATGTGGCCATTTTCTGTGATAAGTTATTGTGAATGCTGTATTTTGATTACCTATGATAAGTTGTAATATTGTGAATGCTGTTCCTTGATTTCTGTGAATGTTTTGCTTTGATTTGTTATGGAATAAATAGAGTGTTCACTATACAGTGTAATCAGAACCTTAAAATCATTCTTCTTCTGAAAAGCTTCTAGTGCTTGGTTTTACAGTTACACCCATCTCTTTGAGGAATTGCCACTTTTTGTGTGATCTATACAACCAAAAGTTTCAGTGTATTCAATGAAGCAGAAGTACATGATATTTGTTTGTTTTCAGGAACTGTCTTGCTTTCTCCACAATCCAGAAAATATTAGCAATTTGGTCTCTACTTCTTCTTCCTCTTCAAAAACCAGTCTGATATTTTTTGGTAATTCTCTATTCACATTTTACTGATTCCTAGCTTGAAGAATTTTAAGTATAACCTTGGTGGCATATGAAATTAATACAGTAGTCTGGTCATTTGAACATTTTGTGGAATTTCTGTTCTTTAGAATTGGAATGGAAGCTGATCTTTTCCAATCCAATGGCCACTGTTGAGTATTCCAAATTTGCTGGCATACTGAGTAAAGTAATTTAATGCTATCACTTTTTATGATTTTAAAAAACTCATCTGGAATCCTATCACCCCTACAAGCCTTATTATTAGCAATGCTTCTTTAGGCCTAGTTGACTTCATTTTCTAGGATATTTGGCTCTACATCAGTAAACACACCATCATGGTTATTGATGATATTAAAATTTCTTTCTTGAATAATTCTTCTGTAACTTTTTGCTACTTCTTGATTTCTTCTACTTCTGTTGAGTCTATATGATTATTATCTTCTCTCATGGCCATTTTTTGCAAGAAATTAGGGATTATTAAGAGAACATGTGATTAATAAATGGTTG
>CM053582.1:245489173-245505985 GCA_028627135.1 Pseudochirops cupreus
AAGTTATAGATTTGGCAATAATATTTCCTGAATATTGATCTCATTTTGAGATCTCTTTTAAGAGGTGATCAATGAATTCTTTCAATTTATATTTTGCCCTCTTGTTCTAGAATATCTGGACAATTTTCTTTTGTAATTGGTTGAATTCTGATACCTAGCCTCCTTTTTTTAATCATTGCTGTTAGGTAGTCCAATAACTATTACATTTTTGTTCCTTGATTTATTTTCCAGTGTTTTTTTTCCTATGAGATGTTTCATATTGTCTTCCATTTTTCAGTCTTTTTACATTGGTTATTAGCCTTCTCTTTCATGGAGTCATTAGCTTCTACTTGCCTCATTCTAATTTTAAGGAACTGTTTTCTTTAGTGATATTTTTTGTACCTTTTTTAATCATTTGGTTTATTATAGATTCAAGTAGTTGTTTTCCTTCAGCATTTTTACATCTTTTTACAATTTAGCCAGTTTTGATTTAAAGTAATTATTTACTTTAATGTTTTTGTGCTTCTTTTGTTCATGATATTTTCACTATTTTCTTGAATAGCTCTCATTTATTTTTATAATTTTTTCATCTACTGTTCTTGTTTGATTTTTAAAATAATTTTTGTTCTCTTTTAAGATCTTTTTCAGACCTGCTAGGAATTTTTGTTGGGCTTGGTATAATCTATATTTTTAAGGCTTTCTATGCATTTTCAAGTCATTGTCTCTTTCTGAATTTTAATTTTGAGCTTCCCTGTCACCACACTAGCTTTTAATTTTTAGTTCTTTTTTGTTTGCTCATATTCCCAAACTACTTCTGGGCTTTTGACTTCATGTTAGAATTGAGTTGTTCTTACCTCTGAGGAGTATGATGATCTGAGTTTCCATCCATTATGTCCTTCAGCTTTCAAAACTTGATCTTGCCTCCTATAGGTTTTTGGTGCCTTTAAAATGATATAATAGGTAGTGAAATCTTGTCACTACTCTCCTGGTCTGCACTATAATCTTTACCATGGTTGGTCCCCTGCTTCACTCTCTACACTGAAACTCTTATCTGGAACAAGATAGTGGGCTACAAATCTGCCAGATGGCACCTGATAATCCTCCATGGATTGGTACAGGAGTCCCCTGGGATGTCCTTCCTGCCAGATATTCAATCTGTTTTCCTTTGATGTGCTTTTTAGTTTGTTTTGGACAGAGCGTATTGGGTTAACTCTGTAAAATTTTGCTTTTACTCTGTTATCTTCTATCTACTCCCAACAATCTATTAATAATCTTCCAATACTCTATTTAATCTAATCTATTAGTACTTTGTTGCATAAGATAGCAACCAAAACCTTAATAGTTCAAATAAATGAGTTCAATGGAATGACAGTTTTAAAACTAGGGAAAGATACCAGAAGTTTGATTCCAGGGTTCTGTTTTCCAGGGGAAAGAAGACAAATTTATTCATCATGCCAGTTCTAGCCTGCCATCTTCATTCCTTGTGGGTCACAATTATCTGATATAGTCCACAATTTTCTGACATCCTCATTTGGGCCTGAGATGTTCTCTATCATTGTCATATGGCACTACTTCCTCTTCCTTTAGAATATGGAATTTATACAATAATTTCAGTGAAAGTTCCTATAATTTTGAAACTATTAGAATTTAAAAATTATTCCTTTATCTTACTGAAAGTGAGTATAACTTAATGTATTTTATAAGCAATGGCTCTGTCAGATAACTCTAATTAATAAAGAGAGCTGGGTCCACCCCAGAGGTTTCAATATCATGTCCTTACCTATAATTTAATTTATAAAATATTTACTAATGAATAATCAGTGTGTAGAGACAGGCAGGGTGAAGCAGTTTAGGCATGAAATATGTGCCTTTAATATCTTTCCAGCATCATTATTGTTAATTTGCATTGTAAAGTCTAAAAGGACTCTGACAGCCTATTTAACCAGCCTCTTAAACATTAAGTAGAAAATCATATGTAGATTGGTGCTTGATAAATGAAGAGGGAAATTTATGCTACAGTCTGATTTATTTAGAATCCTACTTTCACTATTCTATACAAAAAAATGTTGTTATTCAATTCCTACTTGTCAAATTCTACAAATGTTAGAGTTGAGCTTGAAGTAACAGATATAACAATTTCCTCATCTACCATTTTGTGGATGCCTTTTTTTTTATAAAAGTCATGTATGAAAAAATACCTTTCTTAGAAATAAAAATCTACTACACAAAGACTTTTTGGCAGAAAATTCTATAGAGAGCCAAGTTCTAGGATGATCCATTACCACTGCTTCATTTATCTTTTAAAAGTGACCTGCTATGCAGTTAGGACTTCTTAATGTCTGCTGAAGTTGTTTTCTTCAAAATATGTATTTCTATAACTCACACATATTTTCTACTCAAGACCTTTGATTGGCAAGTCCCTTTCAAATGAATCCCCTACTGCAGAAGAATCAGGTTGATAGCAGCATCTATTCTGCATTCTGTAAGGCAAATGAAACTCATCTCTCTTCCTGCATCAAATCTGACAATAGAGGATATAGAGTTCTTATTTTTATATGTCTATCTCTATTACGATCTTACTCATTTATTTCTCTTTCATTTCTTAAGGAATGGGGAAAGTCAAACAAAAGACAGAGAGGAAGAAACTAAAATATTATTACTGTTACTATCATGCAAACCATTCAGGAGTTTCCTGTGTTTCATTAAGTTCCCCAGACATAAAGAATCCTCTGTCAGCAAACAATCTTCCTTTCCTCATTAAACAAAACAAATCCAAAATCCAAATCCCACAGTCTTCATTGTTGCCCACACAAATCTCATAGTTGGAGAGCATATAATACTCCTACATCCCGTATTAAGTGTGGAAATTTTGCTCCAAAATTGTTATCATTAAAGAATCACACCACCACAACTTAATTGTATTAACATAACAAAGAAATAATAATTTCTCATTCCATATATTACTTCTTCCTGTTCCATTATGTTTTAGTCCAATTCCATCCTTATATACAAGAGGGAGAGGAAAAAATGGGGAGAGATTGGAGTAAAAAGAAAAGGAGAAAGAGAGATAGAAAGGAAAGAAGAAAACAGGGATAGATAGACAAGGGGCAGAGCGAAGGAGGTTTAGGGAGAGAAAATTCAGGCTTCCAAGAGAATGGGTACACAATTTTTTATGTGTATATACTCTCTCTATATATATTTATATATCAGAAGAAAAAAGTATGTATCTATACAAGTACAGACATCTCCCAGGGAATATTAGAAATAGAGCCTTCTTTCCTCTTACCCTCTATATTTAATATTTCATTCCTTCATTCTGGCCACCTAAGACAGGACAAATCTACAATGTATTAAGTGGGGAGAACCATTTTCAAATTCATTTTCAAATATTTTGGAAAATGACAGGTAAACTTTAGAGTGAAATACCATAAACCATGATCCACAGTGCTTAAGGCAGAGTTATTGGTTCTTTGCATTATTAAGGTTGGAGAACATATGCTTTTATATTACACCATATGATGTACCAAATCTTATATTTTAGGCATGTAAAATCCCATGACATTTCAGATAGCAATATCATTTATCAATGTAGTCAAATCAGTCATATTCATTGAGTTACAAGTATTCAGATAAACTGAAAAGTATTGCCTTTGACATATCAATAAAATGAAAATAGTGGTTTTGGTGCCCCTAATTAAAAGCCTTAATTAAGATTAAAGTATTATGATAGTGAAGATTTTGTATGAATCCTCTATCTCCATTTAAAAAAAAATTACTACTGAGAAGGAATTTCTTTGCTATATACATTATAAACCAAAGGTTTTCAAAATTTTTAAGAATCTGGAGGAAGTTCTGGAGTGAAATTCTTTTTTTTTAAGTCCCAACTAAACGCAAAGATCAGGGTCAATCTTGCATGGAACAGAGAAAAAACTTGAGATCCTCATGGGACAGTATAGCACAACTTACGGAAACATGTAATTCTTTGAAACCATTTCTCTAGTAAATTTCCTCATTTCTCATCGTTCTTCATCCAAATAGAATATTGGCATTTTTATGCTTAACATATTTTAGAAAGAAAATTCTGTAATGGTAATGAGAATTTGAAGATCTTCCCTGCCCCTTAATAAGCCAAATGTAATCACATAAAACCTGTGGTGCAAGGAGTGTGCTGAATGGGTGGAGTAGGAGGGGGTGGAGCAGTAAATGAGTAAGAGCAGTTAGGGCAGAGGGAGAGAGAAGACCCAGGCAAGCAAACAGCTAGGATTGTGAGTGTTTGTTTGTGGGAAGGCCTGAACAGGGGTCAGTATTCCCAGTACTTAGTATGGACCCTGGCACTTAATGCTTAACTACCAAATTCATGACTAATTGACTGGAGACATTCTACATTTGTAGTAAAAGAAATTGTCTGAGCTACTGTCATCAAACATAGAATAACTGACTCAATTCAACCAGAGAAGGAAAGAAATAGTCATGGGAGGGGGACTTCACGGAGTCTGAAGGAAAAGGAACTGAAATGCAGTTGGAATCTATATTGTCCCTCTAGAAACTTCTTAGGGGATGGACTATGTCAATGAATAGTATATTTCCCAATGCAAAAGGAGACTGGGGATTTGTAACAGTTTTACTCACGAGGGTATATATCTTATAAAAGAACACGAAGTCAGAAAGTGAGTCACAAAGGAATATAAAGGAAAAAAAAAGTAGAAAAGCCCAATAATTTCCAAGGCAGAAAACCCAAAATAAATCTAAAGTAGAGGCAAATAAGTTCAAAAGAAATGATAAATAAATTATCAGAAAAAATGAGTTAAACCATAAAATAGATGACAAAGTTCTCTGTAATAATTATGATAAGAGAAAAGGAAGTATAAAGGAAGAACAAGGAAGGAATAAAGGAAGACACTTGATTAAGATGAAAATTGGCTTAGTAGGGGGAAAAATGTTAGTATCTAATATTCTTGCTAAATACATGGTATTGTATTGTTATATAATACTACAGTAAAGCTTGAACTTCCTGCTTTGCAAATATGCCTAAGTTAATGAAGACTCTTGGAAGTTTATTTCATTCTATCTTGGGAAGAAACAAAAATATCTTTTATATGATTAAAATAAAATGAAGAATTGTCTGCAATGAAGGAAATTATGTATCTTTGAAGTAGATAGTTCAGGAGGATTAGGAAAAATGAGGGGCAGAAGAGAAAGCATCAGCAATGGGAAGAGATGGAGAATTCTTTCAAGGAAATTATCTCCAAGCATTTAAGAATCTGTTTTTTTTCTTTTCCTGAGTGACAGCAAATCCATTAAAATAATGAACCTGGGAGTAATATAATTATAGACACTTGAAGAAACCTGCAAAAGGTAACTTTACCTTACCTCTATTTCTCCCTTAAATTTTATTTTCTCATGACTAGTTCAGTATAAAGTGTTTCTATGCTATTTTAAGTCTTACCTAATTGTTATTTTTAATGATTAAGTGATAATTTTGAAAAAGAAAAGATAATTTTGTTTCTTGAGATGATCATTTTTCCTTATACAGAATGATGGGGGCAAGAGGCCCTGTTAACAATTTCTTAGATTAAATTCAACTAAATGTGACACTCTAAATGGCTATCAACAGATTTTGTGGCTTAAAGTATTTGTGGATTCCATTTCTGATGTTTATTTTCTTAGATTGCTAAGTTTGTAGAAAAAGAAGTCATGTGGAATGAAGATTGTTGCCCTAGATTAAAATGCTCAGGAACTAAACTTATCTTCCATCATATGAATTAATTTGCACACACACACACACACAGACACACACACACACACACACACACACACACACACACACACACACAATTACCTCACTCTGGAAGTACGAGAAGGGAGCAAGGAAATAGAAACTTCAAGAACAGATCACACTCTAAATTGGCCATCAGGGAACAATACGGTAAGGGAGAATCAATTCTATCCCCTTCCCCTCACACCCAAAGAGAGAAGGGTGAAAAATGTTCTCCATTGGGGAGAAAAACAAAACAAAACAAATACCTTTACAGTGAAATCTTAGAGCAGTTAGAAGAGATAGTTATAATACATACACATATACACAATATATAAGAGAAAATATTTCTGGGTTATGTTATCAGAAAAGGGGCATATGTAATTTGTGTAATGTAAAAGCACACAACATAAATAATATTTATTTGAAAGAAAAGTGAAGACTTGTCTCTCCAAAGAACCATAGTTTGACCATAAATATGTAAGGACAGTATAAAGGTACTTGGGAAATTAGAGTCTAAGTGAAATGTTTCCCTAATTTGCAAGTGATTTTTTTCAAACCATATTTGTTTCCTGGGGATAAATAATTTATGTCATTTATTTCACAGAATGATAGTCTTTCTCCTCATAGGGAGATATGCTGCCCACAGAGCTAAACAAAACCTTTTTTCATGAGCTATGATGCCACTGAGAACCAAAAAGGAATTATTTTTTCAGCCATCCCTGACAGAAATAGCCAGCAAAGAAATAGAGTAATTGGAAGGGATCAAGTAACTGACATGTAGGTGTTCTCCTTTGACTTTGCTATAAATATCAAGATAGCAATTTATAAGATTGCAAAAAGAATCATTCTGACTCAGACATATCAGTTATTAGGACAACAGATTTTATTTCATCCTATGTAAATTTATGAAACTGATTAAACTACTTTTACCACAATAATTCCTTCATTCCATTCAATCTCAATACATCAAGAATCTCTCATCTCATTTCTAAGCATGGTCACAAACACTAACTTCTTAGCTGCTCCAGTAATGAAGATTTGAGAATAGTAGTGCCTATTTATAGTATTATCTCTGGGAAATATTTTAACTCAAAATACAGAGACATGTTCCTAGGATTAAAGGAGTTATAATAGAAGAAGTTAGTTCATTTATTTAAAGAATTACTATACTAAAAGAAATAAAGGAAGAAAATACATATTCCTGAATGTTTATCATAGTAACTCTGCTGCTTCACTTCATACCAAGAATATTGAGAAATAGTACATAGGGAATTATCAATCTGAAAGACAAATTAACTCATTTTTTTGGTAGAACTGTGAATTGGCCCAACTATTCTGGATATCAATTTTTTTTTTTAAATCAAAGGAAGGGATGGGAATGTCCATTCATTTTGAACCAGTGATCTCCCTGCTAGACAAATACCATAAGAAGGAATATAATGAAATTAAAGATATTATATACCACAAAAATATTTATAGCAGCAGTTTTTTTCTCTTAGAATCAAGGAACTAGAAACCAGGTAGATTCCCCTCAACTGGGAAGAGTAAATCAACTATAAATTGATGAACATGGTGGAATATTATTGGGTGAGAAGGTATGATGCATCATGAAAGACATGACTCAATGTGAAAAGAAGTAGGGAGAACAAGGAAAACATAATTTACAATTGCCTGCCAAACTGAAAATGGAAAGAATAACAAAGCAAAACAACTGAAATTGAAGGCTGTGGAAACAAGACCAAGCCCAACTCCAAAGATTATCGACATGCATAATTGATTGAAATGTATAATTGAAGGTCATGAAAATAAAGATACAATCTCCCCCAAAACAAATTCATGAACCTCTTGTATCAATCCACGGATCTATAGTTATAAACCCCTTATTTACTAGTTTTTTAAACTTTTTTTTAGTTTTTTTTTTCTTTTTCTTTGTGTCAAGAGACAGCTTTCTGAGAAAGTAGAGGTATATACAATAGGAAAAAGAGGGGCATAAAAACAAAATAAAGCAATTTCAAATTTTACAATTCTTTGTTCATTATTTGTTTTATGCATAATGAGGAATAAATCTCTTTCTCCCATGAGATTGCAATGTCCTTGAGAGAATGTATTGTTTAGTCATTTTCCAGTTGTATCTGTCTGTCCATGACTCTATTTGGGGTTTTCTTGGCAAAGATACTGGAGTGGTTTGCCACTTACTTCTCCAATTTGTTTTACAGAGGAGAAAACTGAAGTAAATAGGGTTAAATGATATGCCCAGTGTCACACAGCCAGCAAATGTCTGAGGCTGAATTTGAACTCTTATCTTCCTGACTCTAAGGCGGATGCTCTATGCACTGTCACCCAGACGTCCTTAAGGGAATATACTAAGGTTTATATCATTTTTTTTTAATCACCGATAGCCACCAGTATTTTATTTTGTTGTTGTTTACATTATGTAAGGACTCTCTCAGTCTCTCTCTCTCTCTCTGTCTCTGTCTCTCCCTGTGTGTTTCTCTCTATGTCTCTGTCTCTCTCTCTCTTAAACACTCTCTCTCTCTCTCACACACACACACACACACACACACACACACACACACACTTGCTCCTCTTTTTGTTCTCAATCCTTGATTTTGTTCACTCGCACAGGTCTTCTCCGTCTCTTTATATTTCTGACTGTCTCTCTCTAAATATATACATAAATATACATACATAGGTATTGATAAACATATATATATACATATACATACATATATACACACATATATATGCACTTTCACAAATATATGTATATGTGTGTGAACATGTTTTATATCTGTATATGTGTGTTTGATGTTCAGTCATCTTTCATTCATGCCTGACTCTTTGTGACCCCATTTAAGGTTTTCCTGGAAAAGATACTGGAGTGGCTTGTCATTTCCTTTTCCAGCTCATTTTATAAATGAGAAAACGTAGGGAAACAAGGTTAAATGAATTGTCCAGGGTCATATAACTAGTCAGTATCTGAAGCCAGATTTATAATGAGGACTCTACTATACCACCTAGTTGTATGTGTCCATATATGTAGACACATATACACATACATATATGTATGTAAATACATAGATGTCTATATGTGTGTGTACATTTTTTTAAACATATAGACACAGCCTAGCTGTGTGATTTTGAGTTAATTCACCTCTCTTGGCTTCTTTCTCATGAGAAGTTGAAGATATACAATTGGATAAGATCCAAGATCCCTTCTGGTTGGAATGTTTAATGATTATGTCATTAAAAGATAAGTGAATCCAGCAGTCACATATGAAATAAATAATTGTTTAACTTTGCTTTGTTTTACACAAATGACACATGACAATAATTAGAAAACACATTTTGCTTTCATGCAAATAGAGAAAAAAATGTATGAGTTGATAAACAATTTCCTAAAGTTTGTCATATACTGTTATTTTTAGAATATATCATAGGTAGCTTTCTTTAATATCATGCACAAAGTGTAGAAATCAAGTGCGGTAAAAAGGTCAAAAGGAAAAGAAAATCATAGATGAAAAAGTCACATTATTATTTCAGTTTTCACAAATTTGTAATTTATTTCATAATCTAAATAGTACTAAATTGTAGCTCTTAGAGGATCCCAAGAATTATTTTCCTTATAGTTCAATGTAGCATTATTAATAGTAGCTTTTATATTGCATTTTGTAATGAGTTTTGCAAAATACTTTATATATTTTCTCATTTAATCATCACAGCAGCCCTTTGAGGGAGGTGCTATTATTATTCCCATTATACAGTTGAAAAAACAGATTGAAAGAGTTTAAGTGATTTGCCCAGGGCCATACAACTACTAAGATTCTGAAATAAGCATTGAATTCAGGATATTTAAGCTCCAAATTCAATCTACTGTGCCTTAGTGAAAAACTTCTTTTCCATCTGGATCTCTTTCTCATACCACCTTTCCATCTGTTAGCATTCACTGAAACCTGGCTACATTCCCATGTAACTCTCTCTACAATGACATTATTTAATACTATCTATACCTCCTATCTTATCTCTCAATGACCCAGTCCTTGAGATGCAATAGCAATACATACTTCTAGATCCTCATTGTAATTTCTAGACAATGCCTTTACTAACTTCTATTAGCAATCTTTCCAACTTTGATGTCCAGTCATTCAAAGGTGTTTTTTTTTTCATTTCTTTATTTGATCTTATCACTTGTCTAGTCATGCTTCAGCTCTGTATGATTCTCCCTATATACATCCTCTGCCCCTACACAAGATTGTTCTTGGAAGAAGTCTCACAATGTCGCTGAATAGGTACATAAGAAAATTATATTATTTCAACTGGAACCTCCCTGCAGGAAGCAGTCCGATTATTTTTCCCCTAGTCCTCTATATTACTCTTCATAAAAACTATTTCAAACTGTCTATTCTCTTTCCAAGCCTCCCAGACTTTCCCTAAACCCTTAGCTGAGAAATTTACCTCCTACTTTACTGCAATCAATGAGATCATGGAATGTAATTCTCTCTTGTTCAGTTCTTTTCATCTCAAAATTCTTTGACATCATCACCCATACCTTCCACCTTACTCCTAGTCTTTGACAAAGAGATGGCCCTTTTCCTTGCCAGGGCCAGACCCATTTCTTATTCTCTTGTTCCCATTGCTGACATCATCTTTGATAGATACATCTTTAATCATCTATACTCTCTCTTTTCAATTTTTTTAAAATTTTATTTTTAATTTATGGAATAAAACATTTCCATAACAAAGTATAATAAAAAGATCATTGCACACAACATTGCAAATCTACTACATACAACTTGCTTTTCTTTTCAAATAAACAACAAATTTATCATGTAAATTTATTTTTTCATCTTTTCCTCCTCCCCTGCCCTAGAGATGGCTACCATCACACACACACACACACACACACACACACACACACACACACACACACACACAATTATTCTATACATACTTCTATTTATCAGTTCTTCTTCTGGATGTAGACAAATCTTTCTTCATATGTCCATTATAGTTAATTTGGATATTTGCAATAGTCAAAATAACTTACTTACTCAAAGTCATTCTTAAAACAATATTGCTGTTACTGTATGCAATGTTCTGCTCATTTCACGCTTCACCTCTTCATGCAAGTCTCTGCATGCTTCCTCCCCCCCCAAAAAAATTATTGGGCTCATCATTTCTTATAACATAGTAATATTCCATCTCAACCATATACTATATCTCATTCAGTCATTCTAGAATTGATGGACATTCCAGCAATTTGCAGTTCTTTAGCACCACAAAAAGGCAACGTTGTTGAATACATTTTAGAACATATAGGTTATTTTCCTTTTTCCCTCATTATCTTTAGAAAGAGACCAAGTAGTGGCATTGCTTTTTGGGGTATAATTCCACATTGCTCTCCAAAATGCCTGGATTGGTTCACAACTCCACCAACCATGAATTAGCATCTAAATTTTTCCACATCCCTTCCAACATTTGCAATTTTTGCCTTCTATTATTTCTGCCAATCTGGCAGATACACAATGATATATCAAGATTGCTTTAATTTGCATTTCTCTAAACAATTATAATTTAAATAAGTTTTATAAGACTATAAATTATTTTTGTTTCTGTGGAAAACTACCTATTCATATCCTTTGACCATTTTTCAACTGGGGAATGGTTCATATTCTTATAGATTTGACAATTTTTTTATATAATTGAGGTGAGACCTTTATCTGATAAACTGCTGATAGAAATTTTTTTTTTCCTAAATTCCTGCTTTTCTTCTATTCTTGGCTACATTTATTTTATTTACCCAAACCCTTTTTTAATTTAATGTGATCAAAATTAAACATTTTACATCTAACTTGGCTCTCTCATTCTCATTTCTTTATAAATTTTTTACTTATTAGACTTGAATGAGTAAACAATTTATAAAAAATGAGAGCGAGAGAACCAAGTTAGATGTAAAATGTATAATTTTGTAATTATGTGTAATTTTGATCATGTAATTCTAATTTTCATGTAAAATCTCTCTTTATGTCCAGGTCATGTATCCATTTTGACCATATCTTGTCAAATAGTGTAAGATATTGGTCTATGCCCAGTTTCTGTCATACTGCTTTCAAGTTTTTACAAAAAAAAAAAAAAGACCAAATAATGAATTCTTATTCTAAAATCTTGTCTTTACACTTGTCAAATACAAGATCATTGTGTTATTTGCTATTGTAAATTTTATGTCTATTCTATTCTATTGAGCTACCATTCTATACCTTAAGTAGCACCAGATAGTTTTGATGATTACTGCCTTATAGTTCAGTTTAAGATCTGGTACTGCTAAACCTCCTTCGTTTACATTTTTCCCATTATTTCCTTTGATATTCTCGACTTGTTTTGCCAAATGAATTTTCTTATATATATATATTTTTCTAATTCATATTCAACATTATGATTACTATTTATGACTCTCTTCATCTTATTTTTACTCAATATTTTCTTTCTCAGCCTCTTACCTGATCTTGTCCTTTTGTTCTCTTATTCCTTATTTTAGCCACATCTCTAAAAGTCCTTCCTTTATCTATTCACCCCACCATCCTAATCTTAATGTGTATACCCTTCTAAAAGTCCCTTCCTCCTCCCCTACCCCAGTTTCTCTAGAAATTCAGAAGACGCTATACATCTTTTAATATATACATTCTTTGCTCTTCAACCCAAATGACAGCTAGGTTATAAGCTCACAAACCCTCCACTTTCCACCTTCCACCTGTTTCCTCTTCCCTACTATCTCTCAGCTATTTTATTTCTACTCTCCACTGGTTTGCTCTCCAGTAAGGAAAATTTGAAAAATAAATTCTCCCTCATTATGAAAAACTTTATATTAAACTGTAACCATCCCTTCAAATTATCATCCAATATCTCATCTTACTTGTTCAATCAAATTACTTGTATAAAACAAGATTCAATGGATTTTAAAACTGGAAGGGACTTCAGGCACAATGTAGTTGATTCTCCCTCATTTTACAGAAGAGGAAACTGAAACACTGGAACATTGCATAATGACCTTTCCCAACATCACTGACGTAGAGGTGTGATTTGTACCCAGAATTATGATTTATACAAAGGTACTATGAACCCTGAGTTATCATTCCTTCAATTGTTAGACACTACCAGTTCTGAACTGTCTAAATCTACTACCTCTAAATATTCTATTCTTCAACATTTTCTTTTTTTTTCTTTTTTGGAGGGGCAGGAGGGCAGGGCAATTGGGGTTAAGTGACTCACCCAAGGTCACAGGGCTAGTACATGTTAAGTGTCTGAGGCTGGATTTAGACTCAGGTCCTCCTGACTCCAGGGCCAGAGATCTATTCAATGTGCCACCAAGCTTCCCCTATTCTTTAACATTTTCAATGTGATTTTTGACATCATCAATCAAGTTTTGTTTGTTGTTTAGTCGTTTACTGATGTGTCCAGTTCTTTGTGACCTCTTTTGTTTTTGTTTTGTTTTTTCAGCAAAGATATGACAAAGATACTGGAAAGGTTTGCCATTTTCTTCTTGGGTGGATTAAGGCAAATAGAGGTAAAGTGACTTGCCCCGGGTCATAGGCCTATAAATATCTGAGATTGGATATGAATTCAGATCTTTCTGATTACAGGCCCAGCACTCAATCTACTGAGCAACCAGCTTCCTGTATGAATTTCAAAGTCCCCAAATCATAAATGGTCATTTTTAAAAATTAATTTTTTCTTTTCCAAAGGTGAAAAAATTTAATGAGTGACGCCAAGAGAACATTGTGTACAGTAAGAGTAATGTTGGTTTTCTGTTCTAATTTATTTATTTTTAGTTCTCAACATTCACTTTTATAAGATTTTGAATTCCAAATCAAACACACCACACCACCAGCCCCCTGTTCCCCACCCTGCCACCTTCTCCAAGATGGCATGCAAATCGATACAGGCTATACATATACAATTATATTAAATATATCTCCACATTAGTTTGTTGTGAAAGAAGAATCAGAACAAAAGGGAAAATCCATGGGAAAAAAATACTATGTTCTGATCTGCATTCAGACTCCATAGTTCTTTCTCTGGATGTGGATAACATTATCCATCATGAGTCTTTTCGGAATTATCTTAGATCAATGTATTGCTGAGAACAGCTAAGTCTATAAAAGTTGGTCATCACACAATGTTACTGTTACCATGTACAATGTCCTCCTGGTTCTGCTCACTTCATTCAGCATGAGTTCATGGAAGTCTTTTTTCTGCAATCTGCCTATTCATCATTTCTTATTGCAAACAGTATTCTACTACATGCATATAGCACAGTTTGTTCAGTCATTCCCTAATGGATGGATGTCCCTTCAATTTCTAGTATTTTACCATGACAAAAAAGGGTTGCTGCAAATATTTTTGCACATGTAGGTCCTTTTCCATTTTGTATGATTTCTTTGGAGTATAGAGCTAACAGTGGTATTGCTATATCAAAGAGTATACACAATTTGCCTTTTGATCATGGTTCAAATTACTTTCCAGAATGGTTGGATTGGTCCACAACTCTACCAACAGCACATCGGTGTCTCAATTTTCCCACATCCTCTTCAAAATTGATCATTTTCCTTTTTTGTCATATTAGGCAATCTGATAGGAGTGAGGTGGTACTTCAGAGTTGTTTTGATTTGCATTTCTCTAATCAATAGTGATTTAAAGCACTTCATATGTCTATAGATAGCCTTGATTTCTTCATCTGGAAACTGCCTTTTCTAATTCTTCGACTATTTATCATTTAGGGAATAGCTTGTATTCTAATGGGGCCTTTATCAGAGACATTTGCTGTAAAGGTTGTTTCCCAAATTTCTGCTTCCAATCTTTGTTCCACTGGTTTTGTTTGTACAAAAGCTTCTTAAATTAATATAACCAAAATTATCTATTTTACCATTTGTAATGCTCTCTATATCTTGTTTGGTCATAAATTCTTCTGCTCCCCATAGATCTAACAGGTAGACTATTCTTTGCTCTTCTAATTTGCCTATGGTATCACTCTTTATGCCTAAATCATGCACCCATTTTGACCGTATCTTGGTATATGGTGGGATATGTTGGTCTAGTTTGCACCCTACTGTTTTCAAGTTTTCACAGCAGTTTTTGTCAAATAGCGAGTTCTTATTCTAAAAGTTGAGGGTTGGGTTTATTAAACACTAGGCTACTATGTTCACTGACTACTAAGCTTGGTGTGCCTAATCTATCCCACTGAACCATAACTCTATTTCTTAGCCAAGACAGTTTTGGTTATTCCTCATTTATAATATAGTTTGAGACCTGGTATTGCTAAGTTACCTTCCATTATGTATTTTTTTCATTAATTCCCTTAATATTCTAATCTTGAACTTTTGTTCTTCCAGATAAATTTTATTATTTTTTCTACCTCTATTAAATAACTTTTTCGTAATTTGATTGGTAAGGCATTGAATAAGTAAATTAGTTTAGGCAGAACTGTCATTTTTATTATAATGGCTCTGCCTACCCATGAGTAAGTAGTATTTTTCTTCGTGTTTAAATCTGACTTTATTTGTATGAAAAGTGTTTTGTAATTGTTTTTTAGCCAATTTAAGGTTGTAGAAACTAATTTCAAGCAAATGAAATGATTGATCCATGGCCACACAATCTAGTGAGTAACTGAACCAGAGAAACTGTGCCTGAGCTTTGTTGTTTATTTATCTATGTGACATTGGCCAAGTCACATTAGAGAACTCTTGGCCTCCTTTCGTCTTTTGTAAAATCATAATGGATAAGTGTGTCTTTTGGTTCAAAATACACAATTTTATTATCATTTGCCTTATGTCCTGATATTCTGATTTCAAGTCTACTGTCTTGAACCTTTTCATATTAACAATTGTATTTGTATATTATTATTACAACTTCGGTAATAATAATAAAAACAAAATTGTTGGCTGTCACTTTTCATTTATCTTATACAAAGAAATGCATAAAATATCTATAAGATTATTTAAATTGACTTTTCTCCATAGCCTTGATAACTTAGATTAAGGATTCTGACCTCTAGCCCCTTCTATAAAATTAATTGAGAATTTTGAACAAATTCCTAAAGGTATATCTATTTTATTAACCTGTAGAAAACTGTGATCTCTCTAAGTAATTAAAATAATCTTATACTTTGGCTAAAGGAGAGTGACTGGAAAACAACTGGGATGTCCTACCAGTTCTTAAACCTTTGAGAATGATATCCAACCGTAATATAGAAAAGTAGAAGGACATCAGAGGTGGGGTGAAGTTTTGGTCTTTCTATGTGAAAAAAAAAGAACAATGTCATTGGCTTTCATAGAGGTAAGGTCCAGAAATTAACTTCCAGGTCAGATAGGCTGTAAAACACAAAACCAATTCCTGGATGGGTTCTTTTTTGTACGCAAAAATGATGCCATCTAAAGTTGATTTGATCAGCCACAAAAAAAAAAAAAAAAGGAAAGATCTACAGTCTAGGAAATAAAATTTAAAACCAGGAGCTCATCAGAGAAAACCTCTCAAGTAAGGCAGACTGACAGACAGTAAGTATAATCCATCACATTTTAGCACAGATGTATATTGAGAAAGCTATCAGTCTTTATAATAGTCAAAGTAATACATGGCTGGGGAAGACAAAAAATACCTCTTAAAAACATAGCAATGATCTTCAGATGAGACAATGCAAGTGCAGGGTCCTCTCTCTGTCTTGATTTGGTGCATGTGGGATGGAGCTGTTCTTTCTTTATGTTTCTTCAGAGAAGGCAATGCATCCTTCCTGTTCACTGTGATGATTCAGTTTGATGATGAAAAATCATAATTAGACTGCTAAACCTTAGAACTACAAATACATGCTAAAGGGGGAAATTTTTCCTTTAAAAACATTTCTTTCCTGACAGCCTTTTAACTAATGATAATAAGAGTTATCATTTAAATAATATTTTGGTGTTTGCAAAGATATTTACATATAGTATCTAATTTTGTCCTCACTATAGCTCTGTGAGGGAGCTACTTTTATTTTCCCCACTTCACAGATGAGGGAACTCAGGTTGAGAGAGAATAATTTGTTCATG
>CM053582.1:245506485-245524336 GCA_028627135.1 Pseudochirops cupreus
GAAATATATTGAAAATTGTCCACTAAAGCTATTCTGGAAATATCCTTGAAAGTTAGCAATTGATACTTTATTAAGTAGACAATGTGGAACCAGTACCAGTTTCTCAGTGGAAATGTGACAAAATAATGTTACAGGAAGAAAAGTAGGAATGTGAAAAATGAATTTGAAACTTGATAGACTGAGAGGTGAAAAACCAGTTAGTAGGCAAATACAATAGTCTAGGTGAGAAAGAGATAATAACTGAAACTAGTCTGGTGACAACGTAAGAAGAAAAAGAAGAGAAGAAAGATAAGATGATAGGACCACACACTAAAATCTGGAAGAGACCTCAGAGGTCATACAATTCAATACCCTCAGTATACAGATGAGGAAACTGTGCCATAGGGGTGTGACTTGCCCATATTCATACTAATATTAAATATTACAGGCAGAATTTGGATCTTGATCCTCATACTCCCAAGTTAATCCTTTTACCAGTGTATTGAAGAGGGTTTGTTTTGCCTGCCCACATATCCCAGTCATTTTGTTCTTACCACTAAACTCTTTTGCTCATAGCAAGGTCTGACTCATATCTCTGTGCTTATTCATGTCAGTGGAGGTATTCCTCAGTATAACTTTGCTTTCTTACCACCAGGTTTCATTTCCTTTGTACTCAAAGTTCCAAATGTCACCTTCATATCTTGTAACATCTGCAGTCAAAATAATATGAACTGGGCTGACATTAAAATTCTTTTAGGGAAAAAAAATAACTGTCTCCAATGTATTGATATTGTGCCCCAACAGGCACATTCCCTACATTATTAATTGTACTGTGGACATAGTCTCTACAATGAATACAATAACTTGTTAGATATGTTGGAATTTCCCTTCTTCACAGAGGAATACGGAAATGGAATCACAAAACAGTCAATCTGAAGTATTTCTGAAACTTAGAGCTGCTTGACCTACCAGTAGTCCTTTGCAAGTGAACTGTAGTCAGTTTGGAGATACCTGTAGCTTCCAAAAATCACAGAACCAGCCTTGATCAGCTTAAAGGCAACCTTGAGCAGAAACTACAGAATCAAGACTTTGCTTAGGACTTTCTAAACATTGTGCTTCCTGGATAATTGTATCTAAAGATGCTCCCTCACTTAACTCCTGCTCCCTGGCTGAAAACCTCTTGAAACTGTATGAGCTCATCCCTTTTCTACTCCCCTTGGAGCAGCTGAAGAATTCTCCTCCCCCTCTCTGCTCCCTTGTAGGAATTTCTCCCCCCTACAAGTCTTTTTCTCAGACAATAAATGCTTTTATTTGGTGATCAGACTCTGCTACTCATGTATGTATTACGTTTCACTACTAGACTGTAAACTCTATGAGAACAAGTGATTGTATGTTCTCTAAAGTTTGAATCTCTCTTAGTGCTTTCCACATTATTCTGTCCAAAGCAGATGGTAAATATTAATTGAATTCCCAGTGAAGTAAAATATTACTTCACTTTAATATTATGTACTCTGATTATAAAAAAAATATCATTTTGGGGAGGGGAGGTGTAGATAGTTGTCCTTGAAGTCAAGAAAAACTGACTTGAAGTATGACATCTGATACATCCTGCCATTTTAATCACAAGTCAAATAAATTCTTTGTTCTAAGCAATTTTCTAAGACTAGAAGTTACCATGAAGGTGCTAACATGCCTTTGTAGAGGCTATTTCCTTACCTGACAATTCCCTAAAAGGATGAAGTCATTTACCAGTCCCTATTACTAATATAATCATGCCTTACTATCACACCTTACTCTTTTTCATGCAAGTTTGGACTCCAGATTCGTTTTTACTTTTAGTATTTTAAAATATCTAAATTATTTAGGATCCTTATATTGTAAAAGAAAAATGATCATGGAAAATCAACTCAACCTGCATGTTTATTCTACAGAAACAAATTCTGGGGAAGTATAATACTTTACCTAAAAACCAGGATTTCCTGACTTGACTTTGTGTCAAGCTTCCTACATGGATGGGGGGGTATTTTTTTCAAGACTTGTGGACAATTTAGGTTTATTCACTCTGTAACAGGCAGCAGTGAGTTCACAGAACTGTGCAAAAGAATATCACTAATAAAAGTCAGTGCTCCATGACATTAATAGGCTAAATAGATTGATATGATCAAAATAGCATTCATCATGTACTTGAAATGGATTAAACTGATTCCCTCCTATCTAGTTAAGATGAAGAATCGATGCAGTTGTTGAGATAGTTCACAATAAGTGTCCTATTTTTTACTGAAAGGGTCTAGTTAAATGTGTGATATAAAGTAAAGCCTCATTGTCACTTGTCTCAGTATATCCCAAATTTGATTATTCTGTGGGTTAAATTATGTTTCTTATATAACACATATATCTTTTAATAGCATGAAATATCTAAAATGCAAGTGTTTCCTTCGGTCTCGATACCCATATTTTTAGGTTTTAAAGTAGGTAATTGTGAAAGGACGAATCTAGACTTTTTTCTTGAGCACTGGCTATGAATAAACATATCCTTCTGTCTTTGTCTTTGTAGGGTAAAAGCTTTTTTATATCTTTGAAAATCAAGTTAACATTGTGAATACTTTAGCAAAAAAAATACTTAGTGGCTATTTGCTTCAAAATGTAAAAACTTTTGACTAGATATTAATGTGCTCTGTGATATGATTGAATCTGCTTCTACAATGTATCAAGAAAGACTAAGAATTTTAGATTAGACCCGTTATTGAGGAAGGAGGACATATCGGTTGAGAATAAGTCATGCAGCAAAAAACTGAATCTATTCATGTTTTTCTTTCATTGTCCAATAAATCATCTATTTGCCCAGACCTAATACTTCTTGCTATTGTAGACCGATGTAGAAAAAAGATTATGATTTTCCACATTGTTTTCTCCAGCAACACACAATACAGTATATATTATTGTGAAGTTAACATTTGACCCCAAGGATGTTGGAACTTATTGAGAATAAATACACATGTTTTGGACCTAAATTTTTCGAGGAAAATTGTGTCTTTACAAAACTTAAATCTAAGTGATTAGTAGGTGCCACCTCCCAGATTCAGTTTCTATGCACTGCCTTTCCAGTGTCATGCTCCAATATTATAATTTCTTACCTTCTGCTGACAGCTCCCATCAGTTTTTAGGCACATCATTTTATTGCTCTTCTTAATAAGAATATAAATAATTTTCCCTTTGTCCTTTTTTGAACCCTATCTGTGTTATAAACCACAAGTCAAGATCTACTTTCTCTTTATGTCTTCCCTAACTCTAAACTGTCTCCTTCAACCATCACCTTCTCCTGGGAACATCTAGGGGAGATATGTATGTATGGAATATATATATGGAGAGAGTGCTTGTTTATACGAGAGAATTGAATACTTTAATATATGTTCTCTGTTGCTATGGTGCCATAATTATTTTGTAAATGCTAATCCCTAATTATAATAACTAACATTTATTCAGTGCCTATTATGTTCCAGGCATTGTGCTAAATGCTTTACAATTGTTATGTCATTTGATTCTCGTAACAACCTATGCACATTTTACAGATGATAGAACTGAGTCAAAGACAGGCTAAGTAGTTTGACCAGAGTCACATTGCTAGTAAATATATGAGGTCAGATTTGAATTCAGGTAGTCCTGACTCCAGGCCTAGCATTTTATCCTCTGTATCATTTAACTGCCTATATTGTAATTCCCAAGAACACTAGAATAATATAATCATATTTTCTACTTCTGTAGCTCCCTCTTACCTAACAAAGCAGAGATCACATAAAAATATAAAAAATGCTCACTAAATCACTTGAAGCCATGATTTGGAACACCAGCCACATACTCACACATGCACACACATATGCACAAACATACCACACACACACACACAAACACAGACACACACACATTTTTTGACTGCTGTCTCAGGTTCAAAGTGCCTTGTGATTGTACCTTATTAGCATAGTTCATGAGGCTCCCGTATATGTATTTTTATCAGCCAGTCAGAGGAAACATCAGTTCAAAGATTTTTTACCTGCAGAAGAGAATACTCAGGGGGCCATGGGAGTTATGCTTACATATTTTAAGGGCTCTCAAATGAAGTAAAGATTAGATTTTTTTCTGCTTGAGCATAGATAACTATAATGAGAATGGGAATTTGAAGTTCTTCCCTGCCCCTTGATAGACTTAAGTGAATTTGAGGACCTTCCCTGATTTGAAAATAAACTCTGACCACTAATGGGCTAAATGTGGTCACATGGAGCCTATGGTGGGAGGCTTATTTCTCAGGAATGTTCACACCTCATTACTTTGTAATTGGGCAGTGGGTCATGAGTGTTGTGATGTTCTCTGACCCTGGAGAAGGCTATATATACTTCTGAGGTGAGGCTTTGCTTTGGGGCTCACTCATGGAAAAAGTTGTGTGATTTGGTCAGATGAGACTCTGAGCAGCTATTGAGCCCCCACAGATTTGAAAACCCACATGTTGGTGCTTCCCTCTCTGGTAACTAACTAGGTATGGATAAAATAGTCAGACAGCTAGAAGCCCTGTCTACTGGTCTGTTTCTCTGTCTGTATTTTTTTTGGCTGCTTGTAACTTCTATTTGTATTTTCTCTGAGGTTCAGGGTGCTAACTTTTTCCCCTGAACTAGGAAAATGATATATGTTTGATTAAAGTAAGATTTTGACCCCTTTTTTGTTGCTTTCCTTAAGAAAAACAGATCAAAGAACCTGTGCTAGCAGCCATCCTGGGTATGCTAGAGTACTTGCTGCTACAATAATGAAAAGTGGTAACTGGAAGATGTTAAAAAGCATTTTTAATCTGGATTTAAAGAAAAATTTGCTAATAATTTGAAATCTGTCTATGTTGAAGTGTAAACTGCTGTTCTATGCAATCTTGATCTTCTACTGCTATGTAACATCAGGGAGAAGGGGTCTTTCTAACAATATAGTTATGGACTCTTAACTTAATGTCCATCAAATTAAGAAAAAAAAGAAACTTTTGATAAATGAATTTTGATACACTTGGTTTCCTTTCTACTTCATGCATTTAAAATATTCTAAGAGGGACATTCATAAGCTTGACTGGACTGCTAAAGGTGCCCATGGAATATTCCCCTTCTTCTCCTTAAAACTTAGCCTAAATTATTATTTGAGCTAGAGTCCAAAATTCCATTTAACTCATATAGAGATCTTGGATTGCTCATTTTAGCACTATTCAAATCTTCCCAGAGACATCACTAACAGAAAACTGCAAAGGTGCTGGCTAGAACTGTGGTAGAGAGAGTTCCTTGAACCCTATCCCTTCTCTGGTACTTATAAAGATTAATTTGGAACAAGAACTAGGGAAGACTAGGGATATTTGTTCTAAATAGTGGCCTTTATAATGAATTTCTGCTAGTAATAAAATAATTTGTCTCCCTACTTTGATGATATTCATCTTGGATGTATCAGGGGAGGTAGCTATAGGAGGTTTAATTTCCCATGTGATCTATCAACACAACCTGTAATTTATCATATGATTTTTCAAACCTCTACACTGCTTGGGCCAGCCCTTAGATAACATTTAAGTTGGCCTTCTTAGAATATACAGCTATATTTAATGAAGCAAGGTGTAGTTAAATCATTCATTCTAAGTAAGTTCATTAAATAATTATCATTGATTTTAATGACATTTGTTTTAAAGTGTTTGTAGGGGCAGCTAGGTGGTGCAGTGAATAGAGCACTGGCCCTGGATTCAGGAGGACCTGAGTTCAAATCCAGCCTCAAACACTTGATGTACTTACCAGCTGTGTGACCTTGGGCAAATGACTTAACCCCAGTTTGATTGCCCTCTCCTCTCCAAAATAAAAAAAAAAGAGTGTTTCTGAAGGAATTATAACAAGACCAAACAAGTAAAAATCATTCAATTGAGTTCTCATGCTTCTTACTTCAAATGCTAATTCTCTGACTTGATCCATTAGCCATCAGGTGATATGTATGATGAAGTACAACATCTAAATGGGGGGAAAGTTCCTTATTGGGTGTTGTTACTTTATCCTTTGTGCTAACTTTGTTAGAGGGGGAAAAAATAGAAGTCAGTACTAGTAGATCCCATTGTGTTATCTTTTGTACTGATCTATGTTAAGTCCTAGAATATAACTAGAAATGAAAGTTTTGATTTTTTTAAACTATTAGTATTGGGTTGCTCTATTCATTCATGCAAAGAAGTAAGATCACATCACTTTTGTTGTCATTGTTTCCTTGTTTTGGTGGTGGTGTTTTTTGTTTTGTTTTGTTTGTTTGGTCTCCCCGTTATCTCTTAATAAAATTTCTAGGGTCTAGGTATTGTGATCAGTTAGCCCTAGTGAGGAAGTAAACCAAGAACACTCAATGATTGAAACAATATTTTTTATCAATGTTCTATTTTATTTTTATTTATTTTGTTAAATATTTTCTAATTCTTTTTATTTTTTTTCCTTTTCTATATAAATTAATTAAATTATTTTTAGTTTCCAACATTCACTTCTATATTTTTTTAAATTTTAAATTTTTAAAATTTTCTCCACTTCCCTCTTCTCCTCCTTCCCCAAGGTGGTGTGCAATCCTTTATAGGCTCTACATACACATTCTTAATAAACATATTTTCCCATTAGTCATGTTGTATAGAAGAATTAGAATGAATGAGAGGAACTATGAGAAAGAAAAAAGAAAACAAAACAAAAAGGGAGAGCTAATAGTATGCTTTGATCTGCATTCAGAATCCATAGTTCTTTCTCTGGGTGTGAGTAGCATTTTCCATCATGAGTCTTTTGGAGTTGTTTTAGATCCTTGCATTGCTGAGAAAAGATGTCTATTAAAGTCAGTCATTGCATATTTGGGGCTGTTACTGTGTACAATGCTCTCCTGGTTCTTCTCATTTCACTCAGCATCAGTTCATGTAAGTCTTTCCAAATTTTTCTGGTTTACCTGTTCATTTCTTATAGCACAGTGGTATTTCGTTACATTCATATACCACAACTTCTTCAGCTATTCCCCAATTGATGAGCATTCCCTCAATTTTCAGTTCTTGGCCACCACAAAAAAGAGTTGTTATAAATATTTTTGTTCATATGGGACTTTTTTTCCCATTTTATGATTTCTTTGGGATACGGTCCTGGAAGTGTTATTGCTAGATCAAAAGGTATGTACATTTTTATAGTCCTTTGGGCATAGTTCTAAATTTCTTTCCAGATGTTGGATCAGTTCAGAATTCCACCAACAATGAATTAGTGTTCCAATTTTTCCACATTTTCTCTAACATCATTTTCCTATTTTGTTATGTTAACAAATCTCGTAGGTACCTCAGTGTTGTTTTGATTTGCATTTCTCTAATCAATAGTGATTTAGAGCATTTTTTTCTTATAACTATAGATAGCTTTAATTTCTTCCTCTGAAAATTGCCCGTTCATATCATTTGACCATTTATCATTTGGGGGAGGACTTGTTCTCTTATAAATTTGACTCAATTGCCCATGTATTTTAGAAATGAAGCCTTTATCAGAGACATTGCTTGTAAAAATTAAAACATATTTTAAGAAGAAAATTTTTAGCGTTTGCTTTTGTTTTGTGTTAATTTACTAATAGATAAGTGGTTAATAGAACCAGAGGAAGACCTGTATATTTGGGAAAACTCTTATGTGTTAAAGAAATAAAGAAAGAGTCCTATTGGACACTTTTCATGACACAAATATGGTATTAAACCAGGAAGAGATAAAACAGAGAAAGAAAATTATAGACCAATTTCCCTAATGAATATTGATGCAAAATTTTTTAACCGTATACTAGCAGGGCAATTACAGCTATATATCAGAAGGATTATATATCACTATATAATATATCACTATGACCAGGCAGGATTTATACTAGGAATG
Source organism: Pseudochirops cupreus (assembly GCA_028627135.1). Taxonomy (NCBI): domain Eukaryota; kingdom Metazoa; phylum Chordata; class Mammalia; order Diprotodontia; family Pseudocheiridae; genus Pseudochirops; species Pseudochirops cupreus. The sequence goes on from CM053582.1 coordinate 245,514,369, forward strand.
TGGGGTTGGTTTAATATTAGGAAAACTGTCAACATAATTGATCAGATCAGCAACAAAACCAACACAAAACATTTGATTATCTCATTAGATGCAGAAAAAGCTTTTGATAAAATGCAATACCCATTCCTATTAAAAAAACAAAACAAAACAAACACCAGAGCAAGATAGGAATAATGGAGTTTTCATTGAAATGAAATAAGCAAGCATTATATGTGATGGGGTAAGCCAGAGGTTTTCCCAATAAGATCAGGAGTGAAACCAGGATGCCCATTATAAACACTATTATTAAACATAGTACTAGAAGTATTAGCTATAGCAAAAAGAGAAGAAAAAGAAATCAAAAGAATTACATTAGGCAAGGAGTAAATGAGAAAACAAAATTATCATTCTTTATAGACTATATGATGGTATAGTTAGAGCAGGGTTTCTCGAAATTGTTCTACTCCTGACCCCTTTTGGCAGCATTCCTTGGTGTTGTGTGGCCTGAGGACATGCACAGTGCAAAGTGGGCATGCTTTGTGTTCAGAACTGAGGGGATAGTGAGGATATACAATACAACCTAGCCAAGTGCTGCCAGAAACACCTGGGATTCATTGTATCTTTGATTTTTTAATTAAGTTTTGCTTTTTGTACTTTCAGAAAACTCACTGGCGACAAATTCTTCACAACTACATATGGGGTTGTGACCCACAATTTAAGAATCATTGACTTAGAGAACCCTAGAAAATCAACCAAAAAAGACTTAAAATAATTAGCATCTTTAGCAAATTTGTAGGATATAAAATAAAATCACATAAATCATCAACATTTCCATATTTTACAAACAAAGCCCAGAAGCAAGAGATTGAAAAAAAAAACATGCCAATTAAAAATAACTGGAAGCCATATAAAATATTTAGGAGTTTATATGTCAAGACAAACCCAGGAACTATATGAGCAGAATTACAAAATATGATTCACACTAATAAAAAACATCAATTGCTCATGGATAGGCTGAGCCAATATAATAGAAATGACAATTCTGCCTAAACTAATTTACTTATTCACTGCCAAATGAATTAAATCACCAAAAAAGTATTTGATAGAGTTAGAAAAAATAACAATAAAATTCATTTGGAAGCACAAAAGGTCAAAAATACCAAGGGAATTAATGAAAAAACAAATCCGCAAAGGAAGGTAACCTAGAAATACCAAGTCTCAAACTATATTATAGAACAGTAATCATCAAAATTATCTGGTACTAAGAAATGTAGTGGTAGGTCACTGGAATAGATTAGGTACACAAGACACTGTAGTCAGTGATGATAGTAACCTAGTGCTTGATAAACCCAAAGACTGCATCCTTTGGGAGATGAGCTCACTATGTGACAGAATTTATGGGAAAAACAGGAATTCAATAGGACATAAGGTAAGTGTAGACCAACATGTCATGCTGTACATCAAGTTAAAGTCAAAATGTGTGAATGTTTTAGACATGAAGGGTGACCCCAAGAGAAAGGAATAAATAATATACCTGTCAGATCTATGGAGAGGGGAAGAATTTATGACAAAACAAAAGATAGAGAGTGTTATAAAATGTACAATAACAATTTTGATTATATTAAATAAAGAAACTTTTTCAAAAAGAAAACCAATTAAGCAAGATTAGAAAGAAGTTGGAAAGCTGGGAAATAATCTTTACAGAAAATGTTTCTGATAAAAGTCTCATTTTTCAAATATGTAGAGAACTGGATCAAATTTGTGAAAATATAAGTCAGTCCCCAAATGATAATTTTACAAATGATATGAACAGGTAGTTTTCAAATGAAGAAATCAACGCTATATTTAGGCATATGAAGAAGAGCTCTAAATTATGATTGATTAGAAAAGTGCAAATTATAACAAATCTGGTAGGTATCACACCTACCAGATAGGCTAATATGATGAAAAAAAATTTTAAATGATAAATGTGGGAGAGGATGTGGGGAAATTGAAACACTGATGCACTGTTGGTAGAGTTGTGAAGTGATCCAACTATTCTGGAGAGCAATTTGGAACTATGCCATAAGGACAACCAACTGTGATCCAGTAATTTTTGATCCTTTGATACAGTAATACCACTACTAGGTCTCTATCCTAAAGAGATAATGAAAAAAAGAAAACAGCCTACATTTTCAAAAATATTTATAACAGTACTATTTGTGTTGACAACATATTAGAAACTGAAGGGATGCACATCAATTGAAGAATGACTGACTACATTGTGGTATATGAATGTAATGGAATGTTATTGTGCTGTACGAAATGATGATGAGGTACATTTCAAAAATACCTGGAAAAATGAGCTGGTGCTGAGTGAAATAAGCAGAACCAAGGGAAGCATTATTTATAGTATCAGTAACATTGTGTAATGATCAACTTTGAAAGACTGCACTCTTCTCAGCAACACAATGACCCAAGAAAACTATAAAGGAGTCTTGATGGAAAATGCTATCTACATCTATTTAAAGATTCAGTGGACTCTGAATAAAGATCAAAGCATACTTTTTTCAGTTACTTTATTTTTTGTTTTCCTCTTTGAGCTATTTCTTCTCTCACAATGGTGAGTAATACAGAAATATGTTTTACTTAGTAGCACATATATAACCTATATGAAATTGCTTACCATTTTAGGAAGAGAAGGGAGGGAGCCTAGAAGAAAAATCTGGAACTCAAAATCTTGTAAAATTGTGTGCTAAAATTGTCTTGACATATAATTGAGGGAAAATAACATACTATTTAAAACAAAGAGGACCTTTTGTTTCAGGGAAAAGTTTGGGAGGAGGAGTTAATAATACCACACAGTTTTCTAAAAACACAACTCAGTCTTTTCCCATTACTTGGTCAGCTCATTACTCAATTTTTATGTTACCTGTATGGACTCTCCTTACAGCTGCATGTAATCTGGAAAATGGTGATGATAATACACTCATATGTCTACCTTCCAATCTCTACATTTTTTTTTCTTTTTAAATAAGAACTGACTAATTCACTTTATAGATAGAGCATTAATCCTGTAATCAGGAACACATGCATTCAAATCTGACCTTAGATATTTACTAGCTGACAATCGGCAAGCCACTTAATCTCCATTTTCCTAAGTTTCCTCAATTGAAAAAAAAATGATAATAATAGCACCTACCTTCCAGAGTTTTTGCAAGCATCAGTTGAAATACTTATAAAGCATTTAGCAGAATACTTGACATATAGGAGGTGATTAATTAAATGCTTATTTTCTTCTTCCCTCTCTCCCTTTCTTCTCCCTTTCCTTTCTTCCTCCCTTTCTCTCTCTCTGCCCTCCCTCCTTGAAAAAAATGTGAGATGAGAACAAGCTGCATTTTCTTCACTAACTACATTCTGTAATAGTCTTCATCTACTTTCTATTTCTTGTCAGCCTCTTTTGGCTGGTTTTGGATCCCATTTGGGAGACTGCAGTATGATATTCTAGACCTTGACAAACAATATGGTATCATCTGTTAAAGAAAAAAATGTGAGAACATACTCCTCTATAGATAATTGCTCTTTTATTTAGGCTTTGTGCTTTGTGTTATCTAGAGTCATGTATGTGTCATGAGTGTGTATATTATTGTTTTATGCCTCGCTTGATGCCATAGAAGTCATATGAAGAAGTTATCTGTTGATATGTTATTTCAGGATTCATATAATAGTGACAAATGTAAAGGGGTCACCTTATTCTAAGAAAGTCTTTAAGGTGTAGATAATATTGATTCATTGTATTGTATGCATTTTTATAGTCAACAGGCCATAAATTTGGTGGACTGTTGTTTATACTTTTCACTCACTTGAGTAACTATAAAATTATCATATATGTACATATGTATAACTTATAAATATATATAATGCACACACAACTCATATATGCACATACACACACACACACACACATATATATAAACATATGTGTGTGTGTGTTATTACTTCCACTTTACAAACAATAAAATTGAGGATCTGAGAAATTAAGTGGCTAGACCATTGCCATGCAACTAGAAAGAGTGTGATTCAAGTTTGGACTCAATGTTTCTTCTAGCTCTGATTCCCTAGCTAGATACTGTCTCTCAATAATTACTATTAATAAAGAAACATCCATTGTCCCCTACCATTTTCTTTAATTGTTGTTTTTAATCTTTCCAGGTCAGCTCATTTTGTCTGGTGTTAGAAATTTTCTTGTTCTCTGTTTCCTTGTTCTTCTTTTCAATCCACATGAGTCCTTTGTTACTGGGACCATTCATATTCATACAATTTCTGAGCTTCAATTATATGAGTATTGTTATTGTCTAATTCAAACATCCTTTATAACATTATCAAGCTATTTTCTGACTTTCTTGAACAATTCTGATATTTATGAACTACCATAACCTTTCCTTATTTCTGAGTTTCCTCTCTAATTCTACTTGTTCAACTTATTCATTGGTTAGCTCTGTTTCGTTGGTGGTGGTGTTGGCAGTAGTGTGTGTGTGGGTGTGTGTGGGTGTGTGTGTGGGTGTGTGATTTTACATTGACCTTGTGGACCTAGATTCCAATCATTTTGTAAATGGTTTCTTGCTTGACCTTATCTATTTCTCCTTGTCTTAGTTCTACTATCTCAGACCTAGTTCCTTGTTTTTGACAATGCCAACTTTCATTCAGAGGCTAGAAATAACCTCTGGAACCCATGGAAGTAGGATTGAGTGATCCTGGATCTATCTGCTTTATAAACGTATGCAAAGAACACACTCTTGATTTTTTTATTCATTTATCAATTTTTTTCTTGATTTTAGAGACATTTTTTTCATTCTTAAGCTTTTCCTTAATTCTTAGGGAAACATTTATTTAAGCAACTAGAATATCTCTCTTCAAAGAAACACATGGTAAGATTTATTACTAACTACTCCATATGATTTATTATGCTGAGTCACCCCTGAAGCAAATGCATTATTAAGTAGTTTAAAAATTCATGCTATGTTCCTAACACAGTAGGAGTGCCTCAGAGGAGCTTATCCATCTGACAAATATATATTTAACAAAATTGCTTCAAATGAATCTCTTTTATTCATTGTTGTAATTATTGTTCTTATTTAAGACTTGCATATATTTAGCATAAATAACAGATTTCATTTACACAAATTATGTTTCATTCTTTGAGGCAAATGGAGTCATAGTCTTTACTTTAAAAGCCTTAAGTTGCAAAATGTTTTATATCGCTGTGCAGTTTTGCATGAGGTCATTGAAGTTTCTTCGGAAATTCAAATGGGTAACTGGAACGTCAGATTCAGCAAGCTACCAGCAAAAATGATCCTTTTTAAGTAGAAGATTGACATTTAAATGAACTTTCACATAGATTGTACCAGAAATTAAAAGACTACACCAATAAAAGAGTAAGTCTGTCCCACACATCCTTACTGGCAGGAATTCATTCTTTGTAGTTACAGAAAAGACCAGCCAGGCCTCTAGCTTAGACTTAAATGACTCAAACCAAAGATGCCAGTGTCTTCTTAAACTGAAAGTAGACCCTGAAATTGAAATGATATTGTCAAATGTAAATACCCATAGTGGGTATTTAATTTGAATTGTACAATTCTTAAAGTAATAATTGGCTATAAATAGTTATTTCAGCATTTTCTTAGTCTTGGCCAAGGTATGTATTTAACCTCCATGGGTCTCAGTTTTCTTGTAAAATGAAGGGGTTGAATTAGATAGCCTGTGATGTCCTTTCTATCTCTAGAGATCTGATCCTTTGAGCTATGATTTTGTAAGAAGCTGCACATTGTTCTTATTGCCACTGTACTGGAAATACCGTTTAGTATTCATATTCAGAATTCGTAGTAATTCAGTTAAATTTTCTAATTTTCCTTTTAAAGGATATGTTTATGTTTGTTCTGCCTATCCAATTAAACTATAAGCTATTGAATGCTGAGTTATAGTTTCTAATTCTTTAATTGTTCCCCGAGGCAAACAGTATGTATTATTCAATGTGTCATTTGAGTGACTTATCACAAACATAAACTAAGATATTTTGAATAGTGGCAAAAAGACTTAGAATAACAGATAAATTTCATTATCATCCTCCTTTAAAGAAACCAAAAGAAATCTCTTTTAAAAGAACAAGAGGTAAGCCACAAATACTAACAAAATATTGCATTTTAGTAGTTTGAATTATCCTTATTTTTTGGAACTCAGATCATATTCTCCCATGGAAACAATACTATGAATGAAATGGAAGACTGCTAGATAGTCTCTCAAAACTCATTTAATCATTATGTAGTTGGAAATATAGTTCATTAGGTATAAAACAGAATTATTGTTTGTAACAGTTAATCCACATAGCTTTGGGAATCTTTCCTTTTACTAAGTGTATCTTGATAGGTGAGTACACACAAATTTAACTTGCTCATTTTATTTAGCTGATCCCAGACCATCAGACAAGACCATATTTCATATCCCACCCAACTACTGACCCAAACAATCTAGTCATCTGCCCTATTGCAAGTTATCTAGCTCCCCTACTCTCACCCTACTACTTCCACATATTATTCTGTGCTCAGTGATCATATCAATACTGTCATATGCACCTCATTCCTGAAACGAGATGTCTATTGACTCTTCTATGGCACAGCTCACCATCTCTGTGATTCCTCAGGAACTTTTCTAGGCACCACTCTCATATATATTTTGTTTTCTACCATTAGAATATCTACTTCTAGGGGTCAGAGACTGACTTAATTTTGAATTTGTGTCACCAATGTTTAGCCCACTTCTAAGAATTAATCAGCTAATCTACCAATTAATGCCTACATAAATGCCTGTGCTAAGTTCTGGGATGCAGAGGGAAACAAAAGCCAATCCCTGTCCTCAAGAAGCTTATAATATAAAAGAGGAGACAACATAGGAATAAACATATTCAAAGTTGCTATATTCAAAGTTGCTATATTCAGGATAAATAGAAAATAACTAACAGAATGAAGGCACTAGAATTAAGAGGGTTGTAGAAATCTTCCAACAAAATTGGATTTTATCTGGGATTTGGAGTTCAGTGTACAGAGCATTGGAGGGAAAGCATTCCAGGCATGGGAGACAGCCAAGAGATGGAGTGAAACCACTTGAACAAATGTTTTTTTTTTTAATTTATTCACTAATTTATTCAACAGAGACCTCGAACTGAAATTGCTTGTTTCTTTTAAATTATTTGCCAGGATCTTACTCAAATGTAGGAATTTGGAAAGATATAAAAGTGCAAGTTTTGTGCAAAAATACAAAGCATACATTGAATGTGATACCACAATTTGTAAGTGCCTCTTAATATTTATCTTTTAATAGACCAATTTTGGTGCAATTTAATTAAAAGGAATAGCAAGACAAATAAGAATGACCTTCTCACCTTTCATAGTTCAGAGGGATTCACTGATAACTGAACACACGTAGATACCTCAAAATATTGTTAGGAAAGTGAACATGAGTAGGACCACAGGCGGCCTGGGGTATGTATGTCTAACCAGGGAATGCATATAAGAGAGGGCACAAATCAGTAAATTTGCTCAACCATACACCAAACTCTATAAATTCCGCTGGAAACTTTCACTGCCTTCAATAGTGCTAATTGCTGCTTTCTTTGTTGGGCCAGCTTAAAGTCCTCTATTGTGCTGATCTTGGCTGCCATCTACTGGTTTTCTCCTGAACTGAAGCACAGTAATAAATCTCAGGTCCTTTAAATCAGAAACTTGGGGGCTATTTCATCTCTTCTGTGAATCAGACCCAGAACCATAATCTTTCATTCAGAGTCAGCCCTAGGCTGAGGTTCAGTTTCTCTTTTTAAAATTTAAATTTAAAAAATTTAAAAATTTAAAAAATTTAAAAAATAGATTCTTACCCTAGCTGCTATTCCTAGAACTCAGTTTACTCTTTGAATAGGGGCAAGTACAACTCTGTTAATTCCCATCATGTCTCTGGTTGTTAGTATGAGTTCATGCAAATCACCTCAAGATACAGGATAGAATATCATCAAATTCTGTCACCCCTATCAATCTGAACCACCAGTTTCCTTGAATTATGATAGAGACTGTATGTGTGATTTCAGTGATATAGAAAACTACATCTTTTGATTCATCTAGGCACTTTCCTGCAATTTATAATACTAGAGAATTTTGTAGAGAGCACTAAGAAGTGAAGTGACTTTCCTAGGGTCACATAACTAGGACTGTAAGTCAGATACAGGTCTTGTGCCCAGGTTTTCCTGAATTTAAGACAAGTTCTCTACCCACTGTTCTGAACCCACCTCTTTTGCCTAAATTATTAATTAAATTTTTGCTCTAATTATTATCTGTATCTTTGTTCTTCACAAATCCATGCTTACCTGATTAAATGTTTATATGCCCAAAAGAACAAGTAAAGAGCTCTATAATATAGCATGGGAGAATACTTTTTATAGCTGTAGATCTGAGATACCTGCCTTATGACATTTTTTAAAAATCTAGCTAGAAATTGAATTTTCAGCAAGGTCTTCCTGATAGAAAGCTGATGGTCTCTGTGAGGTCTCCCTTTATCCTTCTCTTGTACCCTACTTCAAATACAGGAAAGGAAATACTTTCCCAGACTTCTGTAACTGAAAAACTAAAGGATGGGAATTTTAGACATGAGTAAGGTTTATAAGCTGTACATTCACAAGTAGGAGACAGGCTGTATTTATCAATTTCATTTGCCACATCATTCTTTATAACAGACAAAAGTTAAAATCTAATGACATGTAATATTTATACAAATAATAAAAACTACATATTTAAGTAGATATGAACTCTAAGTTCTTGGAAAATATACTACTTTCTACCAATTTTGCTTGAAAAAAGGCAGAATTTGAGTAACAAAAAGTACTTTTGTAATGACAGCTGTGTACCTGTCATTTCATTGAAATTTAAATTAGTTTGTAAATTCTCTACAAGGAAATATAAATAACACTTTCAGTAAACTCATATTGAATTTTATTAGTTCATAGTAATAATACAGTTATGCATGGTGTTCTTCGTTGCCCTAATTTTGAGTGAAACAGAATAACAGGTATTCTTCCTATATACCATGAAGCTGGTGTTCATCAGTGTGATACAATGATTACATTTGGGAATACTCAATTTTGAGGCATATTTTTGTGAGCCAATATGGCATCAAGTTGTATTCAATGTGACTGATCATTTGTCCCTACTTTGGAATATAAGAGAATCAGTATGATATCCAGTCCTTGTGGGCATAAGTGTATATTTTCTAAAGTTTTCTATTGTGAAACATTGAAATCAGGAAAAGTTTGTATCATGTGATTTAAAGGATATCAGGACAGTCTCCATACTACAAATAATCCATGTCTACTATAAATCTTTAGTGTTCCAGTATTATACTTTCTTTGTGTAAAGGCAACAGTATTACAGGAATCTCTGGGAATGGTCCTTTAAAATTGAAATACCCCTGGAGGAAATTTGGTACTTTGGTGGAGTCATTATTTTAAATGTGACCAATTATCCTTGCAAATAAGGACTTCACCCATGCATCTTAAAACTTGTCCTAAAACCTATCCTTTCTGAGCCTAATAACTTTTGAGAAGTTTGGTGGTATAGTAGATAAAGCATCTGACCTGGAGTCAGGAAGAGTCACCTTCAGGAGTTCAAACCTGGACTCAGAAACTTACTAGCTATGTGATCCTGGGCAAATCATTCCATCCTGTTTGCTTCCATTTCCTTATCTGTAAAATGATCTGGGGATGAAGTGGCAAACTACTCCAGTATCTTTGCCAAGATATGACTGAACATCAATGTCCTTTCTGAACTTAGGAGGTCAGGGTATATGCTATACTACTACACAACTAGAAATAACCACCCAAACAAGAATATATAATACTTTAAGGTTTGCAAAGCTTTACCTCATTTGTTCCTCACAACAAACCTCTAAGGTAAGTGTGACAATCATTTTTATAC
>CM053582.1:245530053-245587584 GCA_028627135.1 Pseudochirops cupreus
GATCTGTTTGATAGTATCTTGATTTCTCATGAAGTCATTTGCTTCCATTTGCTCCACTCTAATTTTGATGGGATTATTCTCTTCAGAGTGTTTTTGAGATTCTTTCTCCTTCTGGGAAAGTCAACTTTTTAAGGCATTCTTCTCCTCATTGGCTTTTTGTGCCTCTTTTGTCATTTGAGTTAATCTATTTTTTAGGGTGCTGATTTCTTCAGTCATACTGCTGACTCTCTTTTCATGATATTCCTGCAACGTTCTTATTTCTCTTCCCAATTTTTCTTCCACTTCCCTTATTTGGTTTTGAAAATCCTTCTTCAGCTCATTTCTAGCTTTAAGGCATTCTTCATGTTTATTGGAAGCCCCTGGTGGGGGTGCTCTGGCTGTGCTCTCCTCCTCCCTCTCTCTCCCATCATCTTTCTTTTCCCCAAAGAAGGAATCTAGGGTTTGGGAACTGTTTTTACTTTGCTTCTTATGCTTATTCTTACTCATGGTTGTTCAGTCCGTGACTTTTTTTTAAATCTCTGTGGGGCTCTGCTTCCAGAAGAGAAAGCTCTGTCCCAAATTGCTGGGGTCCTCCCGGCTGCCGTAGCTCTCAAGAAGGTGCTGGGACCCTTCCTACTTAATTCTGGCTCACTGGATAATGAAGACTCCAAGATGGAGGCCCAAGACAGCAATCTGGATCCAGGCTGCTCAACGTGAGAGCACTGGCCTCAGAACAATTGCTTAGTCCCCCTGCTGTCCGCAGGCCGCGGGTGGGAAGCTGCAATGTGGAGGTGGGTACCAAACCTCTGCCTTTCACTTTTCCACTCTGGAGGCCTTTCAGCCAGACTGTTTTTCTCCCAAGAGCTTGCAAGTCGCACTGACCTAGTTCTCAACACTGCTCACAGCTGCTGCTAATCAGCTCACTGCTCCTCTCCTTGGGCTGCCCCTGGGGCACAGCCCTGGCTTCAGGCCAGGCTGGTTTCGGTTCACAGTGCTGATATGGTTCCTTGTAGCCGAGCTAACTTTAGTGGGAAATATCTTTGTGTGCGTTTTGGAGTTCTAGGATTGGTTTAGAGTCCTATTTTATGGGTATTTTGGGGTGGCTATGTGAGAGCTGTGATATGTTGCTGCTGCTATTCCGCCATCTTGGCTCTACCCCCACAGGGTAATTTTCTCGAATAAAAAGCTTTTTTTTTTCTTTCCTGTTTATCTTTTTATGCTTATTTTGAGTCTTGCATTTATTTGAAGTTCTAATTTTCTGTTCAAGTCTGGTGTTTTCATCAGAAATATTTTCATCTCTGGAATTTCATTAAATGTCTAATTTTCCTGTGAAACATTATGCTCAGTTTTCCTGGGTAGTTGATTGATTTTAATCCAAGCTTATTTGCCTTCCAGAATATCACATTCTAAGCCTTCTGATCCTTCAATGTAGAAGTTGCTGATGTCTGTGTTATCCTGACTATGGCTCCTTGTTAGTTAAATTGTTACTTTCTGGCTGTTTGCAGTATTTTCTGTCTGACTTGATAACTCTGTAATTTGGCTACAATATTCCTTGGAGTTTTCATTTTGGGATCTCTTTCAGGAAGCTATTGGCATATCAGTTCAATAACTATTTTGCCCTCTGGTTCTAGTATATCAGGGCAGTTTTCCCTGATCAATTCTTGAAAGATGCTGTCCTGTCTCCTTACTTGATCATGGCCTTCAGTGAGTCTAGTAATTCTTAGATTATCTCTTCTGAATCTGTTTTCCAGGTCAGTAATATTTCCAATGAGATATTGTACATATTCTTCTAAATTTTCATTGCTTTGATTTTGGTTGACTGATTCTTAATGTTTCATGGAATCATTAGCTTCCACTTGCCCAATTCTAATTTTTATAAATTAATTTATTTTTAAAATTAAATTTAATATTTATTTTTAGTTTACATCATTCATTTCCACAAGTTATTGATTTACAAATTTTCTCCCCATCTTTCCCCTACCTACCATTACAAAAGAATGATCTCACTGTATATCCTCTCCCCCAATCTGCTTTATCCTACATCCTCTCCCATTTCCCCTCTGACTTTCAGGTAGGGCAAGATGGAGCTCCTTATTCTAGTGCCTGTATATCTTATTTCCCAGTTGCATGTAAAAAATAATAATATATTTTTAAACATTTGATTTTAAAACTTTAAATTCCAGATTCTTCCTTTCCTCCCTCATAAGCCACCCTTACTAGGAAGATAAGCAATTCAGTATGGGTTGTACATGTATAGCTATGCAAAACATTTCCATAGCAGATATATTGTGAAAGACTGACTATATTTCCCTCCATTCTACCCCACTGCCCTTGTTCTATTCTCCACTTTGACCCAGTCCCTTTTCAAAAGTGTGTGCTTCTAACTACCCTTCCCTTCAACCTGCCCTCCCCTTCATCATCCCCCTCTCATCACCTTCCCCCCTACTCTCCTATAGGGTGAGAATCCCTATTTCATCTGCATGTCACTCCCTCCCTTAAGCAAATTCAATGAGAGTACAGTTGAGCCATTTCCTTTTGCCTTCCTGTTCTTCCCTTCCATTGTAACAGTTTTCCCTTGCCTCTTCTATATGAGATAATTTGCCCCATACTGTCTCTCCCCATCTCCTCTCATTATATTCCTCTCTCATCTCTCAATTTCACCTTATAAGTATCATCCCTTCTATTTAATTGATCCTGTGCCCTCTGTCTATGTATACTTGTACACATATATACACTCACTCACATATGTATTCATATGCCCATATAGGCTCCTATATAGACATACACACACATTTATATTCCCTTCACCTATCTTCATACTGAGAAAAGTTTTATAAGTTACAATTATCATTTTTCCATGTAGGAATGTAAATGGTTCAACTTTGATAAGTTTCTTATAATTTCTTTTCCCTGCTTGTCTTCTCATACTTCTCTTGCTACTTGTATCTGATTGTCAAATTTTCTATTCAACTCTGTTTTTTCATCAAGAAAGATTGAAAGTCCTCTATGTCATTGAATGACCATATTTTTCCCCTGAAAAATTATACTCAGTTTTGCTGGGTAGATGATTCTTTATTTTAATCCCAGCTCCTTTGATGTCTGGAATATCATATTCCAAGCCCTTCAATCCCTCAATGTAGAAGCTTCCAGATCCTGTGTTATCCTGATTGTGTTTCCACAATATTCAAATTGTTTCTTCTTGGCTTCTTGTAAAATTTTCTCCTAAATCTGGAAGCTCTGGAGTCTGGGTATAATATTCCTAGGAGGTTTCTTTTAGGTATCTTTTTCGAGAGGTGATCAGTGAATTCTTTCAACCTCTATTTTGCCCTCTGGTTCTAAAACATCAGGGCAATTTTCCTTGAGAATTTCTTGAAGGATGATTTCTACATTCTTTTTTTGATCATGGCTTTCAGATAGTTCAATAATTTTTAAATGATCTCTTCTGGATATATTTTCATGGTCAGTGTTTATTTTTTTTTTTCTCCAATGAGATTCTTCATATTGCCTTCTATTTTTTCATTTCTTTGGATCTGTTTAATAGTATCTTGATTTCTCATAAAGTCATTAACTTCCATTTGCTCCAATCTAATTCTGAAGGAATTATTCTCTTCAGTGAGCTTTGGAGATTCTTTTTCCATCAGGCAAATTCAGCTTTTTAAGGCATTTTTCTACTCATTGCCTTTTTAAGCCTCTTTAGCCATTTGAGTTAGTCTATTTTTTAAGGTGTTATTTTCTTCAGTCAGGTTACTGACTCACTTTTCATGTTTTTCTTGCATCTTTCCCATTTCTCTTCCCAATTTTTCCTCCACTTCTCTTATTTGGTTTTCAAAATTCTTCTTGAGCTCCTTCATACCCTGTGGACAGTTTATATTTTTCTTGGAAGCTTTTGGTGCAGGAGTTCTGACTTCTTTGTCTTCCTGCCATTCCATGCTTTGATCCTTTTTGTCCCCAAAAAGGAATCTAAAGTTGGATTGCTGTGCTTGCTTTGCTTCCTTTGCTTGCTCATGTTGCCACTCAATTATTTGAGTTTTAAGCTTTTTGCCACAGTAGAACTCTGCTTCCAGAGGGGAGAGCTTTGTCCAAAATCACTGGGGTTTTTGCAGCTGGTGGAGCTATTATTTGGGTGCCCTCTCTCCAGGCTCCACCAGCTGTGGTATGTGGTCACACACCCCAGGACCTCTACCCAAGACAGTGGTCCAGATCCAAGTGGGTCAAAGCAAAAGTGATTACCCCTCAGAATGGTCTCTTGGTTCCCCTACCATCTACAGGTAAGGAGCTCTGAAGAAGCCATATGGCAGTTGCACAGGGCTTGCACCTCAGCTGCTTCTCCCTTCCAGGGGCTGAGGCTGGACCCCTCTCTCAGTCCCTCTGTTCCGAAAGTGCACAGATGCTGGTGATCCACTTTCCAGAAGTCCCTGAAGCCATGGTTGATCAGGCTGCCCTGAGGCTAAAACAGAAGGATAATACCAGGCTGGGCTCTGCTTCCAGCACGCTGAGATGGACCCTTCCTGTCCTCCTGCTGGCCTTCAGTGGGAGATTTGTTTCTCTCTGTCACTTTGTGGGTTCTGCAGTTCTAAAGTCATATTTTATAGTTATATGAGGTGGTTATGGGGAGAGCTCATGGAGTTTTCCTGCTCCTACACTGTCATTTTGGCTCCACCAAATTAATTTATTTTTAGCTTTCAACATTCACTTCCACAAGATTTTGAGTTCTGAATACTCCTTTCCCCAATCTTTTTCCCCTTCTCTCACAACTATTCTCTTCTGTTATATTTTCCCCTATATTTCCTTGTAGGGAAAGATAGATTTCTATACCCAATCATCTGTATATCTCATTTGCTATTAACATATAAAAACAATTTTAACATTGTTTTTTTTAATTTGAGCTGTAAAACTTTGAGTTTCAAATTCTCTCCCTTTCTATCTCCCCACTCACCCCCATTGAAAAGGCAAGCAATTAGATATAGGTTATAATGTGCAATCAGTCATGTTATCAAGACTAATTATTTCCCTCTATCCTATCCAGTCTCCCATTTGTTCTACTCTCTTCTTTCAGCCTGTCCTTCCTCAAAATTGTTTCCTTCTGATTTCCCCCTCCTCCCATTTGTTCTCCCTTCTTTAACTCCCCAAATACCTTCATTCCTACTTACTTGTAGGGCAAGATAGATTTTCATACCCAGATGATTGCATATGTCATTCCCTCTTTAAACCAAATCTGATGACATGATGGTTCACTCATTCCCTTTCCCCTCCCTGCTTTTCCCCTCCATTGTAAAAGCTTTTTCTTGCCTCTTTTATATGAGATAATGTATTCCATTCTACCTCTCCCTTTCTCCTTCTCCCAATATATTCCTCTCTCATTCTTTAATTTTATTTTTAGATATCATCCCTTCATATTAAACTCACCCTGTACCCTCTGTTTATACACACACAATACACATACATACATATATTTGTATATACATATACATGTATATATATTCACACACACACATATGCCTATATATTTTTATTGTGTGTATATCTATATGAACATATGTATGTACATACATACTTATGTATGTATTTATGTGTGTGTGTATGTGTGTATGTGTGTGTGTGTGTGTGTGTGTGTGTGTGTGTGTGTGTGTGTGTGTGTGTATTCCTCCCAATTACCCTAATACTGGAAAGATTCCATGAGTTACAAATATCATCTTTCCATGGAGGAATATAAACAGTTCAACTTTAATAAATGCCTTATGATTTCTCTTTCCTGTTTTCCTGTTTACCTTTTCATGCTTCTCTTGATTCTTATATTTGAAAGTCTAATTTTCTATTCTGCTCTGGTCTTCGCATCAAGAATGCTTGAAAGTCCTCTATTTTTTTTGAATGTCCATCTTCCTCCCCCCTCCCCTGGAGTATTATACTCAGTTTTGAAGGGTAGGTGATTCTTGGTTTTAATCCTAGCTCCTTTGCTCTCTGGAATATCATATCCCAAGCACTGAGATACCTTAATGTAGAAGTTGCTAAATCTTGTATTACTCTGATTGTCTTTTCACAATACTTCAACTGTTTCTTTCTGGATCCTTACAATATTTTCTCTTTGACCTGGGACCTCTGAAATTCGGCTATAATATTTCTGGGAGATTCCCTTTTGGGATATCTTTCAAGAGACAATTGGTGAATTCTTTTGATTTCTATTTTACCCTCTGGTTCTAGAATATCAGCGCATATTTCCTTGATAATTTCTTGAAATATGATGTCTAGGATCTTTTTTTGATCATGACTTTCTGGTAGTCTAATAATTTTAAAATTATCTTTCCTGAATCTATTTTCCAGGTCAGTTGTTTTTCCAATGATATATTCAACATCACCTTTAATATTTTTCATTCTTTTTGTTTTGTATCATGATTTCTTGATTTTTCATAAAATCATTAACTTCTATTTGCTCTAGTCTAATTTTTAGGGAATTATTTTCTTCAGCAAGTTTTTGAACCTTCTTTTCCATTTTGCCAATACTGCTTTTAAGGCATGCATCTCTTCATTAGCTTTTTGGACCTCTTTTGTCATTTGGGTTAGTTTATTTTTTAAGTTGTTCATTTTTTTCAGTATTTTTTGGGGGGGGGTGTCTCATTTAGCAAGCTATTGGCTTGTTTTTCATGATTTTCTTGCATCATTCTCATTTCTCTTCCCATTTTTCCTTCTACTCCCCTTACTGAATTTTCAAAATCTTTTTCTGAGGTATTCCATGTCCTGTGATCAATTCCTATTTTTCTTGGAGGCTTTGGATACAGGAGCTTTGACTTCGTTGTCTTCTTTTGGTTGATCTTCCTTGTCACCAAAGTAGTATTTTATAGTCTGAGCTTTCCTCCACTGTTTGCTAATCCTCCCACTCAAACACTTGACTTTCTCATTCTTAGTCAAAGTAAGACTCTGTTTCCAGGGTGGAGGGCAAACTGTTCCAAGCTTCAGAGGTTTTGTGTAGCTGTTTTCAGAGATATTTCTAGGAACCTCTAAATGTTCAGTTCTTCCAAGGTTGTATGATAAAAGAAGAGGTGTTTAGTCTTCTCCTGGTCTGTGCTCTGGTCTGTGAGTGACCACAACACTCTTTTCTGCCTTGGAATGGTGAGGATTCCTTCTCCCCAAATGCCACAAGCTACACCATGCCAGTGATCTTCCTTATCCCAGGACCGCCACTCAGGGCTCTGACTTAGATCCAGAAAGGTCAAAGCAAGAGATTCTTGCCTCAATGCCAGCAAAGAGATCCTTGCAATTCTCCTCTCATCAGCTGCTCCAGCCCCTCACCATCTATTCCAATTCTAATTTTAAACATACTAATTTCTTTAGCTAGTTTTTGTAATAGCAAGCGATCGAGTAGTTAGAACCTCATTTCAGCTATTTATTTAGCATCTTGTTTCAGTTTAAGTGTCTTTGAGCTTTGCTCTAATTATATCAAGTTTTTGTTAAGAAATAGAACCTATAAATCACACAGTGGGAGGGAATTGCCAAAGATAGGAACAGGAAGGGGGCAGAACAAGGAGGAGCTAATGACAGATAAAAAGCTAGCACAGGTGGGACAGAGCAGAGCTGAAAGGGGAAAAAATGTGGTGACGGGCATTCTGTTTGTTTGTTCTGTCTGTGTTGATTTCTGTTAGTGATACTTTGTACAGAAACCTGGGGACCTTAGTGGAGGCCCTGAAAGAGGATTTTCTTGTCAGTTTACAGAAGTCCTGGAGGAGGATTTCAGAGACCCTGGACTATACTGAAAATTTGTGTTATTAGACTTTGTTTGTGGGTCTGTGTTGTTTTCACAGGCAGACAGTGAATTGATGATGGTACTGGCAATGTGCATGAAAGTTCTTTTGATTCTGTTAAGCTTTGTCTTCCCAGAAGCAGAAACGGTGGAGACTTGAGGTGGACTGATCATTGTAGGCTTCAATATGGAACAGGAAATGGATGAGGAACTGGATGAGGAGCTGAGAGCTGGCTGCCTGTGAATTAAGGTAACAGTTGGGTAGATTCAGGGAAGAACTGTGGAAGAGGAACCATGAAATCTGGGAACTGGCCTTGAGCCAAGATGAAAAGATCTCTCTTTGGGTACTTAGTGCTGACTGAGAAGATCATGATTTACTGTGGCCTAGGGATGAGAGAACTTTATACTTTCTACCTTCTAACCTTTAAGGATGATTGAGTTAAGGACAATGGGAAAATAATCTCCAATCAAGACAAAAGATTTTTTTGACTGAGAGATTAAGACAATGTGACCTAGGGGTGGGAAAACTTTGACCTTTGTACTTTGTGTCCCTTAAGGGGAATTGCTCCTTGAGGATGATTGGTTGAGTTAAGGACTTACTGAATGGTATCTTTTGTTTAAAACTATATGGCCACTTTATTGAAAAGTTGTTATGTTAGATCATTGTAAATGATGTACTTTGATTTCTGTGAATGTTTTACTTTACTTTATTGCTAAATAAATGAAGAGTTTGCTATACTATGTGATCAGAACTTTAAAGCTATTCACAGCAGCAGTCATCTGGAGAGCTGTTCATGCTTGGCTTTACAATTTTATACTTTCTTTTCCATTTCACTAATTCCATTTTTAGGGGAGTTTTTTAATTCAATTTTTGTGGTCCCTTTTTCAAGTTGACTATTTTTTTCACAATTCTCTGGCATAACTTTCATTACTTTTCCCAATTTTTCTTCTATTTCTTTTAACTGATTTTTAAAATCCTTTTTGAGACCTTCCAAGGGGACTTTTTTGGCTTGAGACCAATTCATAGTCTCCTCTGAGCTTTTACATGAATACATTTTAACATTTTTGTCCTCTTCTGAGTTTGTGTTTGGATCTTTCCTGATGCCAGAGTAGCTTTCTATGGTCAAGATTTTTTCTTTCTGCTTTTTGCTCATTTTGCAAAGTTGAACTCTGCTCCTGGTGCATAGGTTGTACTATTCCAAGCTTCTTGTGTTATGATCCTGGGTCCTGGTCACTGTCTTTTCATGTCAGGCCCTCAGGTTTTTGTGGCTTACTAACTGTGCTGGTGTGACCTGGCTTTGTCCCCCTGTTGTGCTGGGATTTGTGGTTGGCAATTTACCATCTGTGCTTGTCCTGCAGGCCTTACAGCTGTATTACCATGACACTAGCCTGCCAAGACAAGACTGAGTGAGCTTAGCTGCTGTGCCTAAGAACCTCCCACTGGCTTTCTGGATACCCTCTACATTGAACTGCGCTCCCCTTTCCCCAAATGAGATAGATTTTTCCTAAAGTCTTTCTAAGTTGAGTTGGAAATCTGTTTCACTTCATCTTTTTGTGGGTTCTATCACTAAAGAATCTGTGTAGAAGCTTGATTTAAAGTTGTTTCTGAGAAAAACTGGGGAGAGCTCATACAATTTCTTGGTTTCTCTTTGCCATCTTGGTTCCACTCCAATTCAATTTTTTGAGGTATTATTTACTTCAGTATTTTCTGTCCCTTTTGCTAAGTTGTTAATTCTCTTTTTTAAATTTTCTTAAGTCATTCTTGTTTATTTTCCCAATTTTTCCTCTACTACTCTTCTAGTTTTACTTAAGTTCCAGGTATTCTTGTTGAGGTTGGATCAATTAGCATTTTTTCAGGCTTTGTTTGCAGCTCTTATTCCCATTGCTATCTTGATTTTAGTCTTGGTCTTCCCTGCTACCATAGATGCTCTTTATGGTCAAGTATATTGCTATTGCAGCCACCTGAAGGTCCATGCGCTGCTTTCACCTCCCACTCCAATGTCACAGACTTTTGCTGACCTCATACATTTTCTTAGGTTTGAAAAAGTATCACCCCAAACTCTTGTTGCCTCTGATTATCCAAATTCTATGAGTTATTATTTTGAAGTTGATTGGAGGGGAAAGTTGGAAGAGTTCTGTTGAGTTGTTCCCTCTCTTCCACCATATTGGCTTCTCAGAAACCTTTGTTAATTTTTGTTCTTAATAGAAAATATTTCCTCTTTCAACTCCACATCTTCACCTAAATTCCCCCGTAATTGGAATACACTCTTACTTCATACCTCTCTCCCTAACTCTCTTTAAGACTTACTTAAAGAGTTATATCCAAGAAGTCTTTCATGACACACATAATTGTTCATTTTCATGCCTTTAATAACTGTTTATTTATTCCAATATGCCCTATTTTTACTTATCTCTATACTTATTTTAACTCTCTAGTAGCATGAAGTTCCCTGAGATCTAGGACAAGTACATAGATTAAAAAAAGTTAATAATTTGTAGCTTTATAAAACTATGGGACACTGAATCAACTCAAACACATGCATGTGTATATATGCATGAAATTATATATGCATGCATATATATATTGATATATGTGTGTTTGTGTGTGTATGTTCATGTGTAATTTCAATAAGCTACTTCTGTAGGAGAATAGAAAATTATAGGTACTCTGAGAGTTCACTTCTCAATATTAAGACCTCTCAAAGTCATTTTACTACTTAATTTTTAAAATACATATTAATTGAGAACATTTTTATTGTAATTTCCAAACATATTCTCACCCATTGAAATTCTCCTTGCAAAAAAGTAAACAAAAAAACTTACCAATAAAGCAACTATGTCTAATGGTATATGTAACTTCTTTACCTACAGTTTTTTTTAGTAGACCTTTAGTTTTCTAAAATTAGATCTCTTTTTAATAACCTTTCCTGGTTCTATGTTCCTTAAAGACAAGCACTGTCATTTGTCTTCGTTTTCCTAGTTCTTACCAAAGTGTCTGTAAATTAATAAGAGTATATGTGGTAAGATAATTAAACTATAAGAAAATATACTTATTATTAAATTATCCTGAGCATTATTTGATCTTTTTTGTTGGTCTAGAAGGAACTTTAGAATCTTCCATGACCTCAGAGTTATTATTATGTGCATGGATCAACAGTGTATTGTGGACATAAAGAACTGCTGCCTTTCAGTTAAGAAGATAGCAAATAAGGTAGATTTTTATCCTAGTTTTTTCATTCATAGAATCACTGTCCTTATTTTTCATAGAGTTCATACCCTCAATTTACAAATAAGGAAACTGAAGGCAGAGAGGTATCATTCAATTTGCCCCATATTGCAGAGCTAACAGACTTCTATGTTAAGATTTAACTAAAGGACTTGATTCTTAATTCAGGAATCTAGACACTATTCCATATAGTCTTTATATTCGTTGATTCAATTAAGCAAATATTAAGCACTGATTTATACAACATATTGACTATGCTATGTATTGTAAATACAAAAGTGAAATAAAATATAAATCTTGCTATCATGATGCATGTGACTGAATAGAGGTATTGAAGAGCATGGCATGTAGCAGAATATATTAAGTGCACAGGAAAATTCCAAACAGTACTTTAACATGTGAAAACAGAGAGATAACTTTTTGCTTGGGCAAAATGGGTGACAGGATGGAGATAGTACCTGAGTTGGAACTTAAAGGCTGTGAAATATTTTAACAGGATTATGGTAAAATATCCTCATTACAGTCAGCGGAGAAGTCATTGGAAAATATTTTTAACTTTATTGCATGTCCAGTGCAAGAGGTCTGGGCCCCCTGCACTGGACATATCTAAATGTTTCTTTATTTGTATATTGTAGGAAGGTGGAAGAGACAAAGCTATTTCTGATTACTCCATTTCCCTCGAATAAATGAAAATGGATTCTTGTTGGTAGTATATTTAAGTTTCCTAACCTTTATGGAGAATATGAACTTTCAACAAGCTATATCATCAGCTCAAGATATCCAGAAATGCCAAACTTTTCCTCAATATGATTTCCTAGGTATATCTCCATCATCTGGAGAACTCAAGGTCTGAAAATTACTGTCACTTATACTTTTAATTATACCTATCACTTCTGAAGAATACATCATTCTCTGCATTAATAGGAATGAAAATGTGTTTAAAAACATGTAAACTGGTTGGATAGGTTTTCTGACATGTAGAAATGAATATTTAGGAATCCATGTCATTTCAAAAAGTTTTTACAATTTAAAACAAAATTAAATTTTTTAAATAAATAAATTAATTTATTTTCTTGTTAACATCATTCATTTCCATGAGATTCTGAGTTACAAATTTTCTCCCCATGTTTCCCCTACCCAACACTTTAAAACAGCCATCCCACTGTATAAACCCTCCCCAATCTGCTCTCTCCTATGTCCTCCCCTTCGCCCCTCTGACTTTCTGGTAGGGCAGGATAGATCGCCGTACCACAGTGCCTGTATATCTTAATTCCCAGATGGATGTAATAAATAATGATAATAATAATAATAATAAATATACATATGCAGATATATTTTTAACATTTGATTATAGAACTTTAAATTCTAGATTCTTTCCCTTCCTCCCTCATTACCCACCCCCACTGGAAGGACAAACCATTAAATACAGGCCGTATGTGTGTAATTATGCAGAACATCTTCACAGTAGGCATATTGTGAGACATTGATTAATATGCCCCTACTTCCTATCCTGCCACCCCCCTTGTTCTATTCTCTACCCTGTCCCTGACCCTTTACAGATGTGTGTACTTCCAGCAACCCTCCCCCAGCCCCTGCCCTCCCCTCTGTCATCCCACCTCTCATCCCAACCCTACCTACTCTCCTATGTGGCAAGATACCCAGTTTAGAGTTTATGTCATTTCTTCCCTAAGCCAAATTCAATGAGAGTAAGGTTGACCCTTTCTCTTTTGCCTTCTTGTTCTTCCCCTCCATTGTAAGAATTATCCCTTGCCTCTTCTATGAGATGATTAACTCCATTTTGTCTTTCCCTGTCTCCTCTCATTCTAATCCTCTTCCACCACAGAATTTCACCTTTTAGAGTACCATCCCTTCCTATTCAATTGATCTTGTTCCCTCTATGTACACATATATCCCCATACTCAGATATGCATATAAAAACTCTCCTATATAGACATATGTGTGTGTATACATTTGTATTCCCTTCACCTATCCTCATACTGAGAAAAGTTTCATAAGTTACAATTATTGTTTTTCCATGTTGGCATGTAAATAGTTCAACTTTTATAAGTTTCTTATGATTTCTTTTCCATGTTTACCTTCTCATGCCTCTTGTATTTGAATGTCAAATTTTCTTTCCACTTCTGGTTTGTTCAGCAAGAATGTTTGAAAGTCCTCCACCTCACTGAATGACCATATTTTCCCCTGGAATATTATACTCAATTTTGTTGGGTAGGTGATTCTTGGTTTTAATCCTAGCTCCCTTGATCTCCAGAATATCATATTCCAGGACCTTTGATCTCATAATGTAGAAGCTACTAGATCCTGGGTTAACCTAATTGTGTTTCCACAGTATTCCAATTGTTTCTTTGTGGCAACTTATAATATTTTCTCCTTGATTTGGAAATCCAGAACCTGTCTATAACATTCCTAGGAGTTTTCTTTTGGGGATCTTTTTCAAGAGGTGATCAGTGAATTCTTTCGAGTTATATTTTACCCTCTGGTTCTAAAATATCACGGCAATTTTCCTCAAGATTTTTTTGAAGGATGCCTTCTAAGTTCTTTTTTAGATCATGGCTTTCAGGTAGTCCAATAATTTTTAAATTATCTCTCCTGGGTCTATTTTCCAGGTCAGTGGTTTTATTAAGGAGATATTTCACATTGCCTTCTATTTTTTCATTTGTTTGGATCTGTTTATTAGTATCTTGATTTCTCATAAAGTCATTTGCTTCCATTTTCTCCTCTCTAATTCTGAAGGAATTATTCTCTTCAGAAAGCTTTTGAGATTCTTTTTCCATCTGGCAAATTAGACTTAAGGCATTCTTCTCCTGATTGGCTTTTTGGGCCTCTTTTGCCATTTTAGTTAATCTATTTTTTAAGCTGTTATTTTCTTCAGTCAGGTTGTTGACTCTCTTTTCATGATTTTCTTGCATCATTCTCATTTCTCTTCCCAATTTTTCCTCCACTTCTCTTATTTGGTTTTCAAAATCCTTTTTAAGCTGCTCTATGGCTTGTAGGAAGTCTTCATGTTTCTTGGAAGCTTTTAGTGTGGGAGTTCTGACTGTATTGTCTTCCTCCCATTTCATGCTTTGATCCTTAAGGAATCTAGAGTTTGATTGCTGTTCTTACTTTGCTTCCTTTGCCTGCTCATGTTGTTGCCTTTCAGTTACTTGACTTTTTAGCTCTGTGGAACTCTGCTTCCAGAGGGGAAAGCTCTGTCCCAAATTGCTGGGGTTTTCATAGCTGCTGGAACTATTAGGAGGCTGCCATTTTTTTGCAGCCCCCACCAGCTTTGGCTCACTGAAGATGCACCCCAGGACCACCACCCAAGACTATGATCTGGATCCAGGCTAGGAGCTCTGAAGCAGTCACCTGGAGGTGGCTGCAGGGCTGCCGCTTCTTTGCCCTGGAGGCAGTTTGGCCGGACTGCTTTTCTCCCCCAAATTTAGCTGAGTTCCACTGATCTTTCACTTTGTCCTTGATTGTTATGTCTTGATAATTGTGGAAACTGCCACAGCTGCCTTTTATCCACTTTCCTGAAAGGTCCAGCTGTGGCTCATCCTGGTTGCCCCAGGGCCAAGCCATGGTTTCAGGCTGGGCTGGTTTTCAGCTTCCATTGTGCTGTGATGAGCCCTTCCTGCTGAGCTGCCTTTAGAAGGAGGTGTGTTTTTCTGTATTTTTGTGAGTTTTGGAGCCCTAAAATTTCTTTAGAATCATATATTATGGGTATTTGAGGTGGCTATGTGGGAGCTGAGAAACCTTGTTGCTTGTACGCCATCGTCTTGGCTCCACCCCCCCAAGAAAATTAAATTAAATAAATGGGAGCTTCTAATTTCACAATGGAAAAAATGTATACAATTACTGATGACATTCACCAGGTATCTAATGTTATTCAGGGAACAAAATCTTGTTTGGTTTCAGAAAATGTAAATTTGCAGGAAATTGGAAGTTTGTTGAATTTGTAGTTGGTTGGGAGATTATTCTGCAAAGTATTGACTTGAAACTCACATCCTACATCTTTTATGTGGTTTAGACTAGAGAAAAGGATGATTGTATGTCCATTCCTTCTCTGGATGACTCTCAAAAAAATTGTTTTGTGAACCTAGGATTGCTGAATTACATCTGTTTTTTGTAAAATGTTTCTATGTAAGTAAATCTTTGTTAGAGGTATTTTATCAAGGAAAAAAATTCTCTCTCTCTCTCTCTCTCTCTCTCTCTCTCTCTCTCTCTCTTTCTTCTTAAAGCAAACATACAGAGATAAGAGAAAACAGGACAACAACAGGAACTTTCATGCAGATCTTCATTGCAAGATTATTTCAAGTTTCCAAAATGGGCTCTCTGTCTTGTCTCTCCTCACTTCTCATTTATCCTATACCCTGTTACCAAAATGCTTAAACCCTGATCTGATCATGTCACCTTCTGTTCAACAATATCTATTGGCTTCCTATTGCTTCAGGACAAAATATAAACTCCTCTGTTCACCTTTTAAGGTCTTTTGCAACCTGGTTTTGTCTTTCTTTCCAAACTCATTGGATATTACTCCTCCTTTTACACTCTGTAAAGCAAGAAAATGTCTTATCTATTTGCTACCCAGAAGCTCTTATCTCTATTTTTGCACTGTCTTTGAAGCCTGAAATAGAGTTCCTCATGATCTCTGCTTCATATAATCCCTCTCTTCACTCAACAGACTATTTTCTACATGAAATCTTTCCTGATTCATCAATTGCTAGTATCTTCCCTTCCAAACCACTTTGTAGTATTCATCTATCTATCTATCTGTCTGTCTCTGTCTGTCTGTCTGTCTATCTATCTATTTATCTATCTATCTATATGTATATGATATTCTCTTAAAATTTGTTTTTTATAAACATATATGTCTTTATTTTCTGCTTTGAAAAAATATAAACTCAAGGAAAGAAGAGACTATTTCATTCATTGGATTTTTCTCTTTCATAGTTAGCACATACCCTGAAGCACAGCAGTTTTCTTTAATAAATTTTTGAATGGTGAAATGAATGGAGTCATACAAAGAAAGGCTGGAAAATTAGGATGGACTCAGAAACGTGGAGTAACTTGAATAGCACACTTTTTTTTTTTTTTTGCTTTTTGGAGGGCAATTGGGATTAAATGACTTGCCTAAGGTCTCATGGCTAGTTTTTGTGTTGTATCTGAGGCCAGATTTGAACTCAGGTCCTCCTAACTCCAGGCACTGGTGTTCTATTCACTGCACCACCTAGCTGCCCCAAAACAGCATACTTTTGAAATTCGGATTTTATTAGATCATGCTAATAATGGAAATTTTAATGACATGAATGCCAGAGCTCAGAGATAAAACAGTGGAGAGGAAGTACATTATATATTAAAAAGGTTTTATTCTATTAGGAAATATATAAACAGAAAAGATAATTGGTACAGAAATTTTACACAAGAAAGCAGAAATAGAGACAAGATTATTTTTGGAACATACTATACAACACTAGACAGAAAGATAAAGCATGTAAGGAATAGAGGAAAATACACCCTAAAATTGGCAACAGAACACAAAATGTTAGAGCAGGAGAATGGCAATTACTCATATACCTGTCGGAGTTTCTTCAGTATACAAAGAAAGCATTATATAATTTTTTCTTGATATACCTGACTAAAAATTTTATCTTTAAAAGGTTATATGACCAATAACAATTGGTCAAACCAGATTCTCCACCAATTAGCTGGAAAGCATGAAAAGCTTGATGGAGAAGTGACCTCTCCATTTTAGAAAGGGTGGTGGATAAGGAGAGTAAAATCTGACAGAATCTGACATGAACTCTACTATTATGGAGAGTAGATTTCTTCCTATAATGAATTTTTTTTTATCAAAGTGTTGATTATCATTAAATGTTCTTAATGATTGTATATATTTAACTTAAAGAAGCTCAAAATATAAAATATAATCTTTTTTCAGTAACTTCTAGGTGATCTTTAGGACTCATAGTAAATGACAGAGCTGTAATTTGAATCCAAGTCTTGAGACTTCAGGGTAGCTAGGTGACTCAGTGGGATAGAGTACCAGGCCTAAAGTCAGGAAGACATCTTTATGAGCTCAAATTTGGCCTCAGACACTTACTAGTTGTGTGACCCAGTTTGCATCATTTTCCTCATTTGTGAAATGAACTGGAGAAGGAAATGGCAAACTACTTCAATATCTCTGCCAAGAAAACCCCAAACGGGGTCACAAAGAGTCAGATATAACTCTAAATGACTGACTACAATCTTTGATTTTAAATCCATAGCTCTTCTCACTATACTATGCTATCACTTCATAAAAGGTAAAAGAAAATTTCTTGGACCAATTCCACTTCCTGTTTTTTAGTTAGAGCATACTAAAGATGTCTTTGAGTTACTACAAAAATTTAACCCCAGGTTAAATTACAAAAATTTAACCCCATTTAACCTGCAGCCTTGAGGCTACATGTGAACTTCTAGATTCTTGGGTTCAGCCTTTTGAGAGTCCAAGTTTAAAGGGATTTCTCCTGTGAAGTTTGCATTCAGCCAAAAGGTCATACTTGAGGACCATTGGGCCACATGTGGCCTAGAAGCCTCAGGTTCCCCACACCTGATTTTAATATATTCTACTTACCATTTTGCTAATGCCTTCCTCTTAGTTCAATTTCTAGTCCAATTAATGTTAACGTTGACTATTTATGGTTAGCTTAATATAGGCATTCTGAATATAAAGTGCCAACATTCAATAAGATCAGCGAGAGAGAAACAAAAATAGAATACCTGGGGTTAAGAGGATGACTGACATAGTGATGAGTGAGCACACAACAAGAATCACCAGCAGGGCAATAGCAATTCCCTTCCAGTTTCTTTGTGGAGGGCTGTTACTTCCCAGCTCCTACAGAAATAGAAAAAAAAAGTTTCATCATTACAATTCTCCAAGAGAAATATTCATAAATGAGCGATTTGATATACAGTACAATCACAGCGTGCAAGCTGATTATAAAGTATTCTCCTCCCCCCATCAAGAGTTTCGTTAATTATTTCAAGGTATCTATTTTCAATTTTTTTTAAATGAACACTATTTTGAGTGTGTGGGCTTGGATGGGGGAATGGCCATAAGGTTTCCCTAAGGGGAGTTAATGACATTAATAACAATCATAGCAGCAGCAGCAACAAATTTCATAGCATTTTAAGTTTAATTAAGCATTGTCTCCACCAGTCTTCAAGACAAGCAAGGAAGCAAGGCACCTATTCTCATCTCCATTTTGTAGGGAGATTCAGGCTCAGGGAGATTCAATAGCTATCCCAGGGTCATCTATTCTGTCTCTTATTGATAATAAGAATTGTGTTTAAAAATAAACTGACTATAAGTTCCAGATCATAGTACACACTTAACATAGTATTTGAGTGGCTCATATGGGAATATGCTTTTTATGAGTTCAGATGTATAATTTTTTATCATATTGCTTTCCTTCTCAATAATTGAGGGTGAGACTGGATGAAGGAAGAGAATTCAGAATTCCATTTTTTAAATGAATGTTGAAAATTAATAATTTTGAAATGCTATGTGGTTGACCAGTTTTTTAAATAATTACAAAAAAGAGAAATAATGTGATCATACATGGGCTTAGTCTTGGGAGACTTTACATTTATGGAGTTCAACTCTCATGTTTTATGAATGATGAGATTTATCCCCATAAGTGACTTGCCCAAAAGTGATACAATAAGTGGGAGAGCCGAGATTCAAGTCTGTCAACTGACTCCAAATTTAGCACTTTATTCTACCATGGCACACTTTCCGCAGATGATTTATATTCATTCTATCCATATCCTGCCAAAGTTTCCAATATAAATTTTTCACAAACACAAGTGAGACCATTTCCATTCAGATTATAAGGGAGGGGGGGAATCAAAGAAGGGCCAATAATACAAAATAGCCCATCTTTCTGAGTTCTCCTCATTTGCCAAAAGAATAGTTTCCTTCAAACTGCTTCCCCACCATTCACAAAAATCAACAAGGTTCAGTCACTAAAGTAAACAAATGCTTCTCTATCAATGGGTAATGGCATGTGCTCCCTGGGGAGCATCCATGATATTGGCAAAGAAATGAGACTGATGTGGAAAGCTAAACTGGAGTATCTTTCTCAATATATTGAGATAAGGCTTTACACTTT
Source organism: Pseudochirops cupreus (assembly GCA_028627135.1). Lineage (NCBI taxonomy): Eukaryota > Metazoa > Chordata > Mammalia > Diprotodontia > Pseudocheiridae > Pseudochirops > Pseudochirops cupreus. The sequence goes on from CM053582.1 coordinate 245,549,147, forward strand.
GCAGCTTGTGTTTTCCTACCATGTTGTTAAGAATGTATAAGCAAAGCTAACAGTGTCCAAATAAGAAGACTTGAAATTAATTTCAGGTTCCTTATAGAAGGTAGAGATTTTTGAAACTTGGACATATATTCTCTCTCTCTCCCTCCTGTATTTATTTCTTTTTATCAATGTTTTTTCCATGTCTTTCTGTGCCTCTGTCTGTCTATATCTGTCTATTTATTCTCCATTTCTCATTCTTGCTTTCTCTTTGTATATGTAACTCTCTCTCTCTCTCTCTCTCTCTCTCTCTCTCTCTCTCTCTCTCTCTTTCTCTCTCTCTCTCTCTCTCTCTCTCTCTCTCTCTCTCTCTCTCTCTCATACAGACAGACAGACACAGATACACACACTCACATACACATTGAACACATGACCTGGAACTTTATCCTTCTTCCCCTATCATGAGTTTAGTTAATTATTTCAAGGTGCATATTTTCATTTTTTTTTGAAATGGATATCATTTTTAGGTATATGGGCTTAGAGTGGGCAGTGGAGGCATTGACATTGATACAACAATAGCAGCAATAGCAACAACAAATTTCACAGAATTTTACATTTTATAAAGTATGTCTTTACCACCTTAGCTGAGCAAGGAACCTATTATAATCTTCATTTTACAAAAGGGAAGTAGGTTTGGGGAGATTCAGTGGCCCATGAAGAGCCACCTGTTGTTCCTGCTATTAAGACTAAAGATGGTTTTTAAAAATAAATTGATACTGAACTCTAGAACATAGTAGGCACATAAAAATGCTAGTTGAATGGCTAATATATAAATGTGTTTTGACTTCACACATGTAATTGCTAGCATATTGCTTTCCGTCTCAATGATTGAGGGAGAGACTTGTGGAAAGGAGACTCAGAGTCAGACACAACTGAACAACTGAACAACAACATCCCAAATAAAAGTGAAATTCCAGATGGTGGTGGAATCAAGAAATCTCAGAGTTGAAAGATGTCCTTAGAGGACATCTCATTCAACTTATATCTAAAATGAATAATTTTAACAGTGGCTAAGAATCGGTTTGGTCATTGCTTAAAATATCTAATGAAGAACACACTATTACATTCTTAAGGCACTCAATCCACTTATGAATAGTTCTGTTTGTTACAAAATTTTGTTATTATTTTCCCCCTTCCAAGAAGCTGAAATCTTTCCCTTTGAAATTAACAATAGTTCCTCTCAGTTCTATTCTAAGCAGAGGAAGTCTAGCCTCTTTTCCATATGGTAGTCCTTAAAATATTTATGGCCCAGAAGACTCCCTCAAGCTAAAAAAAAGAAGTTCTGTTGACTAGTCCTCATTAAACATTTAGGACCTAGCTCCAGCTTATCTTTCCTTTTTTATTAACACTTTTTTTCCTGCCTTTCTTAAGATATTATTCATTCTACCCAGACTAGGTATAGAAATAAGGACTGAGTCCCTAATTTGACCAGTACAGGGAATTCTTAGATGAGAATATCATCCCTCCTAGTGTTGGTCACCACCTCTACCATTTCTAATTCTAAATATTTGCCTAGAACACTGAGAAGTTCAGAGACTTTCCTGCATTCACATAGTGCATTTGTCAGAGAAGGGCTGGAATCCAGTTCTTCTTGGCTTTATACCTGACTCTCCACACCTTACTATCTTTAAAAATACTCCCAAAATCCTGTCCTTTCTTGATTTTATGCCATCCTTTGACTCTCAATACTCCCTTATTTATATCCCTTCCTCTTCTAAGGTCAAATCAGAAGCCATTTCATTGATGATTCTTTGCCTCCCTTTCATCTCCAGATGAAGGTGATCTCTCTCTCCCCACAAACTTCTCATAGAGTATTTCCTACTTTCATTATTTTTCCCCTATCAGTATCTATTTTGACACATAAATATTTGAGCACATGCTGGATTTTCTCTTAAAATATCTAAGGTATTTAGCAGCTTAGCAGCTGCAATCTTTCCATCTTTTTTACCCAAAGTGTTACTAGTATAATGCCTTGCTGTCAGTACACAATAAAAAAAACTGACATGTTTTTTTGAATAGGTAATTATACTAGGGGTAAAAGTGACAAGCCTCATAATTTTATGTGATAAGCATTTATGAACTACTTTTACCTCTCTTTTCATCTTTATTTATCTTTCTGACCTAGATAATATTCACATTTTATAAATATTTTACAGATTAAAAATGTTTGCCCCCAAATCATATATTTTTTGGCTTACATTTACTAGTCAATAGCAGAAACTTAATTAAATCTCAAGAATCCTAACATTCGTCTTCATGCTTTTTACTCAGATTCTTGGTAAACTGTAAGATCAATGATAAAAAAAAAAGGACAGTTAAGACTTAATTTAGTATAAGCCTTACCAGAAATTAACCAATTAATCATAAAGAATCAAACAAGTACCTATTATGTGCCAGGCACCATGCTGGGTGCTAGGGATATGAAGACAAAAAAATAGGCATCATGCTCAGCCTTCAATCATGTATATTCTGGTGTAAGAGAGATCTGAAAACATCAGTGGAAAATGTTTATACATACATATTCACATATATACACATATGTACATATATTTTACTTTTAGTTAATTTAATTTAATAAATATATTTATGTATATTAATATCTACATATGTATACATGTATAGATATAAATGATATGTGGATAGAAAAATGGAGATTATATTATATGGTATGTCATATGGAGAGTACAATAATGACAGAAGGATCAAGAAAAGCTTTTTTTTTGGAAGTGGCAACTGATCTGAGTCTCTCATCTTGTATTTGTAGAAATGTTGGAGATAGTTTAGATTATAGTAAACTTATGTGGATTTGCAAGTATCTGAATTACCATAACCAAAGTGTAGTCAATAATGGGATAGTATTCATTTGCAAAGGATTCTTTCAAAGAAAAATCAAATATCCCTTTTCTCAGTGATGTGCAATATTTTGTCAAAGACTTTGATATATGCCTAGGTATAGATGACATTCTTGTCAAAATGACAACAACATATATGTGAAGGCTTTGGCAGAAGGTAACGTGGTAGTTTTTGTTAAAATCTTATCAGTATCCTTTTGAACAGATTTGGTGGCTTTCTTGAAATGTTTAAGAATATAAGGTAGCTTATTAGAAGCATCCTGTCATTAGTGGATAGAGATCCTGAGACAGAAAAACCTGGGTTCAACTTCTGTTTACTAACACATAATAACCCAAGCATCACTAAGACTAGAAGTCGTGAGTCAGTTATGATCTGCATTATGTTAAAGGGTTTTTCCTTATTGTGAGCTCCTTACATCATTGAAATTATAGTATAGACTTCCCCAAACCTGACAGGGATTGTCATTATTGACAATGGATATGAATTCTAAAAGGATTGCATCTGGGGAGGAGTATAACCGATTAGAAAATTTGAATGGGGTGAATATTGAGTGGGAGGTTATAAAACCATGCTGCTTACATATGTGGAAGTAGGAGTAAGCAATTGAGATTGTGGAATACAATGTAAAAAGAGCTATGTATGGCATACTTCTTCTATGGAGGACCTACTGATTGAATCAATTTCACAATCCCAAATAAAATTTAGAATATGTTTGTAATGAATACTTATTAAAGGATTCTCCAATTATTTTTATCCTCATTAAAACAATGTTGCCAATTATTCAGCTGACTGATATTATTATTCCATAATATGTTGTCAGTCATCAGCTTATTTCTATCCATAATAACTGTGCAAGTTATTTTGTCTCATTAGAGAAGCTGCCCTAATTTATTTTGCTTTTCAATAATTTCCAACCAGCAAACACCTGTAAGCAATCAACCAGATTCCTTGATCACAAGTTGGAAACCCCTAAAAGTACCAAAAATGGAACACATAGTTACTTTTCAATTCTGACTCCATTTTGGGCAACTGCATTAATAAACCTCACAACAAGAATGGAACTTGGTCAGTGCTAATATTTAATTGCTCCCCTTTTCCCCAAAATCTTTAACACCTTCCTTCTCCAACAAAAATTTTACAGTCTACATTGTATCCCAAATTGTGAAAACTGAAAGTGAAGAAATATTGTAAAGGCATACACCAAAAATTATATTACAAATTCTATTCAGAAATATTTTAACATCCCACATTCTAATCTTAACCACCTCGTTGTCTATAGTGTCTATTCAGACTTATCCATCAACTTCAATGTCATTTAGCCTCCTGATTCATCTTCATTCTTTCGTCCATCTCCTTCTACAGTGTATCTAAAACTCCCATGGTTCCTCTTCTACCATTCTTTCAGCTGAAAACCTTGCTTCATATTTTATAGAAAACAAATATTGATGCCATTTGCTCTAAGCTCCTCCTTCTCCCTTCTTCCACCTCTCATATCATTCAGATGTCTTTTACCACCATTTCCTCCTTATTCCTTATCACAAATAAAGAGATAGCTATACTCTTTATACTTCCTACCCTCCTTATGCACAAGGAGTCCCATCCCATTCTAGCTCCTCCAAAAGATTGTCCTTTCTGTTATCACTTTATCACTTACCTCAATACTTTCTTTCTCTACTATCTTCTCTGATTGTAAATATTCTGAAGTCTCCCTCATCCTCAAAATATCCTTGATCTTTCCCCTCATGATATTGTTCTGTGGTCATACTCCTAGGAAAGGGGGTCTACTATAGGTGCCTTCACATGCTTGCTCCTTAATCTCTTATTAGTGCTTATAATCTGGTTTGAGATTTAATTGTTCCACTGAAACAATATTTTCCAAAGTTACCAGTGGTCTCTTAGCTGTCAAACCCAGTCACTTTTCCCCTTCCTCATATTTATTTTTCTTTTTTTTTCTTTTTGGTTTATAAGTTCTTTATTGCTCATGAGTTATTATTGGCTACAGAGATTTCATTATTTCTTGCTGCTGAGTCTTTATTCATCCCAAATTTTCATTAGTTACTGAGATCTTAATAACAATTCTTATGGGCTATGAGGACTTCTTATTGGCCACAAGTTTTACTGGTTACTTACTAGCCACAAGTTCTCATAGGTTGATAAGGAATTCTTATTGGTCACAAGTTCTCACTGTTTACTGAAATCTTAGTAGCCACAAGTTCTTTTAGGCTAATGAGTCTATTGATTACAGGTTTGTACTGGTTACTCAGAGCTTAATAGCTACAAGTTTTCATGGGCTGATGAGGAATCTTATTGGTTACAAGCACTTATTACCTCTTAACCTCTGATTGACCAGAAGTTCTTAGAGGTCACTGGATCATTATTGACTCCAAGCTCTTATTAGTTACTGAGATCTTAGTACTTCTTATGAAGAATTCTTATTGGCCACAAGTTCTTATTGGCTACTGATTTCTTGTAGGCTCCCAAGTCTCACTGGTCTCAAGTTCTTATTGGCTATAAGTTCTTATAGGCTGTTGAGTGTTTATTGGTCCCAAGTTGTAACTTGGAAGAGATTCTGAGATATTAGTAGCCATAAATTCTTATAAGCTATTGAGTTCTTATTGGCACCAAGTTCTTATTGACTCTGTTTAGATTAAATGTAGAAAATATATCACTGAAAGCCCAAGGTTTTCTCCTTGGATTTGAAGAGCAAGGGAAGAGGAATCTCTCCCTGCAAGGCACCTGTGGGAAAAAATCTGGCATTCACATTTTGTATTCACATTTGGCATTATGAAGTCAAAGTAAAATCAGGAGTGATTATAACTCATCCTTCTTCCCTAGGATAAGTTTCCCTGTAAGCTCATGGATCTTGGGCTGAATCTCCTCCAGTGACCCAGTTGAGTCCCACTTCCCACCACTTTCCCATTTGGTGCTACTAGGTACTTCCAGAAATTCCAAGTTGGCTCCTCCCTGGAAGATTCAATTAGATCAGTGGTTCTCAACCTTTCTAATGCTGTGACCCTTTAATACTCGTATGTGGGCATATCTGCATGTGGACAAACCCATCTGGAGACAAACAGAGGAGCATCTTGGTTCCTACAACCATTGGAAATATGTTTTCCAATGGTCTTAGGCAACCCCTGTGACCCCTGTGAAAGGGCCATTTGACCCCCCCAAAGGGGTCGCGACCCACAGGTTGAGGACCACTGAATTAGACACTTGAAGGCCCCATACCATGGACAGTGATCTTGCTGAACATGGGGAAGGAGACTCCATAAGTCTTCCAGGCAAAGTTCTCAATCTCCTTGTTGCTGTCTGGCTCCTGCTGGCCACATTGGTTGCGAGGAAAGGCCAGCACATTGAAATGGTGTGGACCCAAGTCCCACTGTAGCTTCTGAAGGGCTCAGTAATGCTGGTCTGTGTATCCACGCTCACTGGCCACATTGACAACCAGTGACACCTTATAAGGAAGGAGGGTGTCCATACAGCAGACACATGATTTTGTCCAACAGCTGGAGACTGCAACCTCTCTATAACTTAGTAGGTAAGGCTTCGGGTATGTAAGTGGCCATTTGGATACTTCTATTATCTAACTGCATGACCATAAATGGCTAGGCCACTGAAGAGTTTTGAGGCCATTCCATGTGAGCATCACCCCATATGAGGATCAGGGGAGAGATCTAGGTATGGTTAGTCTGGAGAGAAGAAGAGCTGAGAGGGAAGGGAGAGCTCAGTTCAAGGTTCTGAAGATCTGTCCCATATTTTTCTTGAAATACCTTCAACTTTTGACACTGTTGATAACTCTCTTCTCCTTGATGTTCTCTTCTCTCTAGGTTTTCAGTGTACCACTCTTTCCTGGATATCCTTCTCTTTACCTGAGTACTCCTCAGGATTCTCAACCAGATCATCCCATCTAACTGTACATTTCATATAGGATTTTGTCCTGCACTTTCTATCTTATTCTATAGAATATCACTTGATCCTATCAGCTCCCATGGATTTAATTACCATTCCTATGCTGTTGATTCTCAAGTCTAAGTATGCTATCCTAAGCTCTTTGCTGACCTCCATTCTCACATGTTGCCTTTCACCAAGTCAAAAACTATCATTTTATTTTTTTCTAAAATTTCATTTTTTTTGTTCACCTAGCTGCTACATTACTGTCAAGGATCATAAAATCCTCTTGGTCCCTCATGCCTAAAAAATTCCTGTCTTTTAATTTTATCTCTCTTGTTCATTGGCTGTTTTACCTTTATCACCATCAGCTGCCCAGCCCCCAATTAGATTATGAGCACCCTAAGGACAGATATTTTCTTTAGTTTCTTTCTGTATCCCTAATACTTAGCAAAATGCATGGTATGATGGAGGTGATTAATCAATTTTTATTAGTGATATGAAAAAGAAGTACAAATTAAGGTATTTGAGACTCTACCTCCATGGACTAATCAAAGATGAAATAATCCAATTTTGTGGTTTTACTTATAGAAAACATGGTCTTGTTTCAAGGAACAATATAAAAGACATAAGAAATGGATTTTCCATGGGAAATCTTGTTTTCTGTAGGTCAGTAAAACAACTTGCTGAAGAATGTGTTTATACTACATGTGGTAAATAATAAGATCAATATTTTACATTTTCTCAAAATATCCCAACAATGTGCCACCATTACATACTATGAGATACCTTACTTATTCCATTACCTTACTGAATTTAGATATCTCTTTCAACTTCCCTAAAAAGATCACTTTTTTTCCTTTAAAAATATAAAGTTATCCATGCTGGAGGAGCTAAATGGGAAATTTCGTCACATAATTCCTTTCTGTGTGGAAAGATTCTGTCCCTTGTGGAAATAAGTAATGTAATCATGTCTTTATTAAGTTGTAAATTGCTGCTCTCTGGCCCTCTGAGTTAATTCTTCTCAGTGGCAAAGTAAAGGGATCTGAATAATCAACACAATGAATAATCAGCCTACGAAAGAAAAAGCCAATTGTAACCAAAATGTGCCTTTGTAATATCTGCAAGTTTGAACACAAGGGCGCTATGACATTTCTCAAACATAAACTATTCTGTTGTGCAAAAGAACTAATAAGGTAATATTCATAACAAATGTTAAACTGAGTAATTTGAAAGAAGAAGCACAAGAAGACACTGGAAATCTACTCTTTCATGGAGCTAAAGGTTCTCAGTTGTTGTGTATTTACATATTTTGGGACTTTTAAAATTAAATTATTTACTTTTAGTTTTTAACATTCACTTCCATGAGTTTTATATTTTCTCCCCCTCTCTCTCCTATCCATTCCACAAACGACTTGCAATTTGATATGGGCTCTACACATACATTCTTATTAAACACATTTTCACATTAGTCATGTTGCATAGAAGAACAAAAATGAATTGAAAAAATCATGAGAAAGAAAAAAAAACAAAATAAAACAAAAAAGAAAATAGCCTGCTTCATTCTGTATTATAACTCCATAGTTTTTTCCCTGCATATGGCTGGCATTTTCCATCATGTGTCCTTTGGAATTCTTTTAGGTCCTTGCATTGCTAAGAAGGGCTAAGTCTATCAAAATCAGTCCTCTTACACTGTGGATCTCCCTGTGTACAAGGTTCTGCTGGTTCTGCTCCCTTCACTCAGCATCAGTTCATATAAGTATTTCCAGGTTTCCCTGAATTCTGCCAGTTTTTTATTTCTTATAGCACAATAATATTCCATTACATTCATGTATCAGAATTAGTTTAGCCATTCCTCATATGATGGGCATCTGTTTGATTTCCAGTTCTTGGCCACAACAGAAAGAGGTGCTATAAATATTTTTGTAAATGTGTGTCCTTTTCCCATTTTTATGATCTCTTTGGGATACAGCCCTAGAAATAGTATTGCTGGGTCAAAGAGTATGCACATTTTTATCGCCCTTTGGGCATAGTTCCAAATTGTTCTCCAGAATGGTTGGATCAGTTCACAGCTCAACCAACAATGAATTAGTGTTCCAATTTTCTCACATCTTCTCCAATATTTATTATTTTCCTGTTTTTCTATGCTAGTAAATCTGATAGATGTGATGTGGTACCTCAGAAATGTTTTGAACTTCATTTCTCTAATCAATAGTGATGTTGAGCATTTTTCATATGACTATAGTTACCTTTAATTTCTTCCTCTGAAAACTCTCTGGTGATATCCTTTGACCATTTATCAATTGGGGAATCACTTGTATTCTTGAAAATTTGACTCAGTTCTCTATATATTTTAGAAATGAGACATTTATCAGAGACATCAATTATAAACATTATTTCCCAGTTCTCTGTTTCCCTCCTACTCTTGGTTGCCTTGGCTTTGTTGTGCAAAAACTTTTCAATTTAATATAATCAAATTATCCATTTCACATTTCATAATGTTCTCTATCTCTTGCTGGGTTATATATTCCTTCACATTACAAAAATCTGACAGATAAACTATTCCTTGTTCCCCTAATTTGTTTGCAGTATCAGTCTTTACACCTAGATCCTGTACCATTTGGATTTTATTCTGGTATACGGTGTCAGACTTTGGTCTATATACAGTATCCACCATACTATTTTTCATTCTTCTCATCATTTTTTGTCAAACACTGAGTTTTTATCCAAGAAGCTGTGATCTTTGGGCTTATCAAACAGTAGATTGCTGTAATCATTGACTATTTTGTCCATGTTCCTAACCTATTCTACTAATCTATCCCTCTATTTCTTAGCCAGGACAAAGTGGTTTTGATGACTGCTGCTTTATAATACAATTTAAGATTTGGTATGGCTAAGCCACCTTCACTAGCATTTCTTTTCATTAATTCCCTTGATTTTCTGGAACTTTTGTTCTTCTAGATGAATTTTGATATTATATTTTTCTAGCTCAAGAATATTTTTGGTAGTTTGATTGGTATGGCACTGAATAAGTAAATTAATTTAGACAGAATTGTCATTTTTATTATATTAGTTCGGGCTAACCAAGAGCAACTCAAGTTTTTCCAATCATTTAGATTTGACTTTATTTGTGTGAAAATTGTTTTGTAATTATATTCATATTGTTCCTGGGTTTGTTTTGGCAGGTAGATTTCAAAGATTTTATAATGTCTACTGTAACTTTAAATAGAATTTCTCTTTCTATCTCTTGCTGTTGGGCTTTGATAGCAATGCATAATAATGTAGATAATTTATGTGGGTTGATTTTATATCCTACAACTTTGGTAAATATGTTTCTTATTTCAAGTAGTTTTTTACTCAATTCTCTAGGATTCTCTAAGTATACTATCATATCATTTGAAAAGAATGACAGTTTAATTTCTTCTTTGCCTATTTTAATTCTTTCCATTTCTTTTCCTTCTCTTATGGCTAAAGCTAATATTTCTTGTACCATATTGAATGACAGTGGTGATAATGGATATCTTTGTTTCTCCCCTGATCTTATTGTAAATGCTTCTAGCTTATCCCCATTACATATAATGATTGCTGATCATTTTAGATAAATGCTACTTATCATTTTAAGGAAGACTGCATTTATTCCTGGGCTGTCCAGTGTTTTCTATAGAAATTGGTGCTGTATTTTTCCAAAACCTTTTCTGCATCTATTGAGATAATCACATGGTTTCTATTAGTTTGATTATTGATATGATCAATTATCCTGATATTTTTCCCAAATATTGAACCACCTGGGCATTCCTGATATAAATCCTACTTGATCAAAATGGATTATTCTTGTGATAAGCTGCCATAATGTTTTTGCTAGTATTTCATTTAAAATTTTTGCATTTGGGGTGGCTATGTGGCTCAGTGAATAGAGCACTGGCCCTGGAGTCAGAAGGACCTGAGTTCAAATCCAGCCTCAGACACTTAACCCAAAAACTAGCTGTGTGACCTTGGGCAAGTCACTTAACCCCAATTACCCTCCAAAAAAAAAAAAGAAAAAAAAGAATTGTTATAATAAAAAAATTTTAAAAATTAATTTTTGCATTTGTTTTGGCTCTTCCCAGTTTAGGTATCAATACTATATTTGTGTCATAAAAATAATTGTATAGGACTCCTTCTTCACCAATTTTCCCAAATAGTCTATGTTGGAATTAGTTGCTCTTTAAATGTTTGATAGAATTTGCTTGTAAATCCATCTGTCCCTGGAGATATTTTCCTAGGGAGTTTATTGATGCCTTGTTCAATTCTTTTTCTGAGATGGTGTTACTTAAGTATTTTACTTCTTCTTCTGCTTATCTGGTCAATTTATATTTTTGTAGATATTCATCTATTTCCCTAAGATTGTCATTTTTTTCTTTTGCTTTTTGGAGAAGGCAATGCAGGGCAATTAGGTTATGGCACTTTCCCAAGGTCACATGACTAGTAAGGGTTAAGTGTATGAGGCCAGATCTGAACTCAGGTCCTCTTGACTCCAGGGCTGGTGCTATATTCACTGTGCTACCTACCCACACCTTTTTTTCTCCTTTTTTTTTTTAAATCAAATTAACAAGACAAATTGTATTGGGTTTGTTTTTTAATGAATCCACTATTTAGTTAAACTTATTACTTCAATAGTTTTCTTAATTTTAGTTTTATTAATCTTTCCTTATTTTTCAGTATTTCTAACTTGGTATTAAATCGGGAATTTTCATTTTTTTCTTTTTCTAATTTTTTCACTTACATGCCCAGTTGATTGATTTCTTCTTGCTCTATTTTATTCATGTACGTATTCACAAATACAAAAGTTCCTCTAAGAACCACTTTCATTGTATCCTATATGTTTTGGTATGTTGTCTCATTATGTTCATTCTGAATGAAGTTACTGACTGTTGCTGTAATTTGTTGTTTGACCCACTCATTCTTTAGGATTAGACTTAGTTTTCAATTAATTTTATTCTATCTTTCCATGGCCTTTATTGCATCTATTTTTATTAATTGCATCATGATCTAAAAAGGATGCATTTAATATTTCTGCCTTTTTGTACTGGGTCATAAGGGTTTTTGCCCTAGTACATAGTAAAATTTTGTGTATGTGGCATGTGTCACTGAGAAAGACATATATTCATTTCTATCCCCATTCAATTTTCTCTAGAGGTCTACCATATCTACCTATTAAAAAATTCTATCCACCTTCTTAATTTCTTTCTTGTTTATTTTGAGATTACATTTTTCAAGCTCAGAGAGTGGTAGGTCGAGATCCCCCACTAATATAGTTTTGCTGTTTATTTTTTCCTGTCACTCCCTTAACTTCTCCGTTAAGAATCTGGATGCTATACCACTTGGTACATATATGTTTAGTAATGATATTACTTCATTGTCTATAGTGCCTTTTAGTGGGACATAGTTTCCTTCCTTATCTCTTTTGATTAGATCTATTTTTTCTTTTGTTTTGGCTATGATCAGGACTGTTACCTCTGCTTTTTTTTTTTTTTTTTGCTTTTTTTTTTCACTTCAGCTGAAGCAGAATATATTTTTCTTCAGCCTTTTACCTCTACCCTGTGTCTGTCCTGCTGTTTCAAATGTGTTTTTGTTAAACAGCATATTACAGGATTATGGTTTTTAATCCGTTCTATTTGCCTCTCTTTTTTGGGAGGGAGATTTCATCCCATTCACATTCACAGTTATGATAACTATCTGTGTCTTTCTTTCCATCTCCCCACTCCTAATTATGCTTTTATATTTCTCTTCTCCTCTCCCCTCCTCAAAAGAATTTTGTTTTTGACTACCACCTCCCTCAATCTTCCCTCCCTTCTATTAGATTCTCTTTCTTTTCTTTCCCCTTTCCCCTCCTACTGCTTGCACAGCAACTTATAGTCCTATATGTAACAAATTATGTTTTTCCCTCCTTGAATCAAAACTGATGAGAATAAACCTCAAACAATGTTCATCTTCCTCCCTTCTTTCCTGCTACTATTCTATGTTTTTGTGTCTCTTTATGTGATGTAATTTTTCCTTTTCTCTCTCCACTTTCCCTCTTCTCCAATTACTGTTCCTTTATACTTCTTGATTCAATTTTTTTTAATCATCACATCAGTTAATTTATACCCTCACCTTCTATTTATGTATAACCATTTTAAATGTCATAATAAATATCCAATTCTCAGGATTAACAAGTATCATTCTCCTATCTAGGGATGCAAACAGTTTTCCCTTATTGAATAAAAAGGGTTTTTCTGTTTATTCCCCTGTTTATCTTGTCATGTCTCTCTTCAGAATTTGAAGATCAAATTTTCAATGGAACTCTGGCATTTTCATCAGGAAGGTCTGAAAAATCCCATATTTCTATGAATGTCCATCCTTTGCCTGAAATGTTATGTTCAATTTTGCTGGTTAGTTGATCTCTAGCTTAATCCAAGCTCCTTTGTCTTATAAAATATCATATTCCAATCCCTCCAGTCTTTTAATGTAGATACTACAAGGCATGATTCTGACTGTAGTTATGAAATATATGAACATATGAATTACTTCTTTCCAGCTGCTTCTTGTATTTTCTCCTTGACCTGATAATTCTGGAATTTGGCTACAATATTCCTTAGTGGTTTCAATTTGGGATCTCTTTCAGGAGGTGATCAATGACTATTTTACCCTCTGGTTCTAGTACCTTAGGGCAGCTTTCCTTGATGACTTCTTGGAAAATAATCTTCAGGCTCTTTTTTCTTCATCATGGCTTTTTAGCAGACCAATAATTCTTAGATTATCTCTCCTGAATCTTTTTTCAAGGTCTGTTATTTTTCCAATGAGATATTTTATATTTTCTTCTCTTTTTTCATTCTTTAGGGATTTTTAAAATTCTTAATGCCTCATGAAGTCACTTTTCCAATTCTAATTTTTAATGAATTGTTTTCTTAGTTTTCTTTGGTACATGCTTTTCCATTTGACCTTTTTTTTTTCTTTTAAGGATTTATTTTCTCCAGTTAGGTTTTTACCTCCCTATCTATTTGGCCAATTTTACTTTTTATGGAGTTGCTCTCTTCAGTGATTTTTTTTCCATTTTGTCAGCTGTATTTTTCAAATAATTGGTCAATTTTGTCTACACCTCTAATTTGGCTTTTAAAATCCTTCTTGAACTTTTCCAAGAATGCTTTTTGGCCTTGAGCCCAATTCATATTCCCTGAGGTTTCAGATGTGGCTATAGTGTCAATGCTGGCCTCTTCAGAATTTGCATTTTTATCTTCCTGGTCTGCATAGTAATGTTCCATGGTCTCAGGTTTTCAAATTTGTTTTTTGCCAATTTTGATTGCCTATTTCCTGGCTTTTAAAGTGGATCTCTGCTTCTGGGCCACAGGAGGCTCTGTACCATTCTTCTTGTGCTGAGTGCCAGGGACCTGGTTACTAGCTTTATGTGCAGTGTTCTCTGGTTCAGTCAGCTAGAAGCTATATAATGCTGTAGCTAGCCTGGTACTGAGGTGGAGCTAGTTGGTATGTGTACTGAGGCTGAGGCCAGGTGATGTCTTTCTGTGTTTCTCTGAGGTTACCCTGAAGTTCACAGTGTGAGATGTGGGGGAGAGATGGTCTGGCCACTGGAGTTCTCCACCTCCCTTAGGGCTTTGCTAAAGTACAGACAGACTCAGCCACTGGTGGACTAGGGTCCATGCAGGTGTCTGCCAATTCCCTTGGCTGTGTGAAGGCATACCTGAGATCCTAGTGCTGGTGCTCACCAGCCCCCCTTTCCCCCCGAGGGGCTCAGGATCTCCTGCTGTTCCACTGAAGTGGGGCTTGCTGGCATGCCTCCCATCTTGCCCTGGTCTCCTTCAGTTACAGTAAGAAGTACTTTTTTCATCAAACTCCCTAGCCTCCCAAACTTGCTGTACCCCTTCTGCTGGTTGCACTATTCCAGCTTGTTTTTTCTGGAGCAATATTCTCTGAGTTTTTCAAGGTCAACAAGGTGGGGATGAGAACATTTACGGTTTACTCTGCCATCCCAACTTCTGAAATGGAATGTTTTCAATGTATTATTTTTGTATTGCATTAAATGTTTGTTCAACATATTGTATCATGGTCATTTTTCCTCTTATTTTTCATTTGTATTTAAAAATTACTTTGTTATATGGAATGTTATATAGAATGGAATGGTGAGGGCAGTAATAGTGGGGAAAACAAGGCTAATATTTTTTAAAAAGTTATAACTATAATGTTTTGAGCCAAATGAAAAAAAAGTTTAATCAATCTGAGCTTCGAGGTTCATTTCAAAACATCAACTCTAAACTCAGTTTGTTCTAGACTATGGCAAATCATATATATGATGAAATGGATATGAATTCCTAATCTGCCTTTACTATTGTGTGATCTGAGGAAACTTAAATTTTCAGGTCTTTGATCATCTCTTAGATAAACATATGGCCTTTCCTAAGTATATCTTTGAGTTGTGAGGATAAATGTCATAAGAAATGTTTTTTAAAAGGTTTGAGAAACAATAGATATATGTGATGGTGTGAGTGTGTGTGTGTGTGTGTGTGTGTGTGTATGTGCATGAGACAATAGTCAAGAAAAAAAAATTGAGGTAGTGTGCAATTGATCCATTAGACAAAGCGAACAAAATTTGTAGGGCAAGATTTCTCTATGCAACCTTCTAGAGAATTCATGCCTCATAGTTTTTAATGAATATACAAAACTACATGCCTGAGTGACAGAAGGGACAGAAAGGATGAAAGGAATGGGAAAGGTAATATTGAAGAGAAGAGGTCTGGTAGAGTTAAAACCTTTTTGAAGAAGAGAAGAATGGATCAAAATACCTTCTCTTGGTACAATTACGTAGGTTGTTGAATTCCCTGCTCCATAACCAATCTATACCTTGTCACCACTTCACTTATCATTTAAAGGTCTAGATAGTAATGCTGAATAGACATTAAAATATCCTGTAGCTAAGAAATCAGAATGACAATATCATAATTCCATGACTTTTCTAGTCCTTCAATCAATTTATAAACAATATTTATGAGCACTGAAAATCAGGTGATGTGTAAGTGTGTGTTAATGTGTGCCTTTGAGTGTAATTAGGAAGAAGACTGAGTATAAGATATCAATTCATGTCTCCAAGGATTTTGTAATCAAGTGGGGAAAACAAAAATTTCATAAAAGGAAAAATTGAGAAAAAATAAGTAAGATCATATATAATTAGTTCTTAAGTAGTAATGTACACATTATAGGACCTTAGATAAAGGAGAGATCACAGAATCTACTGAAGAAATTAGGGAAAAAGGTGAGATTTTGATCAAGGGAAGGCATTTATATCTTAGAGAATAGAATACCCTTTCAAACTAAAAGTTCATTTTAATTTTCTTCCTTATCAATACTTAAAGGTTTTAATAAACTTATAGTCAAATAAGATTCCATACAAACATGAACAAAGGTAGAATCCCTTGACAAATTGCAACTTCCCAAAAAAAGGCTTCTTATTAGGTCTGTAAAGTCTCTAGCTTCCAAGTTCGGATAAAAAGGGCATAGTTTATTTGCACTTCACACAAGCAGATCTTTATACTGAGCATACTTTCACTCTAACAAAATTGCCTAAGAAATATTTGTCAATTCATGTTTGCTCCCTTCTTTAACCTTTATACCTTCACCCCAAGCTAAAATTTTTCAAGGTGAAGACTGTCCAAAGGGACATTCTCTGGAGGAATATATGCTTGTATAGACAATACCATAAGAAAACTGTTTTATATATAGATCAGTCCTCCAGGCTTACATTATGATTGAACAATACATCATTTGTGATTTTGCATCATATACTTTATTTCTAGAGGTATCTCTATTTTGTCAGTAAGTTGGCTTAGTTGTAAAAGCCATGAATTGGAAATAACTTACTTTCTTTAACAGAAAAAAAGAAAAAAAATAATGTTCTTAGGAGGGGAAATAAAATATATGCTGTCTCTCTGACATTCATTATTTTATATTTGAAAAGCATGAATTATCTCTAGAGTATTTTTTAAGAGATAGATGACCTTCTCTATTATGTAGCATATGAACATAGCATCACAGAAGCATAAAAGGACCCTTAAAGGTCAACCTCCTCACTTTATTTGTACATATGAATTTGAAAGATGAAATTTTATAAACTATACTCCCCCTAAAAGGAAATAATTATCTTCAATGTTCGGCTATGAGGAAGATGGCTAAATAAATTCAATATTAAAAAAAAAAGAAACCGGAAATCATGTGACCAGAAAAATTAAAATTTTATTTATATATGTGTGTATATATATATATATATATGTATATATGTGTGTGTGTGTGTGTGTGTGCATGTATATGTGTGTATACATATATATATAGAGAAAGCAAGCTCAAGCAAATGTTTAAGAGTATATTTACTTTTCACTCTATGAAATTACAGAAAATATTTTGATTATGGTAAAAATTGATACTTTATATCTTTCTTGTAAATATTAATAAGAAAAATTAAGCTTCTTTTATACAGAAAGGAACTGAAACAATAATTTGGAATGTTTGCTTAAATATACCAGTCTGCTATATTGTGGTTGTCTTTTTTCAGAAAGTACATAGACCACACATTAATTAAATGAAACTGAGAAATAAGGAGGCAAGTTACACTTTACCTGCTCCTCTATGTTTTATGTACCACTTGTGAAGTCTTTGCTTGAGATTTTTATATGAAGTTAAGCAGTCACTTCATCCAAAACCAGTCAATGTTTCTATTCATCAACTGAAGAGAACTTTATTTTACTCTAACTTTTTTGAATAGAATAGCTAGTGCCTTTAGCAATCTTCAAAATCTTTCATAGTTGTTTACTTTGAAAATATGTTATCCAATATCCTTTTCAAGAAATCCTTGTCATAATTTTATATACCCCAAATCTGAAGTTATAGGAAATTAGTTAAAATTAAGGCATTCTTTAATTTCAAACTTTTTCTCTTATATTTTCACTTTCTAAGCAAAATACTAAATTCAAGGTACCTTAGAATACAAGTCAAACAGTTGATAATAGTTTTATTCTTTTCTAGAAAGTATCAATGTTTTCATTACCAAGGCTCATTTTGATGCTATTTCATTTATCAGTAGAAGAACATTAAATAGCTTTTTACAATAAATAGCTATATTTAAAAGTAATGTTTGTTCTACCTCCATCACTTGCTATTGCCAGATTTGTGGAAGGGATACATAATATCACTAATGCTTGAGTAAAGTAGGAAGATAGCTTGGGAATAGAGACAGCTATTGAATTAACCCCTTATTCATTTACATGGTGGAAGTAACATATAAAGAGAGAAGTTTATGAAGAAACCACAGAACTTTGTCTTTTTTTAAGTTATGTGTTCATGTCTTTGGATGTTCATTAAAGTCATAATAAAAAAATAAAAGAAAAAAACCTAAGCTTCCCTGTTGAATTTTATTATGAGTACTCACACTCATTATCTAGCAACCCAAGGGCTATAATTTATCTATGGCCACAACTATCACACTTCTTTTACAAAGCAATTGTTTGTCACCATAAGTGAGAGTACTGGAGCCAAAATCCAAAAGATCTGAGTTAAAATTCTACCTAATGTACTTCTTAACTGTGGAACTGCAAGGAAATTACTCTGTGTCAGTCACAACATCTTCATCTCTAAGAGAAGGGTAATAATAATATCTGGTTCATAGGACTGCAGTGAATATTAAACAATATAAGGAATGGAAAACATTTTGATAACCTTAAGATGCATTATAAATTTTAAATTTTTATAATTGTTATCCTAAATATCAATGTAATGAAATTCTATCTTTGATTTATTATTCTTTCAAAATAATCCATATTTTAGTTCATAGCTCTTGACTCTCATCTTCTCACATCTGAATTTGTTATAGAATCTTCCCTTCACTTACTTAATCTATAAAATGAAGGGGTTTATGGCTTCTAATGTCAATTATAATACTAAACATATGATATTATAATCCATTTTCCCTATATACTCATCCCCTGCTCCAATTCCTCATTCATACAACTGACAACATAATGTTTCTAATACACAAGCTTTGCCTATGACCTCTACTCAAAAAAAAAAAAGGAAGGGAAGGGAAGAAAAAAGAAGGAAGGAAAGAAGAAAGAGAGGAAGGAAAGAACAATAAAACTGTCCTTCTAAGGGAAAATGCACAGGCCTTAATCTTTATATTAATATTCTCCACTATCTGGATCCAATGTTATTTCACAACATTCCACATAAGTCTATTATCAGACATTTCCTTCTTGTATCCTCTCACTCCCAGCTTTTGCATATCCATGTAGGCAATCTCTTAAGTTCTTGTCTCATAGAATGTACCCTAAAGACCATCAAATTCAACCTCTGCCTTTTGCAGAGGAGGAAAGAGATTGTTGAGAAAGATTAAATGATTTGTCTCCTCAATATTTCCTAGAAAACTTCCCCTGGATCTTTCCAATGCCCCAATATATTAATTCAATCTTTGTCCCACTCCCAAATATGCAAACACACTTATAAACCTTCACATGCACACACAAATTGTGCCTTAATCTTTAGCTTATTGGAGACTACGTATTGTTATTCACTACACAAAGAGGTATCACAGTCCTATCTAACCTCTTATCTTCTCCAGTCTTGACTATAGTAAGTGCTTATTTGAGATGGAAATCTGAAAGTGTTCATACCCTTATTGAAAAAAATAAGTGCTAAATGCTGATTAAAAACATAACAAAAGTGCAAGAAAAATACTGAAGCCTTTGAATTATTAAAGTCAAGGGAAATTTAAAAGAATATTAGAAGTTATTAAAGCTAGAGTAAACAGAGGCTTTAAGCAAGTGATGTAAACTATATGATATTAAACAAAATGGGATTCACAATTTCCTTTTTTTATACTGTTTCCATCTAGAGAAGAAAAGTACTTAAACTGCAGAGATTTAGACTACCTATATGGTAAATCCTAAACAACACTAATAGAGTGGTTCTGAAGGCTTTAAAAACTACCTATGGAAATCTTACTGAGGAGACTGGAAATCTTTAAGAACAAGACAAGCAACGATCAAAAATATTCAGTTTAATTAAAATTCTAACTGGAGGAAAAAAGAACAGGGAAAATAACTTTATAATGTCCTTTCCATTTCTAGGATATTATGATCACTTAAAAATCCAGGAACTGAAATCTTTCATTTGAGCAGGTAAAAAATTTTGCCAAGCCACACAGCATCACCTGTGTCACAAAGATGCAAATGCCAGTCTCCATCATAGTCTTCAATACTGATTGGAATTTAGGACAATATAACTGATGAATGTAGTGAAAAAAGAATGACTCTGAGATGGAAACATAGACAGTGACCTTTTCTAATCACAGGGTCATCTGTCAAATTCTCATGGTTATACATATCACAATACTGTTCCTAGGTGGAAGTTATTCCATTCTTGATGAATAGGGTAATAGCCAAAAGATCTATCATTCCTGTTACAGGTATTGTAGGAAAAGAAACATATGTGAATATCTAAAATATTGATGAACTCAGCCCATAATTTTTTCATGGAGATAGGCATTGTGACATCAGTATTTTTCAGGCCACTGCTTCATCCAATATTTAAAGAGGGAAAAAATATAGCATTAGGTTACCTGCTCTAGGAAATTTGTGGTGAATAAAATTCAATATGCTGTGTTGATTACTGAGACTTTTCAGTGTCCCTGAATTTATTATTACTTAGTATCTATATCAATTACCTCACTGAATTTGCAAATTACATCAAGTAGAGTAGAGTCACTCATACTTGAAGAAAAAAGATATGAATTAAAAATGAGGTACACATATTGGAAAAATCAGGACTAGGCTTATGTGCAGGAGGAAACTGTAATCATCTTTCTTATATAATTGGAAAGGTACCAGAAAGATATCTCCATATACTACCCTCTTCTCAGTCTTTCTTTAATGATTGATATTCAGAAAATCACAGAATCGGAACTGGAAGAGATATTAAACCAATGCAACCTAACTGAGAACTAGTTATGTTGTTTCTGCTTAAAGACCTCTGATAAATTGGAATGCCTTCTGAGAAAATACATTTCCCACTGGATTGCTAAAATTGTGAAAACCGTTTTCCTTATATCAAGGAAATATTATATATCTTTTTCCTGGGAACCAAGAGAGTGAGGCTAATTCAGTTTCCCCATAACAACCACAGAACTTCAGTATTATTCCCCATCCCTTTGAAGCTTTTCTCACTTAAATTTAGTATTTCTAGTTTCTTATGTGGCATAGACTCATATGAATGATAATCATTCACCATCTGACTTGCATTCACCAAATACTCTCCAGTTTATCAATGTCTTCCCTAGATGGTGGCATTCAAAAGTTATTCTAATTATCTAGGGGTCTATTTGGGGACTCTTCCCTATATGCCCTGTTCTAGATCTTGGATTTCATCTGGGGTGACAATTCATCTAGCTTAATCTTCTTTTGCAATAAGGAACTAACCTCTATCAAAATGATATATTGACTGGGAGGGATGACAATATATATTGTTTTTAGTTTTTTTTACATGTTCATATTGAGTTAACATTAATATAGTATCAGAGTTAAAACTAGAAGGGATTTTATATGCCTTCTAATACCATCCCTTCATTTTACATGAGGAAATCTAGGCCCAGATTGCTTAAATGAACAAACAAGCATCACATAAGTAGGAATTAATATTTTAATTTATTTTATCTTAACTCCAAAACAAGTCCTCTTTCCTAGTCTATACTGTAGTCTTAGATTTTTTCCCAAGCTAACAGTTGGTTAAAGGGATCTCCATACTAGAATAAAAAATATAATAGGAAATTTAGACTTACAGAATGGTAGACATATTGTCCTACAGATTAAGGAAATGGTGAGTTCTTGGCTGAACAGTGCAAGAGGAAGTTATGATTGACCAATGCCCAATTTAATATCCATGAGAAGGCATCGTATAAGAAGATGAAAGGATGATGCCAAAAATTGGAAACTACGTAGAATTTAACAAAATAAATTTCATCTATATCACAATCCTCCCCTTCCCAATAAAAGTAAAAGGATATAGACCATCAAAACCAGGAAAAAGTTCTAAGTACAAGATAAAATATCAGAATCAAAACAGCAAACTGAGATCCTAGATAAGTGAAAATAATCTAAGGACAATTTAGCATTTGATGATCTCAGACAGAAAGTTTATCATACACTATTATGATCTTCCATACCCAAAGCTGCACACTAATGTATTAATAAGAATCAGATGAATAAGATCTGGATACTCATACTTTTGGTACTTTCACTGGCCTCTTTAAAGTATAGCTAAATTTCAATAGGATCTAAATCAAAATATTAAATTAAAAATAATTGTCTAACAAAAACAACAACAAAGAAGATGTGATTAGAATTAATTTTATTATTTCTGTCTACTTCATTTTAGGCCCCAGGAATGTAGGTCACTGCTTATTTAACTGTCTGTTCTAATTAAAAGCAGCAATCTCTTATTTTGGGATATTTATAATACCAAGCATATTAAGCTTACATTTGACAGACTGATTTTTGGTATTATATTTATATGCAGCAATATTTAGGCTGGGAGTTCAACCAAGATTTTTATAGATTATGTGTAGTATCCTATTCTTAGAGCAAAAAAAAAAAAAATTCCAAGAATAGAACATGTTCAGATCACAAGTCTCCATATGCTCACAATTCTGTTGTTGAAACTAGTTACTTTTTGGATCAAGGATACTCTCTATGACAGTGTTTCTCAACCCGTGGTCAAACAGGGTCACCTAAGAGCATTGGAAAATACATATTTCCAATGGTATTAGGAATTGAGAAACCGCTCCTCTATCTGTCTCCAGGCAGGTCTGCCACATGCAGATATGCCCACATACTAGTATTAAAAGGTCAAGGCATTAAGAAGGTTGAGAACCACTGCTCTATGATATCAATCTCAGACATGAAGACCTTGTACTCAAATTTACATTAATGAACTTTCCTGGATCTAATATGATTTTCAACCTTTCATCCACCAAATTATATTTTTTGGTTTTTCTTCATCTTTATAAGTTATAAACTTTATAAATTGCCTGACCATTTGTAAAGTATAACTTTCTTTTATTTGTCATATTTTTTTCTCTCTCTCAAGTCTCAATGAGACTCTTCCCCTAACAGCCATTTCTAGTATCCTACAGATTATAAGCAAAATTGTATTTTGGCTTTCATAATTGTAAAAACTTCAATAACATCCTTTTCTTAGCTTCCAGATTTGTACAGTGAGAGGACTTGATTGTTTTTGTCTTAATACTTTAAGCAGTACTTCTTTCCCTCCCCTACTTTAAATCTTGAGACTTACTCAGTTCTCTTGTGTGTTAGGTACATAACTGTACCATACACAGACATGAAAGCTAATGACATGTATTTTTTTTTTAATTTAACAGTATGATAATGGCATATGCTTCTTCCCCTGCCCCTTCCAAATCATCTAAACCCTACCTTTATTGCTTGTTATCAGATAGGAAATTCCATTATTAGGAAATAAGGATAAAAATCACTTTACTTATTAGCCCTTTACCACAATCCTTCTCTCTTTAAACAATACAATTGTATATAGAAACAAAAATCAGACTTATTAAAAAAAGACACCATATTTATGTCTCAACAAAAGGAAAAGATGATAAAATACAAAATCTTAATTAAATATTTCTAAATCTGTATTTGGAATTAAAGCCAACATTTATCAGCATATCAGGAAATGACCAAAATCAATTTTCTCTAAACTTAAAAGCAGATACTTTTGTTCAAAAGATACAGCTGGCAAATCTCTTGTTATATTATCAAAAGCTATTTCTGTGTAAACTTTTAGTGATGCTTAGATAGTGGTATTACAACTAATAATTCTTTCTCACAATATTTTATTATAAAATTACAGCACTGAAAGTGTTTCTTCCTATAGCAATAAAAAAGAGTAAATGAAAATAAGTTAAATGAGTAATGTAAAGAATATGATTTAAAACCAGGCATTTTGCTTATTTATTAGTGCTATTCAGGCCTTTCTAAAATAATATATGGAATTATAACTACAATACGCATAAAAAATTATTGTAAACATATGTTGTCCAGGGGGGGAAATGAAAGTTAATGAAGCAACAACAGACAGGGGACATGTTTTATTAACATCAAAATATTATTGTTGAAACTCTATTTATACACCCACTTAAATCTAAACTTGCAAAAAATGACTATGAGGCAGAGGAACAAATATAACTTAATCATATTGAAAGCATATCCCAAATGGTTCCTTTGCTTAATTTCTTGCTATTGTGTCTTATTTACAAATTTTCAAAAACATAGGAACCAAGGCCGTCTTCTTTTCCCTAGAGAGGAACATAGGTCCCAGAAAGAAGCAGCCAATTTGATAAACCACTTTTTTTCTGTGAGCAACTGACATTTAATTCATCATTTGCAAAACTCTTTAAATGGTCAAAAAAAAAAAAGCAACTTTTTCCATAAAATATGATGTTCCTTCACTAGAGTAGAAATAAACCATATAACCAGAAAAAGAGTGAAAAAAATCATAACTCTTCAATGACATCTTAAAAAAAATAAAAAAGTATAAATAATAAGAATTCCATAACATATAACTTACTGCAATATTACTCACTGGCCTAATGTGATGCTTTAAATACATTTACTTTCAAATTTCAGGTACTTCAATGTAAAGCCCAGCACTAGCAGCTTTTCAGAAGAATGTTACTGTGAACAGCTTTTAAGATTCTGATTACACAGTATAGTGAACAATCTATTCCATAACAAATCAGAGCAAAACATTCACAGCAATCAAAGTACAGCATTTACAATATTACAACTTACCACAGATAATCAAAATACAGCATTCACAACAACTTATCACAGAAAATGGCCACATAGTTTCCTCTACAAGTGGTCAAAAAGTTTTGAACAAAAAACAATCATTTAGTAACTCAATCATTCAATCATCTTAATCATTCACTCATCCTTAGGGAGGTTTGACTCCTTAAGGGACACAAAGAACAATAGTCAAAGTCTTCCACTCATGGGGCATACTAAGTTACAAATCAATTACTTTTTCAGTCATCAATCACTAAGTACAATCACTTAGTCAATGAATCATCCTTCATCATTCACTATTCAATCATCAGAAAATATACAAACCATCCACTCCTAGGTCACTGGTAAATTTACAGTTTCTCAGTCAGTACACAGTATCTAAGTAAAATCTTCTTCCAGCTTGACTTGGGATGGTCTCTCAGATTCCCTGGATAGCCTTCCATGGTCTCAGATCCTACCTGGATTCACCAAACTGTCACCTGCATTCAAAGACAGACAGCTCCTAGATCCTTGTCCACCTCTCTGTGCAGTTCCTGCTCCACATTGGAGCTCACAGTATCCAGTCCATCTCAAATTCCTCACAGTCTCCACTCCTGAGAAGTCAAGGCCCAACAAAGCCATAATCAGACAAAGTCTCAGCATCAAAGTCATGCTTCCCCAGTCCCTTGGCAGCTCTGGCTGGCCCTGGGAGCCAGAAGTCTCAGCAGGCTCCCAGAATAAAAAATCACTCCATCCAGGTTTTCAAAATCAAAACCACTCTCTTCAGTCTGGGGGTGGGGGGACTTTCCTTTTCAGCCTCCTCAGCTCCTCTTTCAGCCTCCTCAGTGGCAGCAGCTTCCACCTCCATGGAGTTCACTTCAAGAAGACCTGACTCAGTTACCAATTCTCATTTTTCTTCTCTATTCTCTATCTAGCAGTAGAAACCCAGCCTCCAGATGCTGCTGAGAGAAATTCTCTCTTTCTCCAGTGGCAGCAGCTTCTTCTCCAGATCCTTGTCCCAAGAAATTCTGATTCTCCCTCTCTGGGTTTTTCCTTATAAATGGTATTTCCCCTCCCTGTTCAGCCCCTTCCTGTTACATTAGCAACAGGAGACAGAAGTTCATACCTTCTATTTCTTTAACAGAGGCTTAATCTGAATTAGGTGCTAAGTACTTCTTAGTTTAGCAGTACAAAAGGAACTTCAAATCTCATTACTGTTAAATTACTGAATGTCACCATCCCTCCATGCCCCTGAATAGATGGTCATCATGAGTTTCTACAATTGAAAATAAAAACACTCTTACACCTTTATTATAATGAGTATTCCTTGCATTCTATTTAATTCAAGATCACACTGTATTTTATGGATTCAAATCATACCTCCTTACCATAATTAATACATAAAGAAAATGGGGATTTATTAATGCTAATTATTTATTACTGGATAGTAATTGACTGGACCTGTGATTTTTGTTGATATAGGGAATACCTATATGAGCAAATGCTTTAAAACTGGACAACAATTTCTTTGAAACTTACAGTCTTAGAAAGTTACCTAAAATACTGAGAGGTTAAGTTACTTGTCCAGGGTCATACAGTCAATATATCTAATAGATGGAAGGTGAAACAATATCTTTCTGATTTCAAGTATAGATTTATGTACCATACCACATACAGTCCCTCATTAGCTTTATGACGTATCTATTAATCTTAATTATCAACACTACCACCATAAAGTGATTTTACTTTATATATAATTACCATATGCCTTACTTTCTCCTCAACATATATCTTGCTTTACAAGAGGTAAATTTATTTTCTTTCTTTTAAATCAATAATTCCTTTGTTATCACTGAAGCAGTAGGGCCCTCAGCAGATTATTAATGAATAAAGTATTTGTTAAGCCTTTACTATTGGCAAAGCTCTGTACTAAGCGATGAGAGTATACCTAGAAAAGTAGGAAATTCCTAGCTCTCCAGAAGCTCAAATTCTAACCTGGGAGATAAAACATATGGAAGATTTCAACTATGAGTCATGCATCAAGGTCCCAATTGTGTACAATGGCAAAGAAAATTATAATTTTGGAGAGGATATAGAAAAATTGAGACATTAATGCACTGTTGGTTGAGTTGTGTACTGATCCCAGTATTCTGGAGAATAATTTGGAACTATCCCTAAAGCACTATAAAACTGTACACACCTTTTGACCTAGCAATACTACTACTACTTCTGTATCCCAAAGAATTGGAAATTGGCAAAGAATTGGAAATCAAGAGGATGAGCAGCAACTGAAGAATGACTGAACAAGTTGTGGTATATGATTGTGATGACTATACCTGTGCTGTAAGACATGATGATCAGGATGCTTTCAGAAAAACCTGAAAAGACTCACATGAACTGAAGCAAAGTGAAATGAGCAGAATTCACAAAATGTTGTACATGGTAACAGCAACATTATACAATGATAAAAGGTGAATGACAACTCTCAGAATTCATTATTACTGAAATTCTATCTATATACTGACTTAAAATCTAAATTTACAAAAATGGCTAGGAGGTAAAAAGAAACAAATGCAATTTAATCATATTAAAAACATTCCAAATAGTTCATTAGTTTAATTTCTTGTTTTTGTGTCTTATTTACAGATTTTCAAAAGCATAGGAATCAAAGCCATCCTCTTTTCCCTAGAGAGGAACATAGGTCCCAGAAAGAAGCAGACAATTTAATAAAGCTTTCTTTTTTTTTTCTGTGAGCAACTGACATTTAATTCACCATTTTCAAAACACTATGAAACTGTAAAAAAAAAAAACAACTATAAAAACAATAAAACCAAGACAATTTTTAAGAGCATGATAAAATGCTATTCACCTCCAGAGAAAGAGAAAGAGCTTGTGAAGTCTGAATGCAGATTGAAGCACAATTTTATGTTTATTGTTTTTCATAGTTTTCTTTTATTAGGTCTGTATTTTCTTGTTCAACATGGTTGGTTTGGAAATATTTTCCATGACCTCAAATGTAAAATCTATGTCAAATTGCTTTTCTTCTCAATGAGAGGGCATGTAAGGCAAGAATTTGCAACTCAAAAATTGAAAAATTGGATGTTAAAAATTGCTTTTTCATGTAATTAGAAGAAAAGAAAGGAAAAATTCAGAGCCTGGGACTAAGATTTACCAAAAGAACAACCAGAAATGGCTTTTCTCTGTGAGGAAGGCCAGTACACCATACCTCAAAGAGAACACAGGAAGGAGAAAATAACTCACAAGTAAAAAAACATACTTACAGCAGCTCTTTGTAATGGCAATGAACTAGACAATACAGGGATCCTATCAGTTGAGGACTAGCTGGATAAATTATGGCATATGGATATGATGGGATATTACTGTATTATAATAAGTGATTAAAATGGTTTAAAATAAATCTGAGAAGACTTCTATAAACTGATGCAGAATGAAGTAAAAAGAGAAGAATGAGAAGAATAATTTAGGTAACAACATTGAAAATTGCGATAGACTTGAGAATTGTGATCAGTGGAACAATCAACCACGATTGCAGAACATTAACGATAAACTATGCTGCCCATCCACTGACAGAGAGATGATAGAGTACAGATGAAGAATGAGACCTGTGTTTTGAGAAATAGACAACGTTAAAATTTGTCTTGATTCACTATGTATATTTCTTCCAAGTTTTTCTTTTTTTTTAAATTGGGAAGGAAGTGGGGGAAGAAGATAAAGTACTTGTTGATTGAAAAACAAAACATCAAATAAAAAAAATAGTAATTCCTCTTTTTAATGGTATTTCAGATATTATAAAAATACTAGTTTTTGATGTTGAACCATTGCTTAGTACACAGCTTTTTATATAGTAAAACTTAATAAATGACGTCAATTAATTCATTAAATTACTCTATTTTCACTATTGAAACACAATCTAAAGGAAACATTAGAAAGATAAGATTTAAAAACAACAGATTAATGGAGACGGAAATATATATGAAATTCAGTAAGGAAGCTGACAATATTTTCATTTAATCTTTAGGGACAAGCTGTTATCTGTTTGTTGAAAAGGAATGAATTTGAGATGAAATCTGGAACTGGTTGAATGAGCAGATCCCAATAATAATCATCAAGGAATAACAATCAACTTGAAGGGAGGTCTCTTGTTGTTGTTGTTGCCCTAAAGATCATCTCTTATCCTTACTTTGCTCACTATATTTTTATAATGCCTTTTATTACAGCAAAGATTACATACTGAAGAAATCATCAAATTATTTCATAATGGAAGAAATAGCTAACATATTTAACAACAGAATTAATATCCTATGATTTTCAGGGTGCCAGAATATCAAAGCAAATCTAATAAGATGGAATTGAATAAGGATCATTGTAAAGTGCTGCACTTGTATAAAAAAAAAAAGAAGAAACAAAAGTATGTGTACAAGTTTGCAATAGATTTGAATTAGATATTTTTCAGTTTCTGAGAAAGGGAGACAGATACAATTACAAATTGTATCAATTACCAATGTACCAAATGTACCAATTACAAATGACTTCTATTTTCATAGAACACCATCAAGTTTCTGGAACTAATCAAGGATAAAAAAATCATGAACACATATCTCTACAAAAACATGCACACACAAATACTTAAGTGCAGTCAAGTATCACAAAGTTAAGGCAATGAAAATTATACAATGCATTCGTTCACTGAATAATATTAATTTGTCACCCATTATGGGAAAGCACTGCTTATTTTTGAAAGTCATCATATGTCTAAACAAATTTTCACTGAGGGGGATACATTTCAGTTATTTGCATTAATGTTTGAGGTGAACATTTCATGAGGCAGTAAAAGCAAATTATTCTATCGACTCCCTAAGTCTTCTTATGATAAGATTTGGTAGAAGGTAATTTATCTGCTCTGTAATATGTACACTTAAGTTCCTCGAGTCCTGGAATACAGTGTATGACCTTTCCAAAAAAAATTTTGTGACTAACAGAATATTTCTCTTACCTTTCTACCAATAGTTACTTCCTAAGGTTACTACTACATTATTACAATATTGGAGATATAAATCAATTGATAATACATAAGAAAGGTGGCTAAAATTAAAAAAAAACACATGATTTTCTCCTACCAGTTGAAATCATTCACTTTTGAAATATAGAAGATTTATTCTGTGAGTACTATCTCAAAATTAGTGATGCTCCCTGTGGAAAGACATTTCTCAGTAAATGAGTTCCACTGAGGATAGAACAGCCACATTGGTAGAATTTCCACATCTCTGATACCTCAAATGCAATGGACTTTAAAGTTTTTCTCTCTTTAGTTCTCAAAAGTAACAACAAAGTCAACAAAAGCTCCAAAAGATGTAACCCACCAAGCAAACAATCTGATCTTCATTTCTGACTTGACAAACCAAAGTTTTAGCAAGTTCTGAAACTGAGCAGAGACTTGCCTCATTAAAACATCTATTTACAATTCACACCACTAATAGGGAGGCAAAACTTAAAGTTGTCTATGAGTTGTGGAGGATAGAGGAATGGCAATTATGCCTGTTGTTTTTCAGTCTCAAGCCCACAAAAACAGAAACAATACACAGTCAAAGAAAGTTATTATCTAGCATTATTTATGAAAGATTAACACTACAGTTTCATTTGAATATTATCAGTCTTTTAAATTTTTATAGATCCAGCTGTTTTAGTGTTAGCTTTGTAGACGGGAGGAGGAGGGGAGGGAGGGAGAGATAAAAATAGGGAGGAGAGAGAAAAATAGGGAGGGAGGAAGAAAGAGAGAGAGAGAGAGAGAAAGAGAGAAAGAGAGAAAGAGAGAGAGAGAGAGAGAGAGAGAGAGAGAGAGAGATCTGTATGTTATATGTAATAAATAAGGAGAATGATATAAGGTTCATGATAGAAATAAAAATAAGATTATTAATTCATTACCTCCTTTTGCCATACCTGGATATTTAAGAAGTGAATAGACACTCATGTCTTTTGAGAGAATTTATATTTGTGTTCTTTCATAGATATCGGAGGAATCCAAACAGCTGAATTGTAGTCTATCTCATATGTAAAATGATGAATTCCTCTAGCATTTCATTAAATATTAATTGACCTAGGTTAACTCAAAATTGCTTCATTATATAACTTCCTCCATAGTTTTGGAGTATAACATGCAATCTTTTGTTCAAAAAATATTGTTTCTCTAATGAAACACATATTTACTAAGTACCTATAATTTCAGAGATTTTATGAAGGTAAGAATCTTAGAGATACCGTGGTCTACCCACTTTTCATTTTGCTTATGAAAAAACTGAAGTTTCTAGAGGCTGTTATTTGCCTAAGCCAATAGAAGGTTCAGAGCCAAATTTCAACCCACTTCCTCTAATATTTAATTCTACACTTTCCATTCCATCACACTAACTGCCTAAATGTTTAATGAGCATATTTTGCCTTGGTTTGCCTCTTTTGCAGACACAGAAAGACAAAGTGTGACTATAAAGTAATGGAATTATTTCATATCTCTAACACTACAATCAATCTTATTACTTTATGAAACCTTTTATTCTACAGATTCTCAGTCAGTCAACGAGTAATAAGTGCTTACTTCCTGGCAGGTACTGTGCTAAGCTCTGAAGATACAAAGAAAGGCATAAAAATCTGGTCTTTGCCCTCAGGAACTCAAATTTTAATGTGACAGAAAACTTCAAGATAACTGAACATAAATGATGTATACAGTGCAAATGAAAGATAATCTTGGAGGTAAGGCATAAGGGAATTATTAAAAGTGGGGAAAAAACACCCTTCTGCATAAAGTGAGATTGAGTTGACTATTAAAAGAAGGTGTGGGTGAAGATGGAAAGTATTTCAGGCACAGGGGACTGACAATGTAAAGGCAGTCTCAAGATGGAATGTTATCCATTCCACTTAGAACAGAAAAGCTGGTAGTACACCAATGCAACTAGATCGTAGAGAAGACTAAAGTGTAAGGCATTAAGAAGACTGAAAAGGAAGGGACAGGCTAACTTATAAAGAGTTTTTAAAAAGACAAATGTAAAACTTTTAAATATTTAATCATGGAAATAATAAGGAATCATTTGAATTTATCGTGTAGACTTTATCAACTGAACAGAGAATGGATTAGAGTAAGTAGACACTTGAGATATAGAATCTAATCAAAAGATATTATAGTAGCCATGGTATATGATGAAGAGAACATGAATCAGGTTAGTGTCTGTGTGATCAGAAAGCAAGACTTGGGAAAGATTGTATATGTGGAGCAATAACTAACATTTCTTAAAATTATTATATCATTTGATCCACACAACAACCCTGGAAAGTAGGTGTTCTTTTTACACCCATTTTATTGTTGAGGAAAATTAGGCAAACAAAGGTTAACTGACTTTCCCAGGATCACCCGGCCAGTAAGTATCCAAAATCATATTTCATCTTTGGTATTTATGATCAGAGACTCAGATATTTATCAATTACTTCAGGGAAGTAATGAATGAGAACATATGCCACCTAAGTTTAATTGGTCTTTTATTCTTTCAGGTATATATGATTTTTCATAATTTCTTTGTCTCTGGTTAATATGTAGCTCTATCTTTTATATTTATTTATATGGAATATTTTTCCTTGTGCGAAATTCATTTGTAATTACTAGGAACTAAGGGGATAAATGTGGCATACTGAACAAAGCACTTTACTTTGAGTGAGGGAGACCTATTTTTAAATCCTGCCTCAGACGCTTACTGGTTGTGTGACCTGAGTAAGTTTCACTTAAATTCTCTGAGTCTCATCTTCATCTGTTAAATGGCAATAATTATATTAGTGATATACCAGGATCTGCTGTGAGGTTAAATGAGCTACTTTGCGTAAAAAAACATTATAAACTTTACACAGGTATATAAATGTTAATTACTTTTATTGTTACTGTTGTTGTTATATTATTAGTGTTGTTGTTGTCATCCATTGCATGCCAGTGTATTCAGGTGTTTCCCATTTTCCTATTGTAATCCATCTGAATTTCTGTCAGATTCTTGCTAAACTCAAATATCTCCCAAAGATGGTCCCATTACAAAGAGTAGTTCTTCAAACACCTTAAACAGCATTCTATTGTGTCTAAAGCAAAATTAAAAAAAAAACCTACTTACTCCCACATATAAAGTCCTCTATGATTTCATCCCTTCCCTACCTTGCTAGTCTTATTGAGTATTTCTCCCTTTTGAACACTCCCCATTATAGTCAAATCAGAAATAGCTGTTCTCTGCACATAGTATTCCATCTTCCACAGTGCTGTACAGGTGGAAGCCCATGTTTGTATTACATCCACTTCTGTCTGTTAAAATCCTAAGATTCATTCAAGAGAGAATACTTATGCCACCATCTACATGAAGCCAAGGCTCATGTCTCCAAGTTATGAGTTTTCTCTCCTTGAAATGACATTCTCTCATTTTGTATTTGACAAATAGTGTAAATGTTGACACTTGACTACTCCTCAAGGACAGTGCCTGCTGCTTTTTGTCTTTATATCTCTAAAGACTAGGACTTTATTTTCTCTCTTTTTTTCTAGCAGTGATGAGGATACTTACTCCAACAATGCAAATCTAATTTACAAGTGTTCTGTATTGAGTTACTGCAGCCTTAGAAATTTTCCAGGGAGAGTTCTGCAATTTATAGCCCTAGACCATCAATGAAGAGATTAAATAACCTGACCAAGGTCAAGCTACTATTGTATACCAGAAAAATACTTGAACCCAAAATTATCCTGACTGATGTTGGCTCTCTATCCATTATGCAATATTATTTTGCACGTATTTAATAAATAACTATTGGGTTTCAAATACAGGATAGTGATGTAACATATACAAATTACATTTTGTAAAATGATACCTCAAACATTTCATTTTTTACCTTTAAGATCCTTATATCAGGAGCCAATATGGCAGAGAGAATCCAGGAATTGCCTGAGCTCTCTGCAATTTCCCTCAAAAACAATGTTAAATCAAGGCTCTAAATGGATTTTGGAGAGACAGAATCCACAAATATATGGAGTGAAAAAATTTTTACGATTAGGAAGACTTGGGAGTTTAGAACAGGTTTGTCTCACTAGGGTAAAAGGGAAGCACAGGCAAGAGCAGACGATGTCAAGGCAAGACAGAAGGAGGTTAATAGCAGCACAGATCAGCCACCTAGACTGGTGGCTATGTTCTCACGCAGTAGGGCAGCAGTGAGGCCTCCAAAAGCATCCCAGAAGGCAAATTGCAAACATCAGAACCCTGGGACAACAGGAATGATGAGGTTGGCCACCCACAGCGCAGCAGGACAGCTACAAGCACCCAAGGTGCCAGCATGTAAAGCCAGTGATCAAGGCCCTGGAGCCCAGTATAAGAAGCTTCAGGTAGTGCCTAAGAGCATAACATTAAAAGTCACAAAATAGGTTGAAAGAATAAGAGGTAAGAAATAGAAGAGAGCCTTACCAAAGAAACCTAATATGATGACAGGGAAGATTAAAAAAGAAGTTCAAAAGAGGACAACAATGTCAAAATGCTTACATGAAAAGCTTCAAAGGAGAGTATGAATTGATTCCAAGCACAAAAAGTCCTCTTGGAAGAGCTTTAAAAGGACCAAAATCAAATTAAGTGAGGTAGAAACAAAATTGGGAAAAGAAATGAGAGGGATGAAGGGTAATCATGGAGAGGGAAAGGAGTCAACATCTTGGAAAAGAAAGCAAAACATTGACTAAAATTTTTCAAAAATCAATTCCAAAAAGTAGAATTTGTCAAATGAAAAAGGAGGCACAAATGCTAAATGAAGAAAATAATGTCAGGGCAGAGCCAAGATGACAGGCAGGGACGTGCCTGAGCTCTTCCCCAAAACTTTCCAAATACCTTTTAAAATGACTCTAAACAAATTCTAGAGCAGCAGAACCTATAAAAAGGCAGAGTAAAATGAAGTTCAAGTCCAAGACAACTTGGGAAGTTGACAAGAAAGTTTGTTGCACCAGGCTGAGAGAGGAGTGCAGTCTAGCACAAACCATGTCAGTGTAAACCCAGCCCCGTCAAGTCTGGTGCAGGCCTCAGGGTGACTGAAATATTGGCAGCAATGGAATTTTCTGGACCTCTCAGCACAGACACCAGGGAAAACTTAGAAGGTCAGCAGGAAGGGTCTGTAGTGCCAGGGAAGGAGTGCAGCACAGTACAGTCTCAGCAGGCCAGTGGCAGGTCTTAGAAGTGAATGAATGAGCAGCAGCAATGGCAGCAGCTTCTAAGGCTCTCAGAAAATGGATGGTAAAGGGGTCGAAGAACAGGTCAGAGGAGGATTATAGGAGTCTGTTCCTAGCACTTGGGCAGGACTCTGCTCCTTTGACCACACTGTTATGTAGGAACCAGTCCTTTGTGAGAGTCTCAGAGGGAGGAGGAGCACTAGCATAACAGGCCTTGTGGCAAAAGTAAAGTGGGGGGGGGACCCTCCTCACAGTTCCAGGGCAAAAAAGAGTGGTTGGAGTCACTCACAGGCCAGATAAGAGGCCAAAAGAATAGAAAACACTTCACCTTAGATCATATCATATTGAAAGAAGTGGAAACTTACAGATCCCTAAAAGTTTCTCTGAAAACAGGTGTGTAACACCTCTGAAACTTGGGACACTGGGTCCTCCACCCTGGAAGCAGAGACTTACTTTAACAAACAGCTAAAAGTCAAGTAATAGGCTGGGGAAAGTAGAAAACAGTGAAAAAAAACCAAACCTCTAACTACAGATATTACTGTGACCATACACTAGCAGATTCCCAAAAGAATGCTACTGTGAACAGCTTTTAAGATTCAGATTACACAGTATAGTGAATATTCCATTTATTCCATTACAAATCAAGGCAAACATTCACAACAAATCACAATATAATATTCACAACATTACATCTTATCACAGAAAATCACAATATAGTGCTCACAACAGCTTAACATTTGAATGGCCACATAGTTTTCACTACAGTGGCCACAGTATTTAGAACAAGGAACAAAAGAATAATCATCTGGTTTCCCTAAGGGGGAAACCCTCCTCACTTCACCATTCAATCAATTCACAATACAATAATCAATCTTCCACTCATGGGGCAACCATAGATGAACTTAATCAGTCACTTATCTAGCAATCAGTCACTAAATAAAATCATTAAAAAATTACACAAACTCTCTTCCCCTCAGTGTCCAACAAACTTCAATTTCATCATGAGTCCAAGGGGAGGACTTTTCTTCATCTTGACTTGGGGTAGTCTCTTTGATTCCCTGGATCCTCTTCCATGGTCCCAGCTCCTACTTGAAAACACCAACCAGTCACCTGGATTCAGGGGCAGACAGCTCCCAGGTTCTCATCCAGTCGTCTGAGGTAGACAGCTCCCAGCTCCTTGTCCAATCCTCCAGTCCCTGGCACACATCAAAGTTCACAAGGTCCAGCACATCTCAAAATCTTCAAAACTTCTGTTGCCAGGAACTCAATGATCAGCCAAGCCACAAACAAACATAGTCTTATCCTGGACATGCTTCTTCAGTCCTCCAATAGTTTGGCTGGCCCTAGGACCCAGTAGAAATCTCAGCCTTCCAGGTGGCCTTCACCAGATTCTGGTCTCACAGAAAACTCCAACTCAGTTCTCAATCCAGCAAGCCCAGTTCCCAGTTGCTGGAACAATTCTGCTTCCTCCATCAGGAGCTGCCAGGAGGAAAATTCATGATTCTCTGTCTCTAGCATTCTTCTTATATACACACACTGGCCTCCTGTCTCAGCCAACCCCCTCCTGCCACATCAGCAACAAGAGACAGATTTTACACCCTCTGTTCACATGGGAGACTGAATTCATACCACCTGCCTCTTTCACACAAGAGACAGAGCTCACACCGTCTGTACTTAGCCTTTAGTAACTGAACGCTAAGTTCTTGCTAAATTAATTACTATTACACAAGGAAGATCAAAATAAATACTCAAAAGAAAATAGCAAAGTCAAATTCCTACATCCAAAGCCACCAAGAAAAATATTATTTGGTCTCACGCCATGACAGAGCTCAAAGAGTGATTTTGAAAATTAAGTGAGAGAGTTAGAGGGAAAAAATGGGAAAAGAAATGAGAGTGATACAAGAAAATCATGAGAAAAGAATCAACAGCTTAGTGAAAGAGACACAATAAAATACTGAAGTAAATAATGCTTTAAAAATATAATAAGTAAAATGGCAAAAGAGGTCCAAAAAAACAAGGAGGAGGAGAATGCCTTAAAAAGAGGAATTGGCCAAATGAAAAATGAAGTCCAAAAGCTCACTGAAGAAAATATTTCCTTACAAATTAAAATGGAGCAAATAGAAGCTAATGACATTATAAGAAACCAAGAAGCAATAAAAGAAAACCAAAAGAATGAAAAAAATGTAAAGTAACATGAAATATTTCATTGGGAAAAGAACTGACATGGAAAATAGATGCAGGAGAGATCATTTAAAAAGTATTGTACTATCTGAAATCCATGACCCATAAAAGAACCTAGAAATCAGTCTTCAAGAAATTATCAAGGAAAAGTACCCTGATATTCTAGAAGCAAAGAGTACAATAGAAAGTGAAAGAATCCACCAAGTACTGCCTGATGAAGATCCCAAAATGAAAACTACCAGGAAAATTATAGTCTATGTCCAGAGTTCCCAGGTAAAGGAGAAAATACTACAAATAGCAAGAAAGAAACATTGTGGAAATACAATCAGGAAAACACAAGAACTAGCATCTTCTATATCAAGGGATTGAAGGGCTTGGAATATGATATTCCACATGTCAGAGGAACTATGATTAAAACCAAGAATCACCCACCCAACAAAATTGAGTATAATACTTCAGGGGAGGAAATAGACATTCAATGAAATAGAGGACTTTCAAGAGTTCTTGATGAAAAGACAAGAGCTGAATAGAAAATCTGAGTTTCACATATACCAGAATCAAGAGAAGTATGAAAATGTAAATAGGAAAGTGAAATCATAAAAGGCTTATTAATGTTGAACTGTTCACATTTTTTTAAATTTTATTTTAGTTTGCATCATTCATTTCCACAAGATTTTGAGTTACATATTTTCTCCCCATCTTTCCCCTACCCACCGCCCCAAAACAGCCATTCCAGTGTATCCCCCCTCCCCCAGTCTATTCTCTCCTATGTCTTTTTCCCTCACCCCTCTGACTTTTCGGTAGGGCAGGATGGATCTCCCAACCACATTGTCTGTGTATTTCATGTTCCAGTTGGATGAAGTTAATAATAATAACAATAATTATTGCATATATAGATAGATAGATAGATAGATATTTATAACATTTGATTTTAGAACTTTAGATTCTAGATTCTTTCTCTCCCTCCCTTGTCACGCATCCCCACTGAAAGGACAAGCAATCAAATATGGGCTGAACATGTGAAATTATGCAGAACCTTTCCATAGTGAGCACACTGTGAGAGTCTGATTACATGTCCCTTCTTCCTATCCTGACCCCCCAATCACTCTCCACCCTGTTCCTGTCCCTCTACAGAAATGTGAACATTCATCACCCCCTGCCACCATGTCCTCCCCTCCATCATCCTACCTCTCATCCCCCTTCCCCCTACTCTTCTATGTGGCAAGATGCCCAGTTTAGAGTTTATGTCATTCCTTCCCTAAGCCAAATTCCGTGAGAGTAAGGTTGACTCTTTCCCTTTTGCCTTCCTGTTCTCTCCCTCTATTGTAACAATTATCTCTTGCCTCTTCCATGAGATGCTCAACCCCATTCTGACTCTCCCTGTCTCCTCTCAATCTAAT
>CM053582.1:245588084-245612580 GCA_028627135.1 Pseudochirops cupreus
GAGGTGATCGGTGAATTCTTTCAAGTTCTAGTCTGGCCTCTGGTTCTAGAATATCCGGGCAATTTTCCTTGAGAATTTCTAGAAAGATGCTTTCTTAGTTCTGTTTTTGATCAAGGCTTTCTGGTAGTCCAATAATTTTTAAGTTGTCTCTCCTGTATCTGTTTTCCAGGTCAGTGGTTTTTTCAAGGAGATATTTCACATTGCCCTCTATTTTTTTTTTCATTTGTTTAGATCTGTTTGATAGTATCTTGATTTCTCATGAAGTCATTTGCTTCCATTTGCTCCACTCTAATTTTGATGGAATTATTCTCTTCAGAGTGCTTTGAGATTCTTTCTCCATCTGACAAAGTCAACTTTTTAAGGTGTTCTTCTCCTCATTGCCTTTTTGGGCCTCTTTTGTCATTTGAGTGAATCTATTTTTTAGGGTGTTGATTTCTTCACTCATATTGCTGACTCTTTTTTCATGATTTTCTTGCAACATTCTTATTTCTCTTCCCAATTTTTCTTCCACTTCTCTTATTTGGTTTTCAAATTCCTTCTTCAGCTCATCTCTAGCTCTAAGGCATTCTTCATGTTTATTGGAGGCCCCTGGCAGGGGAGCTCTGGCTGAACTCTCCTCCTCCTTTTCTTTGCCATGATCTTTCTTTTCCCCAAAGAAGGAATCTAGGGTTTGGTTGGTGTTCTTACTTTGCTTCTTATGCTCATTCTTACTCATGGTTGGTCAGTCTGTGATTTTTTTTTGTAAAATTTCTGTGGGGCTCTGCTTCCAGAAGGGAAAGCTCTGTCCCAAATCACTGGGGTCCTCCCGGCTGCCATAGCTCTCAGGAAGGTGCTGGGTCCCTTTCCTACTTACTTCCAGCTCACTGGATAATGAAGACTCCAGGACCGAGGCCCAAGACGGGGATCTGGATTTAGGTCGCTTAACGCGAGAGCACTTGGCCTCTGAACGATCACTTAGTCACCCTGCTGTCTACAGGCTGTGGGAGTGGAAGCTGCAATGTGGAGGCGGGTGCAAAACCTCTCCCTTTTGCTTTCCAGCCCTGGAGGCCTTTCAGCTGGACCGCATTTCTCCCCTGATTTTTCGAGCTCCAGTGACCTAGTTCTGAACGCTGCTCACAGCTGCCGCTAATCCGAGGCTCCTCGGCTTCTCCCATCCAGCCGCCCTCAGGGCTCAGCCAGGGCTTCAGGTCAGGCTGGTTTTGGGTCGCAGTGCTGATATGGTTCCTCTTAGCTGAGCTGACTTTAGTGGAAAGTATATTTGTGTGCGTTTTGGAGTTCTAGGATTAGTTTAGAGTCATATTTTATGGGTATTTTGGGGTGGCTATGTGAGAGCTGTGATATGTTGCTGCTCCTACGCCGCCATCTTAGCTCCACACCCTGAACTGTTCACATTACTACATGGAAAGAGGATACTTATAAATAGTGAGACATTTCCCATTATTAGGATAGTTGGAGGAAATATAGAGAGATAGATGGACAGACAGACAGAGAGATGATACAGGGTGAGTTGAATATGAAGGAATGATATCTAAAATTAAAATTATCTGCTAAAACAAACTCACAATTACAAAATACTTTTCACACAAATAAAGTCACATCTAACTAATTGGAAAAAACATCAGTTGCTCTTGGCAAGGTGAAGCTAATATAATGAAAACATTTAAGTTTTAATTTTACATAAATTAAATTACATATTAAGTGACACACCAATCAATATACCTAAAACTGATTTTATAAAGCTAGAAACATAGTAACAAAATTCTTTTGGAAGAACAATAGGTCCAGAATATCAAGGAAATTAATGAAAAGGAATGCTAGGGAAGGTGGCCTAGACTTACCAGATTTTAATCTGTATTATAATGAAGCAGTCATCAAAACTACTTGGTACTGCCTGAGCAAAAGAGTAGTGGATCAGTAGAATAGATTAGGTACATGAGACACAGCAGTCAGTGACTATAGTAATCTACTGTTTGATAAATCCAAAACCTGATGAAAAACTCAAGTAATTCTCAGGGAATATGAGCAAATAATGTAAAAAAAAAACACCTCAGAATATAGTTAATTTGATGACAAAGAAGATCAAAACATACAACCAGAAGAAGACAATAAAGTCAAAGCACCTACATCAAAAGTCTCCAAGAAAAATATGAATTGGTCGCAGGCCATGGAAGAGCTCAAAAAGGATTTTTAAAATCAAGTAAGAGAAGTAGAGGGAAAAATGGGAAAAGGAAATGAAGAAAAATGAGACAGCAGCTTACTAAAGGAGACCTCCCCCCCAAAAAAATACTGAAGAAAATAACACCTTAAAAATAGACTAACACAAATGACAAAAGAGGTGCAAAAAGCCTATTATGATAAGAATACCTTTAAAAGCAGAATTGATCAAAGGGAAAAGGAGGTCCAAAGGCTTACTGAAGAAAATAATCCCTTAAAAATTAGAATGGAGCAAATGGAAGCTGATGACTCTATAAGAAAATCAATAAATTATAAAACTGTACCAAAAGAATTTAAAAAAAAAATAGAAGAGAATGTGAAATTTCCCATTGGAAATAACAACTCACCTAGAAAATAGATCTAGGAGGGATAATTTAAAATTATTGAACTACCTGAAGTCCATGATTAAAAACAAAAGAGTGAAGACATTATCTTTCAAGAAATTATCAAGGAAAAATGCCCTGAAATTCTAGAACTAGAGGATAAAAGAGAACTTGAAAGAATCTACCAATCACCTTCTGAAAGAGATCCCCAAAAGAAAACTCCTAAGGAATATTATGCCAAATTCCAGAGTTCCCAAGTCAAGCAAAAAATATTGCAAGCATCCAGAAAGAAACAATTCAAGTATTTTGGAAACACAATTAGGATAAGGTAATATATAGCAGCTTCTACATTAAAGGGTGAGAGGGCTTAGAAAATCACATTCCAGAGGTCAAAGAAGCTAGGATTACTAATAAAAATAACCTACCAGCAAAACTGAGTATAGATCTCTGGGGGAGGGGGAATGGACATTCAAAGAAATAGAAGATTTTTAAACATTCTTGATGAGAAGACCTCACAATCAAATGCAGAAAGGCACAAATATCAAATGCATTCTTTTCAGATGTTGATGCAATAAAAATTATGTATACTAAAGGCACAGGGCAAGATAGGCTGAAAACTAATTGGAAAAGAAGCAATCTAATCCTAAAGAATGAGGTGGTCAAAAAACAAATCATAGAGACAATAAATAATTTCTTCAAAGAGAATGACAATAATGAGACAAAATAACAAAACTTGTAAGATGTAGCTGAAGTAGTTCTTAGGGAAAATTTATATCTCCCAATGCTTACATGAATAAAACACAGAATGAGCAGTTCAATGAATTGGATATGCAACTAAAAAGCTAGGAAAAGAACAAATTAATAATTCCCAATTAAATACTAAACTAGAAATTTTAAGTACCAAAGGAGAGATTAGTACAGTTGAAAGTAAGTAAACTATTGAAATAATAAATAAATAAAACTAAAAACCCTAGAGAAAATGGGGGGAGGGGAAGTTTCCCTCAAAATGATGAGCAGGCTCTATCTAAAACAATCAGCTAGTATTTTATGAAATGGATATTAGCTACAAGCATTCTCAATAAGACCAAGATTAAAAAAGGATGCCCATTTCCACTATTATTATTCAGGACAATACTAGAAATGTTAGGTTTAGCAATAAGAGAAGAAAATGAAATTGAAGGAATTTGAAAATGATAATGCTACCTAAATTAATATCTTTATTTGGTGTCAATTAATTACCAAAGAATTATATTATAGAGCTACAAAAATTATAACAAAATTCATCTAGAATAATGAAAGTTGAAGATATCAAGGGAATTAGTGAAAAATTCAAAGGAAGACAGCCTAACCATACCAGATCTAAAACAATATTATAAAGTGACAATCTCCAAAAATACTAGGCATAGGCTGAGAAATAGAGTGGTGAACCAGTGAAATTGGTTAGGTACAGAAGACACAGTAGTAAATCATTATAGTAATCTACCATTTGATAAAACCAAAGACTCCAGTTTCTGGGATAAGAACTCACTATTAAATTAAAACTGACTAGAACTGGAAAGCAGTATAGCAGACACAAGGCATAAACCAACATCTCCCTTCCCATACCAAGATAAGTTGAAATGGTACATAATTTAGATATAATGGATAATACTATAAGGAAATTAGGAGAGTTAGGAATAGTTTATCAGATCTATGGAGAAGGGAAGAATTTATGAGCAAAAAAGGGACAGTGAACATTCTGAAATGCAAAATGGATAATTTTGATAATATAAAATTAAAATATTTTTGCACAACACAACTACAGAACCAAGAGTAGAAGTAAAGCAAAAAGGAAACTTTTTTTTTAAAGCCAGTGTCTCTGTCATTGCTAAAATATAGAGACATAAGTCAAATTTATAAAGTACAAATCATTCTCCAATTGATAAATGTTCAAATAATATAAACAATCATGTTTTAAATGAAGCAATTAAAGCTTTCAATAATTATATGAAAAATGTTCTCAATCTCTGATTAGAAAAATGCAAATTAAAACAACTCTGAGGGATAACCTCAGATTTATCAGATTGGCTAATATAACAAAACAGGAAAATGATAAATGTTGGAGAAGATATGGGAAAATTGGAACCAAAGAGAGATTAGTACAATTGAAAGTAAGTAAACTATTGAACTAATAAATAAATGAAACTAATAAATAAATAAATAAATAAATGAATTGTTGGTGGAGTTGTGAATTGATTCAACCTTTCTGGAGAGCAATTTGGATCTATGTGCAAAGGGCTGTATGGATACCCACAATTTGAAAATGGTTGAACAAGTAGTGGTAAATGAACAAAATAGAATATTGTCCAATAAGAAATTATGTCCAGGCAGATTTCAGGGCAAAAAAAAAAAATCCTGGAAAAATTTATATGAAATGATGCTGAGTAAAGTGAATAGAACCAGCAGAATATTTTATGCAACAATATCAACATTGTGTTTTGATTAACCATAACACACATATCTCTTCTCAGCAATACTATGATCCAAGACAATTTTAAAAATCTTATGATAGAAAATCCTAATCGCATCCAAAGAAAAAATTATAGAGTCTGAATGCAGTGATTTTTCTTTTTTTGCTGTTGTCATTTTTATGTTTTCTTTCTCATGGCTGTTCCCTTTTATTCTGATTCTTCTTTCACAACATGATAGTTTTGGTAATATCTTTAACATGCTTATACATGTATAACCAAGATCAGATTGCTTGCTGTCTTCAGCAGTGGGGAGCAGAGTAAGATAGGAAGAAAAATTTGAACTTAAAATTTTGCAAAAAAAAATGAAAGTTGAAAACTATTTTTAAATATAATTAGTAAAATAAAATGCTATTAAAGAAACAAAAAAAACCCTTTAAAACAAAAAGATCCTTTCCTCATTCTCAAAAAAAGTACATTACAGGAGAATGGCAACCAAGAAGTTTCATAAGGAATACTTATTCCATTCTGCCAGTTTCACAGATTTCACATATTTCTCTGCCTCACTGTAAGCAAAAGGGTTTGGAAATTGGTAACTTTTTATTTTTTTTTCCTGTTCATCCCAGGGTTACTATATTGTTTGACCTGAAAGGGACCTTGTAGATCATCTTTTTAACCTTCACATTTTACAGATGAAGAAGTCATTTGGGGAAATTAGCTCCTATTTTTATTCCTACTGGAATCTTCATTGGCATATATCTTCATTAATGACAGATTTTTAATTGGAAAAATATGTAAAGCTTTAGGAAATCCAATATATTTTCTGACTTATGCTTAAGCAAATAGGAAACAGAATAAAACAGAATTTTAAAAGTGAAAAAAAAGATTGAAAAATTTCTACTTTCACTAGCTTGTGACTCAGAATTAAAACTATTATCTAAAACTAGTATGGTTTTACATTAGAGTCTTGATTCATTTGAGTTCCTAAATAGGTGGAAACAAATGCATTTTTCAATATACTTTATACCTCCATATTTAATACTGCTATGTAGGGAAAAGGAAGAATAATAGATTTATTTCTGAGAATACTGGGAGAGGAGAGGGGGGAATGATCATCTTGCAAAATTTCTTATGCTAGTTTACTTTTGTACTGATAAAGTTTCATGCCTATCATTAAACATCTAAAAACTTCTCAGTAATAAAGTAAACTGGTGCCTTTCCTTCTGAGAATGTGGAAATGAATGCCATCATTAAATTTCTCTTAAGTAATAATTTTTTAAAGTAATGTACCCTGCTCCTGTGCCAAAAATTTACCCATTATCTCACACCATTCAAGAATTCTCTTTGTTCTCTTACAATATTTTGTCCTAAGATTCCTGGATGA
Source organism: Pseudochirops cupreus (assembly GCA_028627135.1). Taxonomy (NCBI): domain Eukaryota; kingdom Metazoa; phylum Chordata; class Mammalia; order Diprotodontia; family Pseudocheiridae; genus Pseudochirops; species Pseudochirops cupreus. Next base: position 245,594,453 of record CM053582.1, read on the forward strand.
CAGCATTAAGAACAATAAAATATCCTGAACATTTCTAAAAGCAACATATTTCAGATTAGAATGTGGAGTAAATTAGCCCACTGTGTCATTTTCCTGCATTTAGAGGAAAATTGCTGTTGATAGTTGCAGCATCCTTCTCTACAGCCCATTCAGAAGTAATGGTGTTCCCTCAGTACATATAGTCAGGTCACATTAACAATTTGGCGTACTTTCAATTATGTGATTGATGGCTGTCTCATGTTTGGACCAAATTCTTCAAGGTTCTTCATTTGCTGTTTTGTTTTGTTGTCATTTTTCCTTTATTACACATTAACAACTCTTTTTTTTTTTTTTGCAAAAAATTAAGACGGAAAATTCTAAAAATTGTCTATATTCACTAAAAGTAAAAGAGGACAGATGGACTGAAATTTGTCAGGCCAAATTTGATTAGATACCAAGTGGAATCTCTGATGTTAAGTTTTGTGAGATGCTATAATATGATGCCATGGGAAACTAAATATTATTCTTATCTGGAATCTTGAAAGAAAATGAAACTTTCAGATAGTTCTGACATAGTCCTGCCAAATGTCAAGACAATGAATAAGATAACATCTTCAACTAAGTAGTTCTATAGGAAAATAAACGTAATTAGAAAAAAAAAAGATAGCCCATAAATTTGACAATCTTCTTGAAATGAATGAATATTTACAAAAATATATGTTGCCCAGAGGGAAGAGGAAGGAGAGAAAATTTAGAACTCAAGGGATTGTGGGATTGAATGTTGTAAATTGAAAGTAAATAAATAAATTTTTAAAAAGAGAAAAAAAAGAAGATAAAGTATAAGGAGAAAAAAGAAAGTAGAAATAATATAAAAATCAAATGCTATTCTCAGAGACTGAGCTCAAACATCAGATATTTACTATCAGCAGGGCCATAAACAAGTAAAGTGTATAACTTTTAGCCTTAATTGAGTCATTTATAAAATGAGGATAAATCAACACCTACATCCCAGAGTTGGTGTGAGTATCAAGTGAAATAGTATAATTACTTTTTAAATTGTAAAATGTTGTGGAAATATTGGTTAGCATTATTGTATTAACATACAAGATGCACTTTACATTGGATCACTTGTTAAAAGCAAAAAAAAAAAAAAAAAGAAAAGATTCAACAGGTAGCCAGCATAAGCTGCTGAATATGCTATTTGTTGATTTGCTTGTCTTAGGTGTTTTTCAATTTCTCATGGAAGATAAAATTCATTTGAGAAGCTCCAGAAACAACTTTTATGTATGTCTTCACAAAAAACTTGTTTAAATCACTGACTTTTCCTCTTTAATTCATAGCAGATTTTCAAGGTACATAGGACTGTTTCTAACATCAGAGAAAATAAAATAGGATTCTATTCTGGGAACAGACTTCTGCTAGAAGTACAGAGGCCAATCATCCTCACAAAAAAATGGTTAATTATTAAGAACCAGATGAATTTTTCTCTTTTTATTAATATTGATTAAGAAAATTCAAGATTTGATAAGGAAAAGTAAAAACATATCTACCTACCTCTCATCCATGCATCCTTCCAGCTATCTATCTATCTATCTATCTATCTATCTATCTCTATGTTATAAGATGAAGTGATATATGGTTTAACTGTAAAATAATGAGATTGATTTCTGTGCAAGACTGGTGGAAACTGTTTCTTTATTTATAATCACATCTCAAAACCTGCTTGTGAGTGAGTAAAAATTGAGATGTTTCTGAATTTCTGCCTTTCCATTTCAAAATTGAATCTGCTCAAATGTATTTTCTATCCTGTTTTCTTCGGCTCATACTACCATAAGTTTCTGATTCCTTGATGAATAGTTATCACTGAATAATTCATTATACAGTGACCTTAATTGTATAAATTTTTTATTAGCTCTTTTGGCAGTAGGTATATTCCTCAATTCATCAGGCTACAGCCCAGCATACTTTCAGACTTCCCTGTGCAGAGTATGAACAGAATAACCCAGCAAGAACAAACCAGATGTCTAAAATGTCTCCTAACATTCAGTGAGGGTAAGTAGATGGGGGGGAGGCACAGACAGGGACACTGTAATTTTCTTTAGTGTCATCAGTTTTAGGTAACTATTATAAGATAGTAATAAAAACAACTTTTGCATGAGAGGCACAATTGACATTATAATAGTTTAATACATACTTATAAATGAAATAAATTGATCACATGAATGTACCTCAAGTGAGCCTTACTTAAATATTCAATGTGTGTTTATTTACTTGAACTGATGTAGGAATATAGCTTAATGATATGATGCTAACAAAGAAAAACTATATGTAGTCTCATGTTCAATTCTGTATTACGCAGTATTTTAAAAATTGAAATGATATATAGGCATTAGATTTAGCAAAATAAACAACAAATCACATAATTTTAGTTGAAAGTGTTTCATCAGTAAAATCCAATCTCTCATTTACCCCATCTTTAATTTTAAATGATGGATTTTGAAAAACATAGACATAGGTGGTGATTCCCTCCAAGGTCATAATTGTGAAGGTCAATATGAGACTTAATGATATATTCTCCTGAGCTTATCTGGTTGGAGCCATGTTCCAATTCTTCTGAAAGAATTTTTATACTTTCCCCAACTCTTCATTACTTGTGCACTCCAATCAGCCAGTTAAGTCCAGAGGGAAAAAAAATATTCTCTAAAACATGTCTCCTTCATATTGGTCTTTTTAAAGCAAGTATTCCTAAGTACAAAACTTGTAATCAGACAATACTTCCAAATTTTAGTTTTCTGATTTTGAGTACTATTTAAAATAAATGAAAAGGAATTTTATAGGCAAGCAAGGAAGATAAGGAATAGGAAGAAGAGAGTTACGAATAAGAGAGGATTAAGTGCATGGAACCATTTAGAGGTGGAAACATTTTGCAATTTTTGCCTAAATGAGAACATCTCTACCCTTTACTGATACACAGGGTTTAAACATTAAGGAGAGAGCATGTTAGAGAATAAATATAATAAAATCAGAAAGTAAGAGGCCTGGATTCTAATGCTGGCACTAAGCTTGGTTGGCTGACAAAGAACTTCACTTTTCTGCCATCATAGTTCATCATTTGTCAAACATGGGAATTGAACCAGATATTTCTAAAATATCTTCAACAATAAATATTGTATAACTTTATTGTGATAACAATGGGGGAATATCTCAGATACTAAAATAGGCAGGAGTTTCTGAAAAACAATTGACATGGATATAACATCAATTTATTTGTGCTTATGAAAATGAACCAGCAAATTCGTCATAGTCAAAATATATTCAAATTATATTACAGCATTTTGGCAGTTGTCTTTTTAGTTTGCTTATATTTATTGCATTTTTTTAAGCAAAGCAATTATAAGTCATTCAACTGAGCTACAATATTGCCAGGAATACTAGGGCTAAATACTCAAATGTGACACGTGGAAAGACATATTGTTATTACTGCTCTAACTCCCTTTGGGTACACATTTCAAATTGCACATACTAAGTATCATCTCATATCACTAATACTACAATATTTTTTTTTAAGTTTTAAGTTTTCAATAGTGATGGTGTTGTCCTTAGCACTCAAAGAGGACAAAAATGACATCTCTATGTTTAAGTCAACTTAAAGTACGTGTGACTATGGCTGATCAGAACAATATGGGCTTGGGAGATTCTACCACACATTGGGCAAAAACATTCATATGAATTTTTGGAAAAGAGATATCTTTAAATTTGTTCATCTCATGTTTTATTTTAATTTAGTATTTGATTTTTTTCCCACAGTTACACATAAAAATGGTTTCTAACATTTGTTTTTAAAACTTTAAGTTACAAATTCTCTCCCTTCTTCCCTCCCCACCCCCTTCCTTGAGAAGTTAAGCAATTCATTATAGATTATACATATGTAGTCATGTAAAACATATCCATCTTAGTCATGTTGTCAAAAGAAAAGAGAGAAAAAAACCTCAAGAAAAATAAATTTAAAAAGTATACTTCAATCTGTATCCAGACACCACTAGTTCTTTCTCTGGGGATGGATAACAATTGTGTTAAGTTCCTCATAGCTGTCTTGGATCATTATACTGCAAGGAAAGCTAAGTCATTCACAGTGAATCATCTTATAATATTACTCTTATTTTGTGCCCAGTATATTTAACTTTGCACCTGTCCATGCAAGTCTTTCCAGGTTTTTCTGAAAGCATTCTCCTTATCATTTCTTATAGTACAGCAGTATTCCATCAGAAGCACATAGTGCAACTTATTCAGCCATTCCCTAATTGATGGGCACCCCTTCATCCTCTATTTCTTTACACAAATAAAAGAGCTGCTATTAATATTTTTGGACTTATTGGTCTTTTTCCTTTTTGTTTTTATCTCTTTGGAATACAAACCTAACAGTGTTATTGGCTAAGTCAAAGGGCATGCATGGTTTTATAGCTGTTTGGACATTTTTCCAAATTGCTCTGCAGAATTGTCGAATCCCTTGAAAACTCCACCAACACTGCATTAATGTCTCATTTTTCCCACATCCCCTCCAACACTTGCCATTTACCTTTTTTGTCCTATTAGTCAAACCAATAGGTATGAGGTAGTACCATAGAATTCCTTTAATTTGCATTTCTCCAATCAATAGTGACTTAAAGTATTTTTTCATATGATTATAGATAACACTGATTACTTCATCTGGAAAATTATCATATCTCTTGATCATTTATCAATTATGGAATGCCTCTTATTTTTTATAAATTGACTCAACTCTCGATATGTTTGAGAAAAGAGGCCTTTATCAGAGAAACTTGCTTCAAATTTTCTTTTCAGTTACTGTTGCTAACTGTATTTCCCTCCATCTTATCCCTCTGTTTTATTCTATTCTTTCTCTCCTTTTGACCTGTGCCTCCTCAAAAGTGTTTTGCTTCTGACTAACCCCCCTCAATATGCCCTCCATTCTATCATCCCCTACCTTCTCCTCTTAATTTTCTGCAAAGTAAGACAGAATTATATATCGAATTTCCTGTATACATTATTCCCTCTTTGAGCCAATTCTGATGAGAGTAAGGTTTTCTCACTTCTCTCTTCTTCTCTTCTAATGTAAAAGCTTTTTCTTGCTTCTTTTATGAGATAATTTACCCCATGCTAATTCTCCTTTCCCCTTTGTCCTAGTACATTCCTTTCTCACAGCTTAATTTTATTTTTAAAATATCTTCCCTTCATATTCAACTCAAACCTGTGCCCTCTATCTATCTATCTATATACTCCTTCTAATTACCTAATAATAAAAAAGATCTTATGAATTACAAATATCATCTTGCCATGTAGAAATTTAAATAGTTTAAACTTATTAAGTCCCTTATGATTTCCCTTTCCTGTTTATCTTTCTATGTTTCTCTTGAGCCTTGTATTTGAAAGTCAAATTTTCAACTCAGCTCTGGTCTTCTCTTCAAAAATGCTTACAAGTCCTTTATCTCATTAAATGTCCATTTTTCCCTAGAAGGATTATACTGTTTTGCTGGGTAGCTGATACTTACTTGTAATCCTAGCTACTTTGCCCCCTGGAAAATCATATTCTAAGCCCTCCAATCCTTTAATGTAGAAACTGCTAAATTGTGTGTTACTTGGACGGTGGCTCCATTATATTTAAGTTAGTACTTTCTGGTTCTTTGCAAAATTTTCTCCTTTACCTAGGAGCTCAGGGATTTGACTATAATATTCCTTGCAGTTTTCATTTTGGGTTCTCTTTCAGGAAGTTATCAGCAGATTCTTTCAATTTCTATTTTACCCTCTGGCTCTAGAATATCAGTACAGTTTTCATTGGTAATTTCTTGAAAGATGATGTCTGGGCTAAGTTATTTATTTATTTTTTACCATGGCTTTCAGGAAGTCGAATAATTTTAAGATTATCTCTCCTGGATGTATTTTCCACTTCCATATCTTTTTGCAATAAGATATTTCACACTGTCTTGTATATTTTTTCATACCTTTGGTTTTGTTTTATTGTGTCTTTGTTTCTCAAAAAGGCATTAGCTTCCATTTGCTCCATTCAAATTTGTAAAGAATTTTTTTCAGTGTGCTTTTGGACATTCTTTTCCATTTGGCCTAGTTTTTTTTTTTTAAGTGTTATTTTCAGTATATTTTTTGTGTCTCCTTTACCAACATAAAATGAGTCTTTTCTCATTATTTTCTTAGGCAAATTTCATGTTTCTTGGAAGCTTTTGGTGAGGGAGTTCTGACTGTGTTTTATTCCTCCTGTTCCCTGCTTTGATCCTTCTTTTCCCCAAAGAAGGAATCTAGAGTTTGGTTGCTGTTCTTACTTTGCTTCCTATGCTTGTTCATGGTTGCCCAGTCACTGATTTTTTTAGCTCTGTGGAACTCTGCTTCCAGAGGGAAAGTTCTGTCCCAAATCACTGGGGTTTTCTCAGCTGCCGGTGCTTTTAGGAGGCTGCTGCAGCCCCCACCAGCTCTGGCTCACTGAAAATGCACCCCAGAACCACCACCCAAGACCTCAATCTGGATCCAGGCCACTCAATGCAAGAGCATTTGGCCTCTGAACAACTGCTTGGCCCCCCTGTAGCCCGCAGGCTGGGAGCTCTGAAGCAGCAAGGTGGAGGCAGCTGCAGGGCTGCCACTTCTGCCACTTCCTTGCCCTGGAGGCAGTTTGGCCAGACCTGCTTTGCTCTCCCAATTTTAGCTGAGTTCCACTGACATTTCACTTCGTCCTTTTTTTCTTATGGATTGATCATTCTGGAAACTGCCACAGCTGCCGCAGATCCTCTCCCCAGAAGCTCCAGCTGTGGCTTGGCTCAGCTTGTCAGGCCACTCCCAGGGCCAAGGTGCCATTTCAGGCTGGGCTGGTTTCAGGTCCCAGAGCTGAGATGGTCCCCTTGAGCCAAGTTGCCTTCAGAGGGAAGTATATCTGTGTGCATTTCAGAACTCTAGAATTTGTTTAGAGTCGTATTTTATGGATATTTTGAGGTGGCTTTGTGGGAGCTGCCAAATCTTGCTGCTCCTACACCACCATCTTGGCTCTGCCCTTCTCATTATTTTCCTGCATCATTCTTATTTCTCTTTCCAATTTTTCCTCTACCTCTCATTTGATTTTTAAAATCTTCTTTGAACCCTTCCATGGCCTGAGATCAATTCATATATTTTTTTCTTGGAGGTTTTGGATGTAGGAGCTTGCCGTCTTCTGAGTTTGTATTTTGATCTTCCTTATCACCATAGTAACTTTCTATGTTATGAAGCAATTTTTTTTCTGTTTTCAATTACTCTCACCCTGGTACAACAGAGTCTTCCTGCTGACCTTTTGCTGTCTTTGGCATCTTTGGGCTGGGAGGTCTGGAAATTGCCACTGCTGCCAATGATTCAGTTGCTCTGAGTCCTGTTCTGGGTTTGCTGAAGGTGGCTTATGCTGGTGCTGCCTTCTCTCTCATCTTGGTACAACAGATCTTTCCTGCTGATATTCCAAGGTGTCTTGGATCAGAAATTTGTTTTGCCCTGTGTTTTTGTGGGTTCTGTTGTTTTAGAATGATTTTTTAGAGTAATTTTTAAAGGCATTTGAAAGGGTTTGGGGGAGATCTCAGGCAAGTACCTGACTTCACTCTGCCTCCAGGCAAGTCTGTAATATTTCTTTTGAGCCGCTTCAACACTGCTTTGCTCACTGAGCACAGCACCTTCCTTAATGTGGCCACATCATGCTGGGTGGTCTTGTGCCACTCTCTCCCAAGCCTTACAATTACTACCAAAATTCTTCAGAAAGAGCTTAAGAGTGTCCTTCTATCACTTCTTCTGATCTCTATGTGAGAACTTGCCTCGGGTGAGTTCTCCATAAAATAGTCTTTTAGACAAGTATATATCTGGCATTAGAACAATGCCAGAACATCAAGGTTCTGTACTCTATGGGAGAGTTTAAATACTTTGCAGGTCAGCTAGAGATAAGACTTCAATATCTGGCACCTTATAATGCCAGAATCTTCCTAAGACAATTTAAATGGAAGAGATTCAGTGTCTTGGCATGGGGCTGGTGGAATATTCAGGTTTCCCAGGCATATAACAATGACAACAACACAGTGGCTTTGTAGGTTTTCAAGATGGTAGGCATTTCAGTACCTCTTCCATCCCACTTTCCTTCAGATCCTCCCAGATACTGAACAATTTCTGGCAATACATGTATTAGGCTCATACATGTACATCCTTGGAAAGTATACTGCCAAGGTAAGTGAACTTATCCACAGCATTAAAAGTGTCTCCATTTACTGATAATCAGTGGTTCTATATATGGATGGTGAAGTGCTGGGTGGTGGAGAACTTGTTTTCTTGGTGTTGTCAGGTCAAAATTAGTACAAGGGGCAGGAAAATGATCTATATTATGTTGCGTCTTGGCCTCAGAGGCTAAATCAAACGCAAAATCATCTGCAAACAAAAAGTCATGTACCAACTCTTCCTCCACTTTAATCTTGACTTGTTGTCCTTTCAGGTTAAATAATTTGCTCAGTGTAGTAGTTGACTTTGATGCTGCTTTCATCCTTGTTGAAGGCATGTGACAACATTGCTGAAAAAATGATAAAGAATGGTAAAAAAAAAATTATGCTTAAAAAGCATTGGAGGAAGCACACAGTCCTCCTTCACTTCACTGGTGACTATAAAAGAAGAAAAACATCTTCCAGAATCCATGAAAGCATTACATCATGAAACTGCCATACAATAGTTATGACCTTCTCTAGACAACCAAAGTTTGTCATACTCTTCCACCAGCCCTCATAACTGAGAGTATCAAAGGCCTTAATCAGATCAGTGAACATTTTGTACAGATCTCTATTCTGATTCTGGCATTAATCCTGAGCTATCAGACAGCAAACACTATTTCAATAATTCCTTGGCTATTTCTGAAATACACTGGGTCTAGGATAGGCTACCATCTTCCAGGTGAAGGACAAGTCAGAAGACTCTGGCAAGAATCTTGTTGGTGATGACTAAAAAAGTGACACATGCACCTTCCCCCTGTATTGTCACAAGATGATGTATTTCCTTTCCCTTTATAGAAATGGACAATGCATGTTTCACTTAACTCCTGAACGATAACTTCCTCTTGCCATATAATCCTGAAGATTTGTCAGATTTTGAATGAGTAGTGGATCCCCTGCCTTGTAAATACCAAATGGAATAGAATCCATACAAGGTACTTTGCCCCTCAAAAGGAGCCTAATAGCATTTAAAACTTCTTCGTTAATTGGAAGGTCAGCTAAAAAGGAGTTGACTTCAACTTGAGGTATATGGTCAGTGCCTTCTGCAGTGGTTAATGAAGATCTGTTGAGAACACTATGGAAATGTTTAGCCCATCTCTCTAAGATCATGTCCTTATAATTAATGAATGTGGCTCCATCAGCACTGAGTTTTTGAGATGCACCATAGATCTTTGGCCCATAAATAAGTTTCAGAGCATCATAAAAGCATTTTGGATTGATACTATTAACAAAAAACTTAATTTCATCTGTCTTCTTACAGATCCAAGAATCCTGCATCTCAATAAGCTTTGCTTACACCTTATTTTTGATGGAATTAAATGCTGCCTTTTTAGAAACAAATTATCCTGATAGTAAAAACCCTGTGGAGTTCTTATTTTTTGTTTAGCAGTTCTGAATTTTTATGCCATTTTTGTCCAACCAAGTTTGATAGCTGTGAGTGTTCTGGCCCAGATGATTAAATGCAGCGCTATATACCCAAACTCCAAACACTGCCTATTCCTTTTCTGCTCCACTTTTACCTATTATGTTTGACTCAGCTTTCCCTCCAAGCTAATAGTAAACTATTCATGCAGGGAGTATAACTCTAATCCATTGACTTTAAGTCTTCTGGTAGTTTTCTGGCCTTGGGGCCACTGCTTTTATTAAATACAAATGTTTATCTTGGAGAGGAAAGTTTATGATCAGTCCAGCACTCTGTGCCACATCACCTTCATCACTCTCACATCCTGTCTGTCTGTTGTCAATGATATAGCCTATTAAAGCCACTATTTGCTGCAAAAATTTATCCATGAAATTTTATTGTGTTTGGGTAAATGGAAGACAGTGTTGATAATGAGGTCACGAGACACACAAATCTTTACTAGTAAGTGACAATTGCTGTTGCTTCTTCTAACACCATTCCTCCTAAGGACTCTGACATGTCTGAAAATCTGTGCCAAATCTGGCAGTAAAGTCACAAAGAAAAACAAGCTTGTCGTCTTTCAGCACATTGATGATAGTGGTCTCCAGTTCTTCATAAATGTTTTCTTTAACCTGATCAGCATTCATATGGTAGGAGTCTACACACTCATGATGGTGACATGATGCTTTCTTGCAAGTGGCTACCACATTTTTGTGGGCTTATTCATTTCTTTTGAAAGGCATACACACATGGTGGCTAGATTAATTTTGATTGTGGAATTTGTTTTAGCTTCACAGTGTTCCCCATGACAATGGACACTCCAGGAAAAAAAGATGTTTATCCAGCTGCAAATTCAATAAGCTGTATTTGTTTTGCCTGTTAGTTTCACTCAGGCTGCTATTTGGCTGCTATACGTGCTGAGTTCTTTTGCAACAATGGCTGTTTGTCTTTTAGATCTATTGGATTTTGTGTTATCCATAAGCATGTACATATTCCATGTATCAATGGTGAATGGAATCATCTTTGCAAAAGTTCTTGTACATTATTTATTTAGTTATTTAGTTAATTAGTATTTTGAGTGTAGGATAAGATCCTTTCCTACCTGAGGAAACAGGCCATGGTTAGGGTAACTGAAGTAGGTAATTTTAGAGCTCTTCCTCATGCCAGGTAGTAAGCAGTAAAGTCCTCAAAAAGGATACTCAGACACTCAGGCGACTGCCAGTTCCCACTGCTTCTTTAGTCAAGTGAGAAGATTACCCTATTTCTTGGATTACCTTGTACAGAGTTCTGACTACAACTCTCAGTACATTTACACCTGCTGCTTCATCATTTGTCCATCACCACAGGACCTTGAGGTTAAGCAACAACGGTAAAATAGTATTAGTGATGCCTTTTGACTCCTGCATTAATTGGAGTTAAGCAAGGAAGAATTGCATCAACTCATCGGCCTCACCCTTCAAGTCACTGGAGTCCAGTGGCAAGACAAAAGTCAAAATAACTGGTTATGGCCTGGAATGCAAATTATAGCCTTGCATCTTCAATGTCTAACCAAGTTGTAAGTGCTCCAAGGTGCTACTTCTACCTCATTTATGGCCCATTGAAACAATTTGTTCACATCTTCCTATTTCACTATGGAAATGTTCACATGTTTTGGTTAGACACAATCCTAACTCATCAATGGGTTTGAGAAACCTTGGTTATCCTCAACTTGCTTTAGCCATTCTGCTAAATCCAGTTAGCAATATGTGCATGCTCTGCATGCTACAGGTTCTTGGAACCACAGGTGAGAATTTGGTGGCAGGTGGACACAGTGGAAAGCAGTCTTGAAAAGATATTGGCAGACTTTATGCCAGAGGTGCCTGCTTTCCCTAAATGCCCTGTACTCTCCTGGTCAATAATATAATTCAAATAATAAAAAGCAGTTGCAGTTTATTACTGAAAAAAAAACTTTTTAAAAAAATAGTTTTCAATATTGCAAATAGATTCAGTAAAATAATGTGTACATCTGACTTAATAAATAGGGGAAGTGATATTGTTCATGCCATTAGACAAAAATGAACAAACACAGAAGGAAAATTCATGTTTTAATTCATGGCATTATATATCTTTGGACAAATGCTCTCTATCATCATTCATGTACACTGCATGTAAGGATGACCACCTCTTTCTCTAAGAAATCAGTTACTGAAGAAATTAAAAATCAGATTTCTCCTCTAGAATAGATATGAAGAATTATTTTTTCTCATTTTCACTGGTTAAAGGTAAAAAGTAGAGCCTATTTTCACCATGAATTTTACACACTTCTTGAAGAAAAATGTTTCCTGTAAGCTAGAGAAGTAGAGACTTAAGGGATAGAGATTAGCTGTCTTCTAGTATTTTAAGTACTATCACATGTAAGAGAAATTAGGTTTGAACTTTTCAGCAGAGCTAGTAACATCAGTAGCAAGCTGCAAGGAGACAAATTTAGACTGAATATTGTGGGGAAGTGGAACAACTTCCCCTAAATTACATCAGTGTCAAAGTGGAATAACCACTGAGAGTCTTCAAATATCAGACATTCTCCTTTTGGTTTGCCAAAGTTGGGACTCTCATTCAAATATCAGTGGACAACTCAGATCTTGTAAAACTCTCTTTTTTTGAAGAATGCATTGTACAAATCAGAAAAGATTACTTATTTTTGTGGCATTTTATCACAATAATTCAAAACTTAGCTACTTTGAAGGCTATTTAAGAGCATATATCCATGTCAGTTTTAAAAGGTAATTAAATACTAATGAACTTTCATTTCTACTTCTTTGGATGCCAAAGCCATGATGACAATTATGTTGGTGAATCCATAATAAAACCTTCTAAAAATCATAACTTCTGTGTATTTTCTTAACAGATGCAAATTAAAATCCCTCCTTACATTGATTTTTAAAAATACTTTATTTTTTTGAATTACATGTAAAAACAATTTTAACTTTTTTTGAGTTTCAAATTCTTTTCCTCCCTCCCTAATCACCCCATTGACAAGAAAGCAATTTGGTATAAGTAACACATGCGCAGTCATGCAAGACATATTCCCCTATTAGTCATGTGGTGGGGGGAAAAGTCATAGAAACATGAAAAAATAAATTTAAAAAAAAGCATGCTTAGATCTGTATTCTGACTTTAATGGTTCTTTCTTTGGAGGTGGATAGTATTTTTTTTCTTTATAATTTATTTATAATATATTATAAATTTCATCATATTTCATTTATTACATATATATTCATTTCATTATAAATTTCATTATAATATATTTCATTTCATTATAATCCCTTTGGAATTGTCTTGGATCACTGTATTGCTAAGAATAGTTCAGCCATTCTCAATTGATCATTGTACAATGTTGCTGTTACTACATGCATTGTTCCAGTCTTGCTCATTCATTTTGTATCCTTTCCTGTAAGTCTTTCCAAGTTGTTTTTTTTTTTCTTGAAGGCATCCTGCTCTCATTCCTTATAGCAAAATTATATTGCATCATAATCATGTACCACAACTTGTTCATATTTCTTAGGTGGGTGACTCATAATTATAGTGGTCTAAGTTTAAGCTTACTCCTCACATGGAGGCTGTATTTGTGAAAAGGAGTGATCTAGGTTCTTTGAAGAACATTCTCTATTAACTGTCTTTACCATTTGAGAATAGTAGCCACTGTCTCCTCAAGCAGAAATTGAGGAATACTGATACTTTTCTTTCTTTCCTTCCTTCTTCCCTTCCTTTCCTCCTTTTCTCTGTCTCCTTTTCTTTCCTTTTCTCTCTCCTCCTTCTTCTTGCTTCTCCCTCCTCCTACTTCCTTCTTCTTCCTTGCTCATTTATGTCTGTTCGCTTATTTCTATTACCTTCCCCTCTAAAATCTGGGATGATTTACTCCCAGCACCCCATGGTTATTATTTTTTTTCTTGAAATATGGCTCTGAAAACATGGGTTTTAAAACCCCATTGTGTTTTTAATGGAGCTAACAGACTCCACCTTAAAACCCAAATCACTCTGGCTTTCATTAAATGGTCAATAATAGGTTTTAGCACAAAACGTTGTGACTCTCTGTTTATGTCTTAATGACTTCCTGTAAATAGCAACTGTTTTCTATACCTGCCAAAAAGTGTTAGGGTCTTCCCCTCCCAGATTATATCCTTGTGACAGTAATGTGAGACAATTTTGTCTTACCTCTTACCCAGTCCTTAGTCACTGCATGGATATGACCACAGACAAACTAAGATCTGGAGGCGGGGGGGGGAGACCTTAATTCAGAAAGGCCAAAGTCACACATTGCACCTTGGACCATCAATAGTCATCTTGACGTTTGCCTTGCCACTGGACTATGATTTCTATGGAGGAGAAAGTGAGGCTGAGGATTTGGTAAAGCTCTATGTCCCTCATATTCAATTTATGTGTAAGCCAAGACACCACCATAGTGATATCAGTCTTCAAGAATTAAGGATGAATAACAAAAATACTCAGGTAAAAGTTTTATTATAATCAATGAAAACTCTTCTTCTCATCTCAGGCTCATAAAGTATGATATGTGTCATTACCTTCCCCATATCCAGATAAAATAACCTAATGAATTTTATTCATTAACATTTAAGAATAAATTCCCTAAAATATTTATATATTATGAGTTCCCAAATTTTATCTATCAACTTGTATGAACCATGGAATTATCGGTCCTGTCTCTCTGTTCAAAAATAAATAACTGTTTAAATAAACACCCTGCTTCAGTCTCACTTCTCTTTTGACTGCCAGATATGATTTGAGGGTTTCTGGTTTAAAATGACTAAACAAAATTTTAACAAATTCATGTTTTGATCTGCTTTTTTATAAAGAAATCATTGCTGTTCAGTAGTGCCATGTATAGCTTTTTAATTTCATTTTTTATTTTTGCCTTGAGTTTAGATCTAATCACCACATCCTCAAAAAGAGAAAAATGAAATGAGGCAAATAAAAAATTATTCAATAAAATAAAAGGGACATTATAAAATAAAAAATCCCAAAAGTCAATCCTAAAATCAACCCCTCATGGGTTGGTAACCTCGCTATCTGTGTATAGAGTGCTATAATTTTCACAGATGCAAAAGATAAAGCTGCATTCAAAATTTACTTCAAGTTCCCATTATACCACATCAACCACAGGAAGGGAAAAGGAGGGTTTTTTTTGTTTTTTTTTTTAACAAATGACAACTAGTATATTGCCAAAGTGTGCCCATCTCACATTCAGTCTCCACCAGTCAGTTATCCTAAACCAAACCAATCTATGCATTCATTTCTCAAATTTTATATCAAAATCCTATCGGTTGGGTGAAATAAGTTTTCTTTAAAGAGTCTTCATTTTTCAAATACATCAATTTGCTAAAAACCTTTCAGGTAATTATTCCTTAAGGCATTTTCCCTCTGCATACAAAAGATGAAGGATTTAGTTTAATTTAGATGACTTTGGGGAGTTCAAAGTCTTTTGTACATTGAAGCCAAGTAAAAACAAATGAAAACCTACATCAATACATTTATATTCATATGACAATTGAAAGACTAAAACATTAGCTGAATTAGATCATAAAGGAAATTACAGGAGCAGTTTACAGAAGAAATGCAAATGATCAACTACCATATGATCTCTTCATTCACAATAAAATCTCTCTTTATGACCTCATCATTCTCATGGGTTTAATTATCATCTCTATACTGATGATTCCCTGATCCATACATTCAGTACTATTGCCAACCGATTAAAAAAACTGCCAAATATATATATTGAATATCTATCCCATAGATATTCTATGTCTCAACTTGTTCAAAAGTAAATTCAATTTATTCTTCTACTTTTCCCTCATTCCACACTTGCCCTTCTTCTGAAAATCCCTATTCCTGTCAAGAGAATAAATATAGGAAGACAGCAAAGTATAGTAAGAAAAATCATTGAATCTGGAGTAAGGGAACCTGGCTTCAACTCCCAAATTTGACTCTTCCTACCTATGTGACCTTGGACAAGTCATTTAACCTTCCCATGCTTCAGTTTCTTCATGCACAAATTAAGTGGTTGAACTAGATTTCTTCCATGGTCCCTTACAGTTCTGGATCTATGATAGTAAGATTCATCACTCCAGTCATTAGATTTAACATTTTGGTGACATCCTTGACTCCCACTTCTCTCCTCACCTATCTAATTAGTTGACACATGTTTTTCTTAAAATTACCTCCCCTCACATGTCCAGTCTTTTGTGATCCACATTCATAGACCCAAGATCTATAGTGAATTATATGTTATTCAGCACACATGACACTTCACTTCCTGTCCCTGTAACATTGATGTAGCAACTGGCAATGTTTAGAAATCTCTCCATCCTCACATGCACTTCTGAGTTTTCCCATCATTCTTCAATTCTCTGTTCAAGTCCTACTATCTGTAGGAAGCATTTGCTAGTCCTCACATTCCCCAGATAATACTGCATTCCTCTCTGAGATTATCTTCTATCAATGACACATATATTGCATAGGTATCTTATTATTTGCATATTGTCTTTCCCTTTAGAATTTAAGATTCTTAAGGCCAGGGACTATTTCTTTTCTTGTTGTCTTTCTTTTTATCCAAACCACTTAGCACACTGTCTAACATTGTAAGGGTTTGATACTAGTAAAGATTTAAATATGTATTTGATGCCTCAACCGTATCTCTTAGAATTATCCTTTTTTTCCTCTCTTGATAGTCTTGATCTCTAACCAGGACCATTGCAACAAACTCCTAATTAATCTTTCTGACTCAAGTCACTCTTCCCTCAAACCATCCTTCACACAACCACCAAATTGATTTTCCTAAGTAAAATATCTGACTATAATACAACCCTATACATTAGACTTCAATGTTTCCTTATTTCCTTTGGGCTCAAATAGAAGCTCTTTCATTCTACACTTCAACCTCTACAAAACTTGGATCTAACACCCTTGATTGGATTCATTACACATTACTCCCTTTCACATGTACTAAAGACCAAGCTTACTATCATTCCACATAAAAAGCACTGAATCATCTGTCTTGATACATTTGTACTGATCATCCAATATACCTGGGAAATATTGCTTGTACTTTTGAATCCCTAGTATATGTTTAACTAGACAAATCCAAAAATGTATATGTATACATATGTATTTGTGGGAGGGGGGAAGAGCGGTTATCATGCCATTTCCAAAAAATCCCAATTATACTATGACAGTGTAATTGTAATTACTATCTACCAGAAAAAATTCCAAAACAAAAAGACACATTAGGACAGCTTCAGGGTCCAAAAAATTTGTATTGCTTCTTAAGCAGTAGGAACAATAGCTGACTTCTGAAATATTTGAATACTCACCATCATATGAGGCTCAAAGTTTTAGAGATTAATCCTCAACTATGTATTATTTCCCTTTAATATAAGATCTTTAATTTGATCAATTCTAAAATCTAATATCTATAAGATAATAGACATACTGACATTTGTCTGATCATCTATAAGATATAGATCATCTATAAGATATTCTAATATCTGTCTCCTCCAGGAAACATAGAAAACTTATTTGAAAATCTCTGAGTAGGGTCAGTGGGGGCAAGATGGTAGCATAGAGGAATCACTATAGTTGACCTATTCCAAAATTCCTCTCTACAGAACTTTAAAATAATGTCTCAAATCAAATTTGGGAGCACTACAGCGAACAAAAGACTGAGATGAGACATTTTTCCTAGCCCAAGGCATCTTGGAAGGTATGAAGGAGAAGTCTGTGATACTGGAATTTGGGCTGGCCCAGAGGGCCAGCAACACCAGAGGTGGGGCTTGGAGTCAGTGGCAACAGCAGGAGCAGTAACAGTTTAGGAGCTCTCAGTCCAGAAATGGTAAAAGGATTAGAAAACTGGTCAGAAAGACATCAGAGAGAACCTCTGAGGTAGCAATGGGCACAGTAACTGACAACGATGGGCAATGGAGTTGCCCAAACCCACTTCTAGGTCACAGTTCCAGGGTGCACAGAAGCATCAGTACTTGTGTTCACAAAGGAAGAGGGAACCAGAGAAACAAAAGATCTGAGAATCAGAAAAAAAGTAGAGACATAGAAGAAGAATAATACATGTGGTCCTAAGTGAGTAGGGGCCAGTCATGGGCTAAGACCACAGGTAAGACCAGGAAAGCAGTGATAACACCTCTTACCAAATCAAGCCACCATGAAAGCACCAAAAATCTACAAAACCAAGAACCAGCTGTGAAAACAGCAGCATCCCAAACCTTAAAACATCGGGCAGTGCCTCCCTACACGAGATGAACAGTTCTTAACTTTGTCATAAATTTAAAAGTTAAGAAATAGGCTAGAAAATAAGCAAAACAGCAAGAAAACCGTGATCACAAAAAGCTACTATAGTAACATAAAAAGGTCAAGATTCAAACTTGGAAGACAATGACATAAAAATATCTACAAAGTCATAAAGAAAAAAGTAGATCAGA
>CM053582.1:245613080-245630283 GCA_028627135.1 Pseudochirops cupreus
GGAGGAAGAATACATAACTGGAGAAAATAAATCCTTAAAAGGAAAACTGGAGGAGATACACAAGCTAACTGAAGAAAACAATTCTTTAAAAATTAGAATTAGGCAAATAGAAGTCAATGACTCTATGAGGCATCAAGAATCAGTAAAACAAAATCTAAAGAACGGAAAAATAGAAGAAAACAAAAAAAAATACCTCATTGGGAAAATGACTGAACTGGAAAACAGATTCAGGAGAGATAATCTAAGAATTATTGGTCTACTGGAAATCCATAGTGGAAAAAAAGTGCATGGACAGTATCTTTCAAGAAATCAACAAGGAAAATTCCCCCTAGTTCTGGAACCAAAAGGTAAAATAGTCATCAAAATAATCCACTAATTAGCTCCGAACCAAGATCCCAAATTGAAAATATCAAGGAATACTGTAGCCGATTTCCAAAATTATCAGGTCAAGGAAAAAATATTGTAAGCAGGGGATGGAGTGAAGATGCTGGAGTGAAAGCAGGAACTCACCTGAGCTCACCTACAAATTGCTTTAGTTACCTCTAAAAAGTGAATCCAAACATATTTTAGAGTGGCACAGTCCATTAGGAGACAGAGTGTGGCAGATTTCCAACTCAGTTCAACACAGAAAATCCAAGGGTAGGGTCTGTTGAGCCAGGTGTGAAGAGTGCAGACTATAGCACACAGAGGGGCTGTAAAAGCACAAATCCAACCATAGCACAGCCAGGGTGAGCCCAGGCAAAAGGATTCATGCACTGCAGGGGAAATTTCTAAACCTCTCACTGCAGGGTAGGGGTGTGTTGGAGCTGAGTAAGAGACAATTGTAGGGCCAGCAGCAGTGGCAGCGGCTACTGCTGGGGCTATCAGCCCACCTACCTCAACATAGGGGAGCTAAGATGGTGGAGTAAACCTTAGGCACTCTCATTCCCCCCACATTGACCTTGAAACACCCAGAGAAAATTGCCCCAGGGTAAAATCCCGATATAGTGAAACCAGCAGGAGGCTTGAGAGATTTACAGGAAGGGTATGATTGTGGCTGTGCTGAGGCTAAAGGGGACCAATACAGGAAAGGAGGCATCCTGATAAGCCCCATCTCAGAGGACCAGCAGGAGATCCTGAATCCCAGAGGGGTAGAGCCAGCAAAAACTAACACTATAACACCAAGTGTGCCTTTGCACAGCCAGGGGAATTGGGAGACACCCAAATATGGTCCTGACTGTGAACATCTATGTGATCCTGGGAAATGAGCAAAGACCTGGCCTTGACCTTGGCCTCGCCACACACAAACCAGCTTAAGCTCAGCACCACGTGCACTGCAGAAACATATAGCTTATAACTGACAGAACCAGAGGTCACAGTACACAAAGTCAATAACCAGGTCCTAGGTCCCAGTATAAGAAGCTTAGGTCAGAGCTCTCTGTGCCCCAGAAACAGAAATCCACTCTAAAAAGCAGGAAACAGATGATCACAATGGGCAAAAAACAAATTAGAAAAAATAAAGACTTTAGAATCCTATTATGGTGAATGGGAGGATTAAAATTAATATTGAGAAGTGTACAACAATGACATTACACCCACACATGAAATATCAAAAGGGAATATATGAATTGTTCTCAAACCCAAAAAACATCCTTGGAAGAACTCAAGACAGATTTCAAAACACAAATTAGAGAGGTAGAACAATTAAACAATTATTTTGAAAACACAATTGATAAAATGGAAGAAAACAAATTCACTGAAGAGAACAACAACATAAAAAGTACAGTTACCCAAGTGGAAAAGGAAGTACAAAACCTAATTGGGGAAAATAAATCATTAAAAGTAAAAACTGGCGAAATGTAAAAGGATGTACAAAAGCCAACTGAAGAAAACAATTTGTTAAAAATTAGAATTGGACAAGTTGAATCTAATGACTCTATGAAGCATCAAGAATCAGTCAAACAAAATATATGGAATGAAAAAAAATAGAAGAAAATGTAAAATATCTCATTGGGAAAATAACTGACATGGAAGATAGATCCAGGAGAGATAACCTAAGAATTAGTGGTTTATTAGAAAGCCATGATGGAAAAGAGCCTAGACAATATCATCAAGGAAAACTGCCCCAAAGTCCTAAAACAGATGATAAAACAAGCATTGAAAGAATACACCAATCATCTCCTAAAAGAGATACCAAATTGAAAACTCCAAGAAATGTTGTAACCAAATAAGTACTCAGCATCTTGTTTCAGTTGAGCCTTGCCCTTGATTATATCAAGTCATTGTTAAGAAACAGAACTTGTGAAACCCACAGTGGGAGGAATTTGCTGTTACAACAGGAAGGAGTTGAAGAGAGAAGAGCTAATGACCATATGTAAGGAGAAGCCTAAGCTGGGAGAAAGTAGAACTGAGAAGGGAAATGGTTATGGAGGACAGCGCTCTGTTTGTCTGTTCTGTCTGTGTTGATTTTTGTTTGTGACACTTTGTGCAAAAGCCCTGGGACCTTACTGGAAGGCCTGAAATAGGATTTTCTTGTTTCTTTACAGAAGTCGTGGAGGAGGGTTTCAGAGGTCCTGGGACCATGCTGATCATGTGTGTTGAGTTCTCAGACCTTGTTGGGGGGTCTCTGTTGATTTCACAGGCAGATAGTGAATTGATGATGGTGCTGTCAATGAGCATGATTTTATTGACATGGTTAAGTTTTATCTTCCCAGAAACAGAAACTGTGAAGGACTTGAGGTGGACTGGACACTGTGAGCTTCAATATGGAACTGGATGAAAAACTGGATGAGGAGCTGAGAGCTGCCTACTTGTGAATCCAGATGATGATTGGGTAGATTCAGGCAGGAGCTGGATCCATGGAAGAGTAACCATAGAATTTATGAGCCAGCTTTGAGTCAAGATAAAAAAGACCATTCCTTGGGTACTTAATGGTGACTGAGAAGATCATGATTTACTGTGGCTTAGGAGTTGGAGAATTTTGTACTCTGTACCTTGCACTTCTTAAGGATGATTGGAAACTGAAAGATCAAGATAATGTGATCTAGGGGTGGAGAACTTTAACCTTTGTACCTTGTGTCCCCTAAGGAGACTTGCTCCTTAAGGATGATAGAGTGAAGGACTTACAGATTTATTATACTTTGTGTCCCTTAAGGAAGCTTACTCCCTAAGGATGATTGAGTTAGGGACTTATTATTACGTGGCCACATTGGTGAAAACTATGTGGCCACTTTAGTGAGAGGTTGTTATGTTATAACATTGTGAATGTTGTACTTTGGTTTCTGTGAATGCTTTGTCTTAGTTTATTACTGAATAAATAGTGAGTTCACTATACTATGCAATCAGAACCTTAAAGCTATTCACAGCAGCAGTCCTATGGGAAGCTGCTTGTTCTTGGCTTTATACTAATTTCCAGAATTATCAGGTCAAGGAGAAAATGCTACAAGCAGTGGAGAAAAAAAAAATCAAATATCAAGGAACTACAGTTAGGATCACACAGGATCTTGCAGCTTCTACATTAAAATGTTGGAGGAATTGTGATATGATAGTAAGCAATAGCAAGGCAAAGGAGCTTGGACTACAACAATGGATCAACTACCCAGCAAAATTGAGCATAATTTTTCAGGCAAGGAAATGTATATTCAATGAAATAAGGCACTTCCAAACCTCCCTAATAAAAGGGTCAGAGTTTAATGGAAAATTTGATCTTCAAAAATAAGACTCAAGGGAGACATAAAAAAGTAAACAGGGAACATACACCCACACATAAACTTGTTATTCAATAAGAGCAAATTGTTTACATGACTATGTGGGAGGACGATAACTGTTAATCTTGAGAACCATATAACTACTACAACACTTAAAAGGGATATACACAGACAGAGGGTGTGGATATAAATTAAGAGATGGGAAGAAGAAATTAATTAAGGGGTGAAAAGGGATTGTAATGGGAGAAGAGGAAAGGAGGAGGCAGAAAAGGGTAAATTACATCTCATAAAGAGGTACAAAGACACATTATAGTAGAGGGAAAGAAGGGAAATGAGCATTTTATGAGCTTTACTCTCAATGGATATGGTTAAAGGAAGCAAAAGCAAACTCCATTAAGTACAGGAATCTAACCTAAACAGACTCAACAATTTATTATAATAGAGGGAAAGAAGGAAGGGAGAAGAGCATTGTTTGATATTTACTCCCATTGGATTTGGTTGAAGGAGGGAATAACATACTTTGTTAAGGTATAGAAATCTAGGGTGCCCTCCAGGCAGTAGGAGGGGAAAGGAGAAAGGAAAAAGGGATGTAGTTAGAAAGGAGAGAAGAACTAGTAAGGGAAAAGGGTAGGAAAAGGGAGGGAGGCCTGATAGGGAATATTGCAAGAGGCAGTGGTCAAAAGTAAAACTCTTTTGAGGATGGGAAGGGAAAAGAGAGAAATAAAAACATAAATGGGGGGAAGAAGGGCAAGAAAATAGGATGGAGAGAAAGACACAGAGAGTAATCATAACTATAAATGTGAATGGGATGAACTCTTCCATAAAACAGAGGAGGATGGCAGAATGGATTAAAATCACAATCCTAGAATATGTTGTTTACAAGAAACAGATTTGAAACAGGAGAACATGAATAAGGTAAAGGTAAAAGACTGGAATAGAATATATTATGCTTCAACAAAAGTAAAAAAAAAATCAGGGGTAGCAATCCTAATCTCAGGCAAACCAAAAGGTAAAATAGACCTAATTAAATGAGATAAGAAAGAAAACTATATCCTGCTAAAAGGCAACATGAATAATGAAGAAATATCATTACTGAACACATAGGCACCAAGTGGTCTAGAATCCAAATACTTAGAAGAGAAGTTAAAGGAATTAGAGGAAGAAATAGATAGAAAAAGTATAGTAGTGGGGTACCTCAACCTCCTCTCTGAACTTGATAAGTCTAACCTCAAAATTAACAAGAATGAACTTAAGGAGATGAATAGAATTTTAGAAAATGTGAATATGATAATTCTCGGGAGAAAACTGAATGAGAATAAAAAGAAATATACCTTCTTCTCAGTGGTACATGTTACATACACAAAAATTGACCATGAACTAGGATATAAAAATCTCACAATCTAGTGCAGAAAGGTAGAAATATTAAATGGATCTTTTACAGATCACAAAGCAAAAAATATATTTATATAAAATAAAGGGCCATGGAAAGATAGATTAAAAACTAATTGGAGACTAAATAATCTAATCTTAAAGAATGAGTCAAACATCAAATCATGGAAATAATCAATAACTTCATAAAAGAGAATGACAATAATGAGACAACATATCAAAACTTATGGGATACAGTGAAAGTGGTTATTAGAGGAAATTTTATACCTCATAATGCTTACATCAATAAAATATAGAAAAAGGAGATCAATGAATTGGGCATGAAACTGAAAAAGCTAGAAAAAGAACAAATTGAAAACCCCCAATTAAATACCAAAGTTAGAAATTCTGAAAACCAGAGGAGAGATTAATAAAATTGAAATTAAGAAAACTACTGGACTAGTAAATAAAAAAGAGCTGACTTTATGAAAAATAAAATTGATAAACTTTTAATCAATTTGATTGAAAGAAAGAAGAAAATCAAATTACTATTACTAAAAATAAAAAGGGTTAATTCACCTCCAGTAAAGAGGAAATTAAAACAAGAATTAGGAATTACTTTGCCCAAATATGCCCATGCATTTGACAATAAGTGAAACAGATGAATATTTACTAAAATATAAATCGCCTAGATTAAAAGAAGAGGAAGCAAAATACTTAAATAGCCCCATTTCAGAAAAAAGAAATTAAACAAGTCATCACTGAACTCCATAGAAAAAAATCTCCAGGGTCAGATGGATTCGCAAGCAAATTATATCAACCATTTAAAGAATAATTAATTCCAATACTTTATAGATTATTTGAGAAAATTGGGGAAGAAATAGTCCCACCAAATTCTATTAATGATACAAATATGGTATTGATGCCTAAATTGGGAAGAATCAAAACAGAGAAAGAAAAGTATAGACCAGTTTCCCAAATGAATATAGATGCAAAACTTTTAAATAAAATATTAGCAAAAAGATTAAAGCAATGTTTTAGGAAAATTAAAAAAAATGATTGATTAGAATTTATTCCAAAACTGTAAGGATGTTTCTATATTAGTAAAACTATCAACATAATCAATCATATCAACAATAAAACTAGCAGAAACCATATGATTATCTCAATGAATGCAGAAAAACTTTTGACAAAATACAGCATTCATTCCTATTTAAAACTCTAGAGACATAGGTATAAATGGAGTCTTCCTTTAAATGGTAAGTATCATCTACCTAAAACCATCAGCAAGTGGGGATAAGTGAGAAAAGCATTTCCAATAAGATTGGGGGTAAAACAAGGATTTCCACTATCAGGCCTGTTATTCAATTTGTTACTAGAAATGTTAGGTGCAGCAATAAAAGAAGAAAAAGAAATTGAAGGAATTAAAATTGTCATAGAAGAGACTAAGTTATCCCTCTATGCAGATGATATGATGATAATACTTAGAAAATCCTAGAGAATCAAGCAAAAAACTACTTGAAATAATAAATAATGTTAGCAAAGTTGCAGGATATAAAATAAACCCACATAAATCCTCAGCATTCCCATATATTTCTAATGAAGCCCAACTGCAAGAAATAGAAAGAGAAATTCCATTTAAAGTTAATGTAGACATTATAAAATATCTGGGTGTCTAACTACCAAAACAAACCCAGGAACAATATGAACACAATTACAAAACACTTTTCACACAAATAAAATCAGATCTAAATAATTGGCAAAACATAAGTTGCTCATGGTTAGGCCAAGCTAATAAAATAAAAATGATAATATTTCCTAAATTAATACACACATTTACTGCCATACCAATCAAATTATCAAAAATATTTTCTAGAACCTGAAAAAAATATTAATATAATTCATCTGGAAGAAAAAAGGTCCAGAATATCCAGGGAATTAACGAAAAGAAATGCTAGGGAAAGTGGCCTAGCCATACCGGATTTTAAACTGTGTTATAAAGCAGCAGTCATCAAAACTGCTTGTTACTGGTTGAGAAATAGAGTAGTAGATCAGTGGAATAGAATAAGTATTCAAGACACTGTATTCAATGACTAATAATCTAGAGCTTTATAAATCCAAAGACTGCAGCTTCTGGGATAAAAAAAAGTCACTCTTTGACAAAAACTGCTGGGAAAATTAGAAAATAGTATGATAGAAACTGGGCATAGATGAGTATCTTACACTGTATGCCAGTAAAGTCAAAATAGGTTCACAGTTTATATATAAAGGCTGACACTATAAGCAATCTGGGAGAGCTAGGAATAGTTTACCTGTATGATTTATGGAGAAGGGAAGAATTTATGACCAAAAAAGAAATAGAGAACATTATAAAATGCAAAACAGATAATTTTGATTATCTTAAGAAGAACAGTTTTTTTTTTAAATAAACAAAACCAATGTAACCAAGATTAGGAGAGAAACAGAACATTGGGAAAGATTTTTACAACCAGTGTCTCTGATAAAGGCCTCATTTCTAAAATACACGAGAATTGAGTCAAATTGATAAGAATAAAAGTCATTTCCAATTGATAAATGGTCAAAGGATATGAACAGGCAGTTTTCAGAGGAAGAAATTATAGATATCCATAATCATAGGGAAAATGCTCTAAATCATTATTGATTAGAGAAATGCAAATGGAAAAACTGTTAGTTATCACCTCTCACTGGTCAGATTGGCTAAGATGACAAAACAGGAAAATGATACATGTTGGAGTAAATTGGGACACTAATGCATTGTTGGTGGAGCTCTGAGCTCATCCAACCATTCTGGAGAGCAACTTGGAATTATGCCCAAAGTGTTATAAAAATGTGCATACCCTTTGACCCAGCAATACCACATCTAGGGCTGTATCCTAGCGAGATCATAGAAGTGAGGATCCCTATGTACGAAAATATTTATAGCAGTTCCTCTTGTGGTGGCAAAGAATTGGAAATCAAGGGGATGTACTTCAATTGGGTAATGGCTAAACCTTGAGAGACTTGCATAAACTGATACTGGCTGAGTGAGGGGAGCAGAAGCATGAACATTGTACACAGTACAGATACATTGTATCTGTGATGACTTTGATAAACTGGGTTCTTCTCAGCAATGAAAGGTTGTAAGACTACTCCAAAAGACTCATGATGGAAAAGCTTATACATATCCAAATAAAGAATTAAAGAGTCTGAATGTAGACTGATGCAAACTATGTGTTCTCTCTCTTTTTTATTTTCTTCTTACTCATGGTTGAATCCATTTGTTATAATTATTTATGACTTGAGTAATGTTTAATGCGAAGGTATATATAGAATCTATATTGGATTGCATGCCACTTTGATAGGGGGTTAGGGGATAGAAAATGGAGAGGGAGGAAATTTGAAACTCCAAAAGTTGTAGAACTGAATGTTTTGTACTACAAATTAATAAATTTAAAAAGAAAATAAATACTGCAAGCAGCCAGAAAGAAACAATTCAAATATCGCAGAACTACAGTTAGGATCACACAGGACTTTGCAGCTTCTACATTAAAAGATCAGAGGGCTTGGAATATGATATATTGTAAGACAAAGGAGCTTATACTACAATCAAGGATCAACTACCCAGCAAAACTGAGCATTATCTTTCAGGAAAAGAGAGACATTCAATGAGCCAAGGGACTTTCAGACCTTCCTGATGAAAAGGCAAGAGGTCAGAGGAAAATTAGATTTTCAAATACAAGACTCAAGAGAGGCATTAAAAGGGAAACAGGAACAAAAGAAAAAAAGTTATTCAATAAGGGCAAACTTTACATCCCTATATGGGAGGATGATATTTGTTAATCATGAGAACTGTATATTTATTACAACATTTAAGAGGGATATGCATAGATACAGGGTATAGGTATAAATTAATTGATGTGATAATAAAAACCTAATTAGGGGTCTCCCATTGCAATGGGAGAAGAGGTAAGGAGGAGGCAGAAAAAGGATCAATTACATCACTTCAAGAAGTACAAAAACATATTATAGAAGAGGAAAAGAAGGGAAGAAGATGAATATTGTTTGAGCTTTACTCTTACCAGATTTAAATCAAGGAGGGAATAACATACTCAGTTAAGTATAGAAATCTAACTTGCCCTACAGCAGAAGGAAGGGAAAGGGAAAAGAAAAGGGAGGGGCTGGTTGGAAGGGAGGGAAGAAGTAGTAAGGGAAAAGTAAAAGAAAAGGGAGTGGGAGCCAACAGAAGGGAGAGGAGACTGAGGGAGGCAGTGATCAAAAAGCAAACTCTTTTGAGGAAGGGAAGGGAGAAGGGAGAAATAAAAGCATAAAAGGGAAATAGGGAATAGGATGGAGAGAATGTCACAGATAGTAATCACAACTGTGAATATGAATGGGATGAACTTTCCCATAAAATGGAGGTGGATGGCAGAACAGATTAAAAATGATAATCCTACAATATATTATTTGCAAGAAACACTTTTGAAACAGTGTATACACACAGGGTAAAAGGCTGGAGTAGAATATACTGAGCTTCAACTGAACTTAAAAAAAATTGGGGATAGCTGTCTTAATCTCAGACAAAGTAAAAGCAAAAACAGATAAAGTCAAAAAAGGCAAGGAAGGAAACCATGTCTTGCTAGAATGTACCATAGACAATGAAGTAATATCATTACTAAACATATATGTACCAAGTAGTAAAACATCCAGCCTCTTAGAGGAGAAGAAAAGGAAGTTAGAGGAAGAAATTGATAGCAAAACTGTACTATCTTTTAGAAAAGATAGATATGGTAGACCTCTGGAGAAAATTGAATGGGGAAAGAAAGGAATACACCTTCTTCTCAGTGGTACATGGCAGATACACACAAAAAAAATGATCATGTATTGAAGCATAAAACCTCACAATCGAGTGCAGAAAGGCAAAAATATCAGATGCATCCTTTTCAGATCATGATGCAATAAAAAGTATATGCAATAAAAAGCCATGGAAAGATAGATTAAAAACTAATTTGAAACTAAATAATCTAATTCTAAAGAATGAGCGGGTCAAACAAGAAATCATAGAAACTTACCAATAAATTCATTCAAGAGAATGACAACAATGAGACAACATACAACAACTTACAGGATGCAGCAAGAGTGGTTCTTAGGGAAGTTTTATATATCTGAATGCTTACATTAAAAAATGGGGAAAAAAGAGATCAATGATTTGGGCATGCAACTGAAAAAACTGGAAAAAGAACAAATTGAAACTCCCCAATTAAATACCAAATTAGAAACACTGAAAATTGAAGGAGAGATTAATAAAATTGAAATTAAGAAAATCACTGAACTAATAAATAAAACAATCTAGAAAGGAAAAAAAAAAAGACTCCAAGAAAAATTCCCAAATTAAAACACAGGAAAAGTTCAACTAGAAGTCCTGGATAATGTGAAGCAAAAGTTTTTAAAATACGGAAATATTTTAATAAGTAAATAAGAGTAATAGAGAGAAAAATGGCGAAAAGAAGGAGAGAATTTTTAAAAGGATTAATAGCTTTGTGGAAAAGGTAGGAAATCACATCCAAGAAAAAAAAAACACCTAGAAAGTTAAATATAATCAAATTTGAAATATTGAGTCAATGAACAATAAGAAACTAAGTCCAAAATCTGAATATCTAGAAACAATTAGGAAAAGGAAAATATAAGTTATCTCATAGCAAAAACAATCAAATAACATAAAAGTATATCTAAACTGCCTAAAAGCAATAAAAAAGGAGAAATTAAAGAGCTTAGATGTCATATTTCAAGAAATGTTTAAAACAATCTATGCAAATCTCTTAGAATAGAGGACAAGGTAGATATTTAAACAATCTACAAATTGCCCTTTGTATGTAAACGTCAAACTGAAGAGTATGAAGTATATTGTAACCAAAACATAGACATTATAGATCAAAGAAAAAAATACTTAAAAATCAAAACAGAAAGATTTCAAACATTGAGATTGCATACAATTTGATAGCTACTACAGGAAAGGAATAAAGAGACTCAATCTTAGCAAAGACGGAGAAGACACCAGCAAACTGAATCACAGAGATCAGTTGTAATTCCTAGATCTCTCAGTGCAGGAGGGGCGTGTATCAGAACTGGATAAAAGGGAACAGTTCTGTCCAGCATGTGTGGCAGCAGAAGCAGCTGCTCCTGGGGCTGTGAGTCCATAGACTGAATGTGTGAAAGTCAACTATTTATACTTCCAGGAACTAGCATGGCAGAATAAGCAGTAAGTCAATCTTACTCTCCTTTGCTGACATTGAAAAAACCATGAGAACATTACCCCAGGAAAAATCCTGGAATAGTGGAGCCAGCAGAAAGACTGAGTAAAGCAGATTGTTTTTCTTTGTTTGGTTGTTGTGTTGTTGTTGTTGTTGTTTAGTTCAGGAGGCTAGGGGGATTGACAAGAAAGGTTCATCTTACTGTGACTGAGAGGACCAGTACAAGATGGGAGGGATCTCACCAAGTCACTAGAAAGCTCCCACTTCTGAAGACCAGAGTGAAAATCAGAGTCCCAAAGTGGAGGAGCAGGCAAATGCCAATGCCAGAGTTATACTACTTCCAGCTCAGCACCATGTAAACTACCAAATCATTACAAGTTTGATCAGGTAGGATTTGTACCAGGAAATGGTACAGCATGGCTGGGTCAATATTAGGAAAACTATCAGCATAATTGATCATATCAACAATAAAACTAACAAAAAGCATATGATTGTCTCAATAGTTGCATAAAAAAGCTTTTGACAAAATACAACACCTATTCCTATTAAAAACACTAGAGAGCATAGGAATAAATGGAGTCTTCCTTAAAATGATAAGTAGCATCTCCCACAAACCAGCAGCAGGTATTATATGTAATGGGGATAGGCTAGAAGCATTTCCAATAAGCACGGGGGTGAAAAAGGATGTCTATTATAACAAGTTATTCAATATGGTACTAGAAATGTTAGGTTTAACAATAAGTGAAGGAAAAGAAATTGAAGCAATGAGAATAGGCAAAAAAGAAATGAAGCAATCATTCTTTGCAGATGTTATTAAGATATACTTAGAGAATCCTAGAGAATACTGTAAAAAAAAAACCCACTTCAAATAATAAACAACTTTAGCAAAGTTGCAGGATATAAAAGATACCTACATAAATCCTCAGCACTCCTATACATCACTAACAAAGTTCAACAATAAGAGATAAGGAGAAATTCCACTTAAAGTTAATGTAGAAATTACAAAATATTTGGCAGTCTACTTGCCAAAACAAACCCTTGGAACTATATGAACACAATTACAAAACACTTTTTACATAAATAATGTCAGATCTAAATAACTGGAAAAACATCACTTGCTTGTGGGTAGGCTGCGTTAATATAATAAAATGACAATTCTACCTAAATTAATTTCCTTATTCAGTGTTCTGCCAATCAAACTACTAAACATTAACTAATAGAGTTGGGAAAAATATCAAAATTCATCTGAAAGAATTAAAATTGCAGAATACCAAAGGAATTAATGAACATAAAGGAAAGGGAAAGTAGCCTAGCCTTACCAGATATTAAATTGCATTATAAAGCACTAATAATCAAAACTACTTGGTACTGGCTAAGAAAAAAGAGTGTTGAATCAGTGGAATAGGTTAAGTACAGAAGACACAGTACATAATGACTATAGTAACCTACTGTTTCATAGACCCAAAGATTCCAGCTTCTGGAATAAGAACTCACTATATGACAAAAATTGCTGGGAAAACTGAAAAATAGTATGGTTTAAAATGGGCATAGACCAATATCTTACATTGTACACCAAAATGAAGTTAAAATCAGTTCATGACCAAATATAAAGGCTGATACATAGCAAATGGGAAAAACAAGGAATAATATTTACTGTCAGATTTATAGAGAACAGAAGAATTTATGAGCAAACAAGAGATAGAGAACATAATGAAATGCAAAATGGATAATTTTGAGTACATTAACTTAAGAAGTTTTTCTACAAACTAAGCCAATGCAACCAAGATTAAGAAGGAAGCAGAAAACTGGGGGAAAAATTTACAACCAGTATCTCTGATAAAAGTCTCATTTCTAAAATATAAAGAGAATTGAGTCAAACTGGTAAGAATTCAAATCATTACCCAGTTAATAAATCATCACAGTATATGAACAGGTTGTTTTCAGAGATAGAAATTAGAGCTATCTAGAGTCATTTGAAAAAAATGCTCTAAATCCCTATTGATTAGATACATGCAAATCAAAACAACTCTGAGGTACGATATTGCAACTGTTAGACTGACTAACATGAAAAAACAGGAAAATTATAAATGCTGGAGAAGATGCAGGAAAATTGAAAGACTAATGCATTGTTGGTGGAATTGTGTACTGATCCAACCAATTAAGAACAATGCCTGAAGAATTATAAAAATGTGCATATCCTTTGACCCTAAAATACTACTTCTATGGTTGTATCCCAAAGAGATCATATAAATGGGCAAAGAACCTGCATGTACAAAAATATTTAGAGCAGTTCTTTTTGTGGAGGCCAAGATTTCGAAATTGAAGGTGTGCTCATTAACTGTGGAATGGCTGAACAAATTGTGGTATATGAATGCAATGGAATACTATTGTGCCATAAGAAATTATGAGCAGTCAGACTTCAGAAAAACCTGGAAAAATTTATATGAACTGATGGTGACTGAGGGGAGCAGAACCAGAAGAATTTTGTATGCAGTTATAGC
Organism: Pseudochirops cupreus; assembly: GCA_028627135.1. Classification (NCBI taxonomy): domain Eukaryota; kingdom Metazoa; phylum Chordata; class Mammalia; order Diprotodontia; family Pseudocheiridae; genus Pseudochirops; species Pseudochirops cupreus. Next base: position 245,626,884 of record CM053582.1, read on the forward strand.
CACATTGTGCCATGACTAACTTTGATAAACTTGGCTCTTCTCAGCAATGCAAGGTTCTAAGATAACTCTAAAAGGCTCATGACGGAAAATGCTATCCAGTCCAGAGAAAGAATTATGGAGTCTGAATGCAGATCAAAGAATACTCTCTTTTTTGTTTTGATTTCTTTCTTCTTTCTAGTGTTTCATTCCATTGGTTATAATTCTTCTGTGTGATACAACTAATGTGAAAATATGTTTAATGTGAATGTATATGTAGAGCCTATATCACAGTGCATGCCATCTTGGGGAGGGGAGAGGGAGAGAAAATTTGGGACTTAAAATCTTGTGAAACAGAATGTTGTGAACTAAAAATAAACACTTTTTTAAATTAAAAATATTCAGGACACACACACAGGGGAATGGAGCAGTTGCCACATGATATTACACAAGACAAAAGTATCTAAATGTATTACCAAGAAAAATACACACACCAAATCTGAGTACAATTCTACAGGTGGAAAATGGATCTTACTGAAATAGAGGACAGAAAAGAATTCCTGGTGAAAAGTCTAGTTGTATAGAATATTTGAAATATAAGCACATGAGTCTAGAATTACATTTAAAAAAAATCTAAACATGAGTGAGCAACATGGTACAGTAGATACAGTACAAGACCTGAAGTCATGAAGAGTTGAGTTCAAATTTGGCCTCAGATGCTTACTAGTTGTTTGTACTCAGCTTAAGTCCCTTAATGTTTATTTGTCTCAGTTTCCTCATCTATAAAAGAGGAATAATAATAGCACCTAAGTTCTGGGGTTGCTGTGAAAATCAAATGAGATAATATTTGTAAAGCAGTTGGCACATTGCCTGGTATATAGTAAGCCCTATATAAAGGTTAGCTATTATTATTAGCTAATATTATTGTATCAGACTAAATAAGGATTTATTGATTACATTCTAATATGAGATTATTCCTATATTCCCTCAGAACTCTATCATTATCAGGAGTCATTTGTTGCTCTCAGTTAATTGTGTCAGAGTCAACATGACACCCTGGATCTTAGCATATCAGACCTTTCTTTCCTCTAATATCTCCTAAAGTCTGCCCAAGTCATATCCATTGCTTCCATTACACTATCCATCCATCTTATCCTCTGCCAGTTCCTTTTTCCTTTTGCCCTCAGTCTTTCCCAGGATCAGTCATAAAGTGAGTCTAATTAGGAATGGGGCATGGGGTGTTTCTGTTATGGTTTGATGATCTTAAAAGAGAAAGAGAGGAAGAGAAATATTCCAGTAAGAAAAGGGAGAGGAAAGATGGGGAAGGTGATCTTATATAATTAGGGAACACAAACAGCATTCTATACAAACAAGGAGGAAGGACTGAATGGCATCTGACTGGCACTTTACTTCCACTCTGATCTGATACAGTCAAAGGAAGTAAGAATATGTACAAGTTGGGTTCAGAGATACATTTCATTCAGGGAAACTGGAGAATAAGGAAGCATGAGAAGAGTGGAATAAAAGGGAAAAATAGTTTATGTAGGTAATCTCTTTCTAAATTGTAAGATTAATAGTTTTAAGCAAAGCAAATTACTAAACAAGGGGTAGAATACAAAGATGAAGGGAAATGTACAATACTGTGAAACTAGGCTTTCCAGATTGGAAGGCTAGACTTCTCCCAATTCTTTGCTGTGTATATGTATACTTTTTAGGTTTAAAACATTTATCAAGTGAACCATTTAAATTTCCAAGGAATTTTTTAAAAATGTTTAATTTCGGTGTGCCTAATATCATGTTAAATTACAAATGAGCATGGAGGGAAGCAGCAGGAGGGAAATACTGAAAAACTGTATACAAATTTAAAATAATTTAGGTAGAATAATCTACATTTTCTAAATTTGGAAGGAAATTCAAAGAGACCCTAAAGAAGGTATAAAAAACATTTGTTCAAAAATAGCTATTAATAAAACTTTGTTTCTCATTTGTTTACATTTAGGCATTGCCTAAAAGTATATGATAGAATATAGTCCAGAGAATTGCTTTATTCCTTATTGTTATTAAGATAAACATAAAACTCTAAAATCCATAAAGATCAAATAGACACTTAGTATGTGTAGGGGAACTTTGTTTCAAAATGCCAACATAATTTCTGTAATTTTGGTGTCACTACTACTTCATACCTGTATATCTCAACATAAATTGTTTATCAGCTATTAACAAGAATCTAAACTGGGAAAAAACATTTTGTTAAGTGGATAATCAGGATAGATGCATTAGCCTTAGGAGATTTTTTTATTTATAAAAACACTAAAACAAAACTAGAAACCACTTAAGAGGGTGAATTTCAATACTGAACTAATTCATAGACGGGAAGAAGCCTCAACTCCATTAATATTAATGTATTTGATTTAGTTGCTCATTAGAATTAGAAAACTGAGTAAAATTGACCATGACAGAACATGCTAAAGGAAAAAAATGAATATGTTATAGGTAAATTTATTCCAAGAAATACCCTTATCCTTATTATTATTAATAATAATAATAATTATTGTCTCTTAGGAAGATATACTAACTTAGAAATATGAACAGGGGGACACAGGGGGGAGGGAGGAGGCAAAGGAAAGTATCCTGGATTTGTACTTCGACAAATTGTGTTCTAGCCCAACTCCAGGACTTCATATTTCTGTGATATCAGGCAAACCCCAATCTTTTTAGGTCTTAATTTTTTTGTTTGTCAAATCATAAACTTGACTAAACTATCCCTAAATTGAATTTTAAAAATAATTTAACAGTTTAAAATGTGTCAAAAGCATTGGAAGGAACACATTTTGATAAAGGAATTCTGGAACAGGGACTTATACAGTTCAACTCCTTGAGGAGGAGACTTTGTTCCAAATCACTTCTACACATAAAATCTTCCATTGACCTAAAGATTTGCTCTGTTTACTCTCTTCTGTTGACATTATGTACTTTTCCATATAGATAACAATGAAGACTTCGGATTCAGATTCAGAATATCTTTCTTCCCCTCATCTCTGGAAAATAACTTTTTTTGTTGTTGTTGATGTTTGCTTTATAAGAAAATACTGAGAGAAGGATGGGAATTGGACTTGTATTTTTATATTTAGAGATCATGATTAGGAAATTCCCTCTACTAATAAAGGTCAATACTTCCTCAGCAATTTCAAAAGTTTCAGAAAAAGATTTTTTAAAGAGTTATAACATTACACACCAAATGTGTATCAGAATCAGTATATAAACTGAGAGCTTCCTGGATATAAAACTAACCCCGTCCACCATACCACCCTCAAAAGAGATAAATTTGAAGAGCTTTAAATACTAGAAGGATCAAGGCTGTCCAAATTATAAAAACTGGCTCAGCTCTTTTATGTATTCTTAAAATCTACCCCCAAAATGTTGA
>CM053582.1:245630783-245662977 GCA_028627135.1 Pseudochirops cupreus
TTATGAATGTGTATCTATCCATCTATCTATCTATATATGCAATTATTATTATTATTATTGACTACATCCAACTGGAACTCAAGATACACAGGCACTGCAGTTGGGAGATCCATCCTGCCCTACCAAAAAGTGACATAGGAGAGAATAGACTGGGGGAGGGGGGACACACTGGGATGCCCTGTTTTGGGGTGGTGGGCGGGGGAAAGACAGGGAGAAAATATGTAACTCAAAATCTTGTGGAAATGAATGATGCAATCTATAATAAAATTTAAAAAAAATTATGGGTAATTACACTGAAATATTTAGATATATAATATAATTATATACAATTAAGAAGTTCACTTTCTCCTTTTTTTTCAATAATTTCTTATTTTTACTTTTTCTTTCCAGTTATGAGTAGGAAAAAAAAATCCTAACTATCAATAAAGTTGTATTAGAATGAAAAAACGCTCCAGGGAATATCTATAAGTTATTAAAAAAAAAATGGTTGCCTCAAAGGATCTTTGTAGTTAGCCTTTATTTCTTCCCCCTGCCCCCAACAAGAAAGAATACCCCACTATTTCAAACAAAACAGAGACATGGTATTGGGGTGCCTTTGCAGTACTCCCAATGAGCTCTCTGAGTATTTTGGTTTTATTTTTTCCCTTCACTAGATATCTAAAAAAACAAACAAAAAACACTCCACACCTTTTTATTATGTCAATAAGCAATGTAAAACCATGTGAATGTTTCTTCCAAATTACATTCCCATTAATATCTAACTTCTCTAAGGTGTGTATATAGATAAATAACTTATTTCAGAAAATATACAAGAAACGCATTCAAATATGTTGTTAATCTAAAAAAAAAAATTGTCTCCTTGGAGGGAATGCACTTATTTGAAAGATGCTACTTTTGCTCAAAATACTTTTGGGGACTCTTAGAAATGGCAACAAATTGCATTATCCTGAATGCCATCTATGAGAGCGTGACTTTGTCCTTTGTGAATGGAGTTGATTTCTGGAAATTATCCAAAATCATTTGTACTCAAGTCTGGTTAATAAAGTAGGTGATTGAGCTGGGAAATACTGTTTTTATCCCTAAACAGGTCAAAACTGGGTAAAAAGAAAAGTGATAGAGATGTAAGATTGTCTAAAAGTACTTCCAAAAGGAAATCTCAACATGTTTCAAATAATGATATAAGCAAAATAAGTATGTAACTTCATAAAAGAAGTGTTATTCTTTCAAGTTGTCATTTGGAAGCATAATTTTTATATATATGCAAAAATTAAAGAAAAAAGTTTCATTACTTTATAGTCAATTTCCCTCTCTCTAATCTATCTTCCACAGGGGATGGGGGGTAAACTAATCATCCTAAGCTTAATCCTGATGCTATTTTTCTCCTATCCAACATTAGCCAATTATGGCCTCTAAGCAGACAGTATGGCCCTTAGGGGATGGGAAGAAGATACTTAAGCAGTGATCCAGAAAGGGTATCTGGAAGGAAGGAGGCAGAGAGTTTACAGTACAGTAATATTTAGGCAGATTGGCTTCAATTGGCAAAACTATAGGAAGCATGAGGAAACTTAGATTTCATGTGAAGAAGATCCTTAAAATATCCACTATTACCAAATTTTGTGCAGGACCAACATTCTATTCATTCATTAATTAAATGAATATGGAGGACCTACTATATGAAAGAATACACACACACACACACACACACACACACACATATATGTATCTTGCTTGGTGTGTGTATATGTATATATATATATATATATATATATATATATATATATATACATATATATATGTTATATATATAATATACGTAAAATAAGATCTTTGTAGAAAAGAAGTTTATATCTGATACTAACTTTTCATAACGTACTAATGGTTATCCGAGGATTAGAGTATTATAGATTTCACATTAGAAAAAAAAATATCAACTCTCTAAAGTCCTACACTCTCATTTATATAAGGAGAAACAGTCCAAGAGAGGCTATGTAACTTGCCCACGGACTCATGGAGTCAGAAAGACCTGAATTAAAATCTACCCTTAGACCCTTACTGGCTATGTGACTATTAGTATACACCTTCACGCTGTTAGGTCAGTTTCATTATTATAAGAGGTTTAATTTTTGTTCTCAAACCTTAAGGAGATAGAGAAATGATAGCTATCATCATTGTCATACAACAGCAAGTGCAAGATTGCATATTTTATCTCTCTTAGCAAAAGTTACTTCATACTTATAATATTTTATGAGGTTTTTTCATATTTATGAGACTTTTTAGAATTTGCTAAAACCACATAACACAAAATAATTTTAAAAATTAGATTTTAAGCTCCTAGGTGGTATGTGATATCTAGTTTAATCGAGTTTCTAAAGTGCCTGTAATAATAACTCTTAAAAACAAATGTTTTGATGAGGATTAAGATGATATTGATAACTAGTATTTATACAGAACTTTAATGTTTTCAAAGTGCTTTATAAATAGTATCTTTACTAGTATCTTTATAGCATAGTATACTAAAGTGCTTTACAAATGGTATCTTTACACTATAGTAGTATTTTAGTGTAGCATTTTCTAATCACATAATTTGAAATTAGGTTTCCATTTTACATATGAGAAAACTGAGGCAAATAGAAGTTAAGTAACTTGACCACATAGTTAGCATGTGTTTGAGTCAGTACTTAAACTCACTTCTTTTTGACTCCAGGTCCAATGATCTATCCATTTCATCACTTTTCTTTCTTTTAATAGTTCTACAAAGTAGTAGCAAACACAGTGGGTTTTTTTTTTTAAGGGGCAAGTCCCAAGAACTAGATAAGGGAAGAGAAAAGTCTACTCTTAGTTTTGCTTCCTCATTGTTACTGAACTACTGCTGAGATTCCTCTAGGAACTTAAAAATGCCTTTGGCAGTAACCTAATGACGTCAGAGAACAGTACTGGGTCAGTCAATTTGTTGACAACTTGACATGAGTTATATGGAGAACACCTGCAAATTGAAAAGGAAGGTCCTAATGCTAAACTAAACTCAATCACCCTGCCAAACTTATCCACTTTGGTAAAAAAAGAATCTTGTTTTCTTTACAAGCCTGGATCTTGTTCTTCCTCCCATTTTGAAGTAAGCATGGAGTGAAGTCAATGTATATAACATTTCAACTACTTTACATTTCTTCTATCTTTCTACTCCTTACTCAAAAAAAGAGCCCATTGATTTTAATCATGAGGAAAAAAAAAACAACATTGAAATTTGACTAGCCACTTGAAAGTTTTCCTGAAAATTCTCATTCCAGGTGGAGACACATTACAAAAGTATCCTGGCACAATATACTTTTGTGGAGTAGATGTTGCAAACAATTTCCATTATGCAATACCCAGAGAAGTCCTGAAAGAGGTACATATCCTTTTTCTGAAATATCCAACTAAGATAATATGCCAAATAAAGATATGCATTTCTTTAATTAGGATAACAGGTTTATTCTCAGTGTTGTTTCATTTTTATGGTACTTAGACTTTCAACAGAAAAAAAGAACTGAAATATATAACAAGATAATTCAGGCTTTTTAATATTTATCCCTAAAAATCCAATTGATAATGGCAAAGTTATATTCCCCCCTTCAATATGCTAAGATATCTGCCTTACTTCTTCACTTCCCTTTTCATATGCACGTGTAATATGATGTCTAGTAATAAAATAAATTTTCTTCTTAAAATATTAATAAACTGAACTATTTTGATAAAATTTCTTTTCATGAAATTCTTCTATATAATTACATTTAACCATTTTAGATATTTAATAATCCATGTTGGGAAGAAAATCAAATCTGTAAATTAAAGATGCAAATGTAACAAGAAATACCCATGTATTCTTATACTATATGAAAATGATGGCAATCCCATCCCCTTTGCAAATTACATTTCATTCTATCTTATAAATCTCTAATACAAATATCTTTTAACATTACAAATAGTAGTCTGTGTTTGTATTTTCTCCCTCTACAATATGTGAGTTCTGAGAGGATAGGTAGTACATTAAACTTTACTCTGTATTTCCCAGGGCATAGCACAAAGATTACCATAGTAGTGAATATTTGTTATGTTGTATTGGTCCACTATATTGTTCACTAGTGGTGGTTTGTTTGTTTTTTTTTTTTTTTTTTGCTTTTTGGGAAGGGCAAGGTGGGAAATTGGGGTTAAGTGACTTGTCCAAAGTAAGGGTTAAGTGCTCTATTCACTGTGGCACCACCTAGCCTCCGCTAGTACACTATTAATAAAAAAAAGATAAATTATGAGTTATTCTAATATGATATAAAGATCTTTCATAAAAGAAAAGCTGTTTATATCTATGCTTATTTTTAGTAGCAGATACAAAAAGTCATTCCATTGGAGAGTCTATGCATTCCATAAGTTCATTGATGATGATAATAAAGTGTTACAAAGGAGAAGAGGTTATCATGCAGCCAAAAGAGCAATTATTTCAGAAAATAGTAAATAACATACCTTAAAGGATTAATGAAGCTTTATATTTAGTAGAATAAGAGAAATGTTTTTATTTTGGTAGTACAAATATTAGTTATTATAGTAAAAAGAACTATTTTTGACAATATAGGCATCAAATTCACTAATGTCCTCATAAGCTTCTTCCTTTGATTTTCAATTCTCTATATGCATGCTTCCTCCCACACAAAACAGAAAATAATGACATAGTTATTGTGATTGGAGGCATGTTAGTAAATCTCCAGACAATACAAAAAATATCTGAGAAGGACTATGCCTGCCTGGAATATACTTTTGATTTGCCAACCAATGTATCAAGGAGGGAAAGTATAGAGGTCCTTAACCATTCAGAGAAGAATAAATTGTTTCAGGGAAATTGTTTTGTTGGACACCAGTAGAGGTAGCTGGTAAAGTGAAGGAATGTGGAGAGGCTGATAAGTGATAGTGAATCCACTTATCTAATCATTTATCCATCCACCTATCCACCCATCCAACATCTGTTAAACCTCTAATAAAGATAATACAATAATACAATTAACAATAATGGAATATTCAAAATTGTGGGAAAATTAGAAAGATAAAGATGTAGTCCCTTTATTCCAAGAGTTTACTTTCCGTTAAATCTTATTCTTGGTACCATTTCTTTCACTAAATACCAAAATGGTGTTGAACATTTCACTAAATGTTTCTGGATCTCATTTGACTCATTTTCAATATAACAGGATTGGATAAGTTCACCTCTAAAACAACTACTAGTCCTAACCTTGGACATGAACTTTGATTATTATAATATACATATCATGGGTAGGTAGTATTTTTCATCACAGGTAATTAGAACTTGTCTTGATCAGAGTAAGTCTTTCAGAGTTGATCATCATTACAATACTGTGGTCACTATGTACAATGTTCCCTGAGTTATGCTCACTTCACTTTGCTTGAGTTTATATAAGTCTTCCCAGGAATTTGTGAAACCATTGTCATTCATCCTTTCTTATATTACAATATTATTTCATAACAATTATATACTACAACTTGTTCAGCCATTTTCCAATTGATGTGCATCCCTTTGATTTCCAATTCTTTGATATCATAAAAATGTGCTAGAATTATTTTAAAGAAATAAGTTCTTTTCCATCTTTTTTTATCTCTTTGGTTTACAAACTTTGTAGTAATATTCTTGCATCACAGATTATACACAGTTTTATATCTATTTAGGAATAGTTCCAAATTGTTCTGCAGAATAGCTGGACTAGTTCACAACTGCACCAATAGTTCATCTTTTCCACATCATGTTCAGTGTTTGTCATTTTTTCCCCCATACTGTTAACCAAGGTGATATTCATAGGGTGGTACCTCAGGGTTGTTTTAATTTTTATTTGTCTACTAAATCTTGACTTAGAGCTTTTTATATGATTATTGATAGCTTTGATTTCTTCTGAAAAAATGACTGTTCATATGCATTGATCACTTACCAACTAAGAAATTGGTCTTATTTTTTTTTTTTTTACAAATTTGGTTACCTATATATTTTAGAAATGAGGACTTTATCAGATAAACTTGTAAAAGACTTTTACCAGTTTCTGTTTTACCTTCTACTTTTGACTGAACTGATTTTGTTTGTATGAAAGCCTTTTAATTTTGTGTAATTATTCTCTGATCCAGCAAAACCAGTAAGTACTATGCCTGTACCCCTAAAGAGATCAAAGAAAAAGGACTTATATGTACAAAAATATTTATAGCATCTACTTTTGTTGTAGCAAAGAATTAGAGATTTTAGATTATCAATTGGGGAATTACTAAATAAGTTATGGCATATGAATGAGATTGAATACTATTTTGCTATATGAAATAGCAAGGTAGATAGTTTCAGGAAAAACAGACGTGTAAAGACCTGTAAATAGATACAAAATAAAGTGAAAAAGAACCAGGAAATCTCTGAGCACAGTGACAGAAATGTAATGATGATCGACTATGAAAGACTCAGCTACTCTGATCAATACAGCAATTTCAAATAACTAATGATAAAAAAAAATTCATCTCCAAAGAGATAACTGATGAACTTTGAGTGCAAATTGAAATAGAATTTTCTTTTTATCATTTTCTTTTGCTTAATGGTTAAAATTATGTTTTTTCATATTTTCTCATGTAGAACTGATACATTTTGCTTGCCTTCTCACTGGTTTAGTGAATGGTGTGAGGGAGAGAGAATTCCCAATTCAAAATTTAAGAAGAAAAGAATGTTAAAATAATAAATAAATCACATATAACTAAAAAAAAATCTCCAGCTTTGAGGTACCACATCTCACCAGTCAGATTGGCTAAGATAACAAAACAGAAAAATGACAAATGCTGGAGAAGATGTGAAAAAACTGGAACACTAATGCATTGTTGGTGGAGCTGTGAACTGATACAACCATTCTGCAGGGCAATCTGTAACTGTGCCCAAAGGGCTATAAATAATTACAAACCCTTTGACCCAGTAATACCACTTCTGGGGTTGTATCCCAAAGAGATCATAGAAGTGGGAGGAAGACCCATATGTACAGAAATGTTTATTGCAGCTATATTTGTGGTGGCAAAAAACTGGAAATTAAGAGGATGCCTATCAATTGGGGAATGGCTAAACAAGTTGTGGTATATGAATGTAATGGAATACTATTGTGCTATAAGAAATGGAGAGGAGACGGACTTCATATTTACCTGGAGAGGCTTATACAAACTGATGCTAAGTGAGAAGAGCAGAACCAGGAGAAATTTGTTCACAATCACAGACACATCGTATGTGTGACAACCAGCTTTGATAAACTGGACTCCTCTCTGCAGCACACAGCTATAAGACAACTCTACAAGTCTCAGGATGGAAGGAGATACCTACATTCAGAGAAAGATCTAGAAAGAAGAGGTTAAATGGAGACTGAAGCAATCCGCATGCTATTCTTCTTTTCCATGTTTGGTTTTCTTTATTTTTTTTTCCCATTGTTCACTCCATTGGTTAAAACCCTTTTATACAACCAGACTAATGTCCAATGTGAAAGTATTTGCAAATTCTATACTTGATTGCATGCTGCTGGGGCAGGGGTGGGAGGGAGAGGAAGGGGAGAAAATTCAAAACTCAAGGGATATTGGAACTGTAATGTGTAATCTAAAAGTAAGTAAACAAATCAATTTAAATATTAAAAAAATTTAAATCTCTTAATCTAAATTATTTAATATTCATAACCCTCTCTTATCTCCTGTTTGGCAATAAACTCTTCCATTGTCCATAGATTTACTAGGCAGATTTTTTTCCCCTTGTTCCACTCATTTATTGATGACATAATCTTTGTAACAAAATCATTTTCCCCCATTTTGAACTTATCTTGACATACAATGTGAGATGTTGGTCAATGTTGAATATTTGTCAAAATGTTATATAGTTTTTTTTTTCAAATTGAATTTTAGATTCAAACACCAGAACACAAATATAGAATAGCAAAAAGAAACAAAAAACATGATAAACTTAAATGCTGGAACTTAAATACTAAGTAAGAAAGGGGGAAAGGGAACATTTCATGTAGAATATAAGAGGGGGGTAGAGTCAAGATGGCAGAGTAAAAGCAGGGACATACCTGAACTATCATAGCAGAACAGGAGCAGGAGCAGGTTCTGTTGGACTGATTCACCTGCAACAGTGGCAACTCCCAAAACTTCCATGAGTCTTTTGGAGCTGGTTGAGACACAAGTGCAGAGCCTATGGCAGTGGCTGCAGCTATTCCCTAGCCTATCAGTCCACAGACTAAATGGTTGAAAGTCACCTACTTGAATTTCCAGGAGCCAAGATGGTGAAATAAATTCTAAGTTTACTCACTTCAACTTGATGACCTTGAAAAACCCAGAGAATATTGTCCCAGGAAAAATTCTGGAATAGGGGAGCCAGTAGCAGTAGGGGTACAACAGACTTTTAGCTTGGGAGGCTAGGGACATCAATGGGTAGGGTCCCTCTTGCTGTGGCTAAAGGGAACCAGTATAGGATGGGAGGCATCCCAGCAAGTCCCACCTCAGCAGACCAGCCCCAAGTGGGTGGAGCCAACAAGTGGCAACATCAAGACCCTGGTGTGCACAGCCAGGAAAATTGGCAGACACCAGCTCAGATAATGGCTGAAGCTATTCATGCTATAGCACAGCCTTAGAGGAAGAGAAGACTTCCAGTGGCCAAACCACACCTGCCCGACACTTCACACTGTGACCTTCAGTGTAACCCTGGGGGAAAATCAGAAAGACATCACCTGGCCATGATCCTTGGCACACAGCAGCCAGCTCCTGCTCAGCCCCAAGGGAGCTGCAGCATTATACAGCTTCTAGCTGGCAGAACCAAAGGCTACAACAAACAAAGTCAGTAAGCAAACCCCTAACTCCGAGCACAAGAAGCTTGGGACAGAGCCCTTCTGCCCCAGAAGCAGAGACTGGCTTCAAATTCCTGAAAAAAGTCAATCATGAGGAAGAAGCAAACTAGAAAAACAAAGACCATGGAATCCAACTACAGAGACAGGGAAGAGCAAAATGAGAACTCAGAAGAGGACAACATTGACACTATACTCACTTGGAAATCTCAAAAAGGAATGTGAATTGGTCTCAAATGTAAAAACCATTCCTGGAAGAGTTCAGAAGGATTTTAAAAGTCAAATAAGAGAAGTAAAAGATAAATTGACCAATTATTTTAAAAATACAATGAACAAAATGGAAAAAAAAACACACTTATGAGAAGAAATCTTTAGAAAGTAAAATTGGGGAAATGGATGAGGTACAGATCCCAAATGAAGAAAACAAATCAATTTTAAAAATACAATGAGCAAAATGGAAAAAAAAGCACACTGATGAGAAGAAATCTTTAGAAAGTAAAATTGGGGAAATGGATGAGGTACAGATCCGAAACGAAGACAACAAATCCTTGAAGACTGAAATTGGCCAAATGGAAAAGAAAATATGTAATCTAACTGAAGAAAACAATTTACTAAAAGTTAGAATTGGGCAAGTAGAATCCAATGTCTCTATAAGGCATAAAGAATCAGTCAAAAAAATCTAAAGAATGAAAAAAAATAGAAGAAAACATAAAATATCTCATTGGAAAAAAAATAACTGACCTGGAAAATAGATACAGGAGAGATTATCTAAGAATTATTGGTATACTGCAAAGCCATGAGGAAAAAAGAGCCTGGAGAGTCTCTTGCAAGAAAACATCAAGGAAAACTGCCTTGAGGTCATAGAACCAGAGAGTAAAATAGTCATAGAAAGAATTCACCATTCACCTCTTGAAAGGGAACCAAATTGAAAACTCTAAAGAACGATGTGGTCAAATTCCAGCATTATTAGGTCGAGGAGAAAATAGTGTAAGCAGCGAGAAAGAAATAACTCAAATATTGCAGAACAAAACTCAGGATCACACAGGACATTGCAGCTTCTACATGAAAAGATCAGATGGATTAGTATATCATATTCCATAAGGCAAAAGAGCTTAGACTACAACCAAGGATCAACCACCCATCAAAATTAGTCATAATATTTCAGGCAAGAGATGGACATTTCAGGCAAGGGATGTCCACACCTTCCTGATGAAAAGGCCAGAGTTCAATGGAAAATTTGGTCTTCAAATACAAGAGTCAAAAAAAAAAAACAGTAAAAAAAAAAAGAAAAGAAAAAGAAAAAAAACCTTATTGTTCAGTAAGGGCAAATTGTTTATAACCCTATTTGGGAGGATGATACTTACTAATCTTGAGAGTGGTATATTTATTATGACATTTAAAAGGGATATACATAGACTAAGGGTGTGGGTATAAATTAACTAATATGATGATAAAAAATGTAACTAAGGGGTACAAAAGGATTGTAATGGGAGAAAAAGAAAGGTGGAAACAAGAAAGAATAAATCATATCGCTTGAAGAGGCACAAATATTTATTATAATAGAGAGAAAGAAGGGAAGAAGAAGGGCATTATTTGAAATTCACTCTCATCAGATTTGGTTCAAGGAGGGAACAACATACTCTTTTAAGTATAGAAATCCAACCTGCCCTATGGGCAGTAAGAGGGAAAACAGGTAGGGGTGGTTTGAAGTGACATAAGAAGTAGTAAAGGAAAAGGGTAAGAAAGGGGAATTCTGGTTGCTGATGGAAAACTTGAAAGAGGCAGTGGTCCAAAGCAAAAGCCTTCTGAGGATGGGAAGGGAGAAAGGAGAAATAAAAGATAAATGGGGGAGGGGAAAACAGGGTGGAGAGAAAGATACAGATAGTAATCATAATTATGAATGTGAATGGGATGAATTCTCCCATAAAATGGAGGTGGATTGCAGAATGGATTAAAAACCATAATAATACAATATGTTCTTTACAAGAAACACATTTGAAACAGAGAGACACACATAGGGTAAAGGTAAAAAAAACTGGAGTAGAATATATTATGCTTCAGCTAAAGAAAAAAAAAATCAAGGGTAACAATCCTAATCTCAGACAAAGCAAAAGCAAAAATAGATTTAAATAAAAGAGATGTGAAAGGAAACTATATCTTTCTAGAAAGCATCATAGACAATGAAGTAATATCATTACTAATCAAATGCACACCAAGTGGTATAGCATCCAAATTCTTAGAGGAGAAGTTAAGGGAGTTACAGGAAGAAAGAGATAGGAAAACTATACTAATGGGGGATGTCAACATCCCCCTCTCTGAACTAGATAAATCTAACCTCAAAATAAACAAAAAAAGAAGTTAATGAGCTGAATACAACTTTAGAGAAATATATGAAATAGTCATAGAAAGAATTCACCATTCACCTCTTGAAACACTGAAAGGAGATAAAAAGTCACATATCTTCTCAGTGGTACAAGGCACATACACAAGCATTGACCTTGTACTGAGGCATAAAAACCTCATAAATCAGTGTAAAAAGAAAGAAATATTAAATCTATCCTTTTCAGATCACGATGAAATTAAAAATTGTCTGTAATAAAGGACCATGGAAAGATTGACTAAAATTAATTGGAAACTAAATAATCTAATGCTAAAGAATAAGTGGGTCAAACAACAAACCATAGAAGGAATTAATAACTTCATTCAAGAGAATGTCAATAACAAGACAACAGAACCATAATTATGGGATGCAGTCAAAGTGGTTCTTAGGAGAAGTTTTATACCTATGAATAAAACAGAGAAGAAGGAGATCAACAAATTAGACACGCAACCTCAAAAGTTAGAAAAAGGACAAACTGAAAATCCCCAATTAAATACTAAATTGAAATTATTGAAAACCAAAGAATAGATTACCAAAACTGAAATTAAGAAAACAATTGAACTAATAAATAAAACAAAGGGTTGGTTTTATGAAAAAAACAATAAAATTTATAAACCTTTAGTCAATTTGATAAAAAAGGAAGAAAACCAAATTACCAGTACTAGAAAAAAAAGAGTAAAAAACTATTTGAAATGATAAATAACTTTAGCAAAGATGCTGGATTTAAAAAAAAACCCACATATATCCTTGGCATTTCAATATATTACTAACAAAGCCCAACAGCAAGAGATAGAAAGAGAAATTCCTTTTAAAGTCACTGTAGACATTACAAAATATTTGGGAGTCTACCTGCCATGACAAACTCACTTGTGGGTAGGCTGAGCTAAGGCAGTGAAAATGATAATTCTATCTAAATTAATTTCCTTATTCAGTGCAATACCCATCAAACTACCAAAATTATTTTATGGAGCTAGAAAAAAATAATAAAATTCATCTGGAAGAATAAAAAGTCCAGAATATCAAGAGAATTAATGAAAGTAAATGTTAGGGAAGGTAGCCTAGCCATACCAGATTTTAAACTATATTAAAAAGCAGCAGTCATTAAAACTACTTGATATTGGTTAAGAAATAGAGTGGTGGATATGTGTAATATGTTACATACACAAGACACAGTTCTCAATAACTATAGTAATCTACTGCTTGAGAAACACAAAAATTCTAGCTTTTGGGATAAGAACTCACTATTTGACAAGAACTGCTGGGAAAATTGTAAAATAATAAGGCAGAAACGGGGCATGGACAAGTGTCTTATACTGTATATCAAAGTAAAGTAAAAATGGGTTCAAGATTTAGAAATAAAGGCTTATATTATAAGTAATCTGGGAAATGAAGGAATAGTTTACCTGTCAGAATTACAGAGAAGAGAAGAATTTTTGACCAATTAAGAGATAGAAAGCATTAGGAAATGCACAATGGATAATTACAATTACCTTAAATTCAAAAGATTTTGTCCAAAGTCAATACCCAATATTAGGAGGTAACCAGAAAATCAGGAAAGGATTTTTACAACCAGTGTCTCGGATAAAGGCCTCATTTCTAAAATATACACAGAAGTGGATCAAATTTATAAGAACGCACGTCATTCCCAAATGATAGGCGATCAAAGGATATGAACAGGCAATTTTCAAATGAAGAAATTAAAGATATCTGTAATCATATGAAAAAATGCTCTAAATCACTCTTGATTGGAAAAATGTAAATCAAAACAGCTCTTGGGTACCACATTTCACCTGGCAGATTGGCTAACATGACAAAACAGGAAAATTATAAATACTAGATAGGATGTGGGAAAATTGGTACACTAATACATTGTTGGTGGAACTGTGAACTGATTCAACCATTCTCTAGAGCAATTTGGAACTATGCCCAAAAGGCTATAAAAATGTGCATACCCTTTGACCTAACAATACCACTTCCAGGGCTATATCTCAAAGATGTCATACAAATGAGAAAAGGACCCATATATACAAAATTATTCATAGCAACTCTTTTTGTAGTGGCAAAGAATTAGAAATCAAGAGGATGTCAATCAATTGGGGAATGGCTGAACAAGTTCTGGTATACAAATGGAATGGAATACTACTGTGATATAAGAAATGATAAACAGATGAACTTCAGAATAACCTGGAAAGTCTAATACATGCTGATACTGAGTGAGGGGAACAGATTCAGATCATTGTACACAATTACAACTGTATCTGTGATGATTAACTTTGATATACTTGGCTCTTCTCAGCAATACAAGGTTCCAAGACAACTCCAAAAGTCTTATGTTGAAAAAAACTATTCATATCCAGGGAAAGAATTACAGAGCTTGAATGAAGATTGAAACAAATTATTTGATCTCTATTTTCTTTTTTTTCTTCTTTCTCATAGTTCATTTCATTGGTTATAATTCTTCTTTACAACATGAATAAAGTAAAAATATTTTTAATGTGAAGGTATATGTAGAACCTATATCTGATTGCATGCTGTTTGGAGGAAGGGGGGAGGAGAGGAAGGGGGAAAATTTGGAACTCAAAAGCTTGTGGAACTGAATAGTGTAAACTATAAATAAATTTATTTTTTCTTAAACATTTTTAAAAAGAACATGAAATACAAAATATGAAACAGTGAATTCTGATTTTAAGAAATCCTGTATGGTAAATAATACATGCTGTGTTGAGAGTTGTCCATCTTTTCTTTGCTTCCTTTTAAGTGTTCTTTTTCTCTGCTGTTCACATTTTTACTTTTTTCCCCATCCCCCCTTGAAAAGTATAATTAATTGGGGATATATTTCTCTATAGCTATAGATATATACATACACATATACATACATATATAGACATATACTTTCCCAATCTGTTTTTATGTTTGTGCATATCTCATTTCCTATCCATCCTGCTTCCTCTATTTTAGTTCTATACTCTAACTTGCTCCTCTATTACTTTCCACCCCCACCCCAAGGATCCCTCCCCTATCCTCCCATTCCCATAAATCTAAACACCATTCTATAGCCATCTATAACCTATTATATAGATAGATAGATAGATAGATATAGATATACATATGTATATGTATATGTATATATATATATATATTCCTGTTAAACCCATTCCCAATGAAAGTAGGTTACCAGAACTACCAGCCCTCCTCCCCCACTTAGTTCCTCTGTAACAATTCTTCCACTTGCATCTCATTTTTTCTAAATTAATTACTTCTTTTAGGGGCTACTACAAGATTTTACTTTTAAAATTCATATCATACTTAGGTTTACTCCAGTTTTTCTTGTGAGTTACACAACTATTAATGAGAATCTTAGTCATACATCTGCATTTTACCTATATAAAAAGTAAATTATCTGTCCTTAATGAATCCATTTTAATCAAAGATCGGTAAGTACTTTATGTTTCTCGGCTCTTGTACGTCAAGTCTTCTACTAAGTTCAAAACTTCTATTAGTTTTTTTCTGTGTTTGTTTACCAAAGTCTGACATATGATCAAATGCACAGTATTTTTCCTTCAGGAATATGTTTAACCTTGCTGAGTATGACATTTTTGGTCAGAGCCCCAGTTCTTTTATTCCTCAATATATATAGTGTTCTAAGACCTGTGGTCCTTTAATGTCTCCAGTGCTAGGTCTTGTGTGATTCTAGATGTGGAGCCTTCATATTTAAATTATTTTATTCTTTTTGCTTTCAATAGTTTATTCTTGAGCTGGGGGTTTTGGAATTTGACTACAATATTCCTATGAGTTTTCCTTATAGGATCTCTTTTAAGCGGTGATAAATAGGTTTTTTTTTTTCTATTTCTACTTTCCCCTTGTTCTAATGCTTCAGGCCAATTTTCTTTAACTATTACTCATATTAATGTATCAAGATTCTATTTTTGATCTTATATTTCCATTATTTCAATTACTTTTACATTTTCTCTTGATCTATATATTTGTTGTTTGTCTTATGTTTCACTTTCTCTTCTATTTTTCATTATTCATATTTTGTTTAATTATTTCTTGAACTGATAATTTCTCTGGCTTTGTCTTGCTCAATTCAAATTTTCAAGGTGTTGTTTTCTTCCTTACACTTATAGAACTCATTTTTCCAATTGGTTGACTTTGCTTTCATACTCTTTTTGTTTTTCTTGAATTATTCTTATTTTTTTAGTTTTTCCTCTATCCCTGTCTTTTGATTTTTAAAATTTTTTTACAAGACCTTCTATGAATTCTTTTTGGCCTGGTGACCATTTGACATTCCTCTTTGTTGTAGAAGCATTTATTTTTTGCTTCAATATCCTCCTCTGAAGATGAACCCCTGTATTCTCTATTCTCATGATAACTTTCTTTTTTTTTTTTACTTTATAAATATTGTTTTATTTGGCCTTTCTAGTAAGCATAACAATAAGTAAATAAAATAAATAAATATGACATAAACAACACATCTTACAAACAATAATTACTGCTTTAAAATACCCTTCCTAATCAACACATTAGGAAAACAAAGCTCAGAAAATAACTTTCTCAAATGTAGCCCAGCTAGTGAGCTTCCAAGGCAGAAGTTTAATACAAGTCTCTCTCTAGCGCTCAATCCAATGCACCACCCTGTCACATAGCGATGGTAAATATGATTGCTTAGATGCCATTGCCATCATGTTTTTTTTTTTTAATGATGAAGATGGGGGGAGGGCTTTTTCTTTTTCTCCCCAATTTATCATGTATTTTTAGTTTTCAACACTCATTTCCACAAGATTTTGAGTTACAAATTGTTCTCCCAGTCTTTTCTCTATCCCCACCGCAAAATAGTGAGTCTACTTAATACCCCTTCCCCCAATCTGTTCTCTCGTATATGCTCCCCCTTTCCTCCCTAACATTCTAGTAGGGCAAGATGGATTTCTACACCCCAGTGCCTGTATATTTTATTTCAAAGTTGCATGTAAAAAACCTTTTTTTTTTAACATTTGTTTTTAAAACTTTGAGTTCCAGATTCTTTCACTTCTTCCCTCCTGACCCACCCCCACTGGGAAGATAAGCAATTCAATATAGGTTGCACATGTGTAGTTATGCAAGACATTTTCAGAAATATTTACATTGTGAAAGACTAACTACATTTTCCTCCATCCTATCCCACCCCCCACTTGTTCTATTTTCTCCTTTGACTCTGTCCCTTTTCAAAAGAGTTTGTTTCTAACTACCCTCTCTCCCAATCTGCCTTCCCTTCTATCATCCCCGCTCTTATCCTGTAGGGTAAGATACCCAATTGAGGGTGTATATTATTCCCTCCTTAAGCCAAATTCAACAAGAGTAAGGTTGACCCATTACCTTTCACCTTCCTGCTCTTCCCTTCCATTGTAATAGTTTTCTCTTGCCTCTTTTATGAGATAATTTACCCTAACCTCTCTCTCCCTTTTTCCTCTGAATGTATTCCTCTCTCAATGCTTAATTTTATTTTTTAGATATCATCCCTTCCTATTCAACTGATTCTGCACCCTCTGTCTATGTATACATGTACACATATGCACACAAACACACATACACACACATATATATTTATACACACGTACACCCTCCTATACATACTTATATATTCCCTAAAACTATCTTCATACTAAGAAATGTCTCATGAGTTACAATTTATCATTTTTCCATGTACAAATTTAAATAGTGCAACTTTAATAAGTTCCTTATGATTTCCTTTCCCTCTTTACCTTCACATGCTTCTCTTGCTTCTTGCATATGAAAGTCAAATTTTCTGTTCAGTTCTGTTTTTTTCATCAAGAATGCTTGAAACTCCTCTATTTCTTTGAACTACCATATTTTCCCCTGAAACATTATATTCAGTTTTGCTGGGTATGTAATTCTTGGTTTTAATCCTAGCTCCTTTGACCTCCAGAATATCATATTCCAAGCCCTTCTATCCCTTATTGTAGAAGCTGTTAGGTTTTGTGTTATCTTGATTGTGTTTCCATAATACTCAAATTGTTTCTTACTGACTGCTTGCAGTATTTTCTCCTTGACCTGGGTACTCTGGAATTTGGCTAGAATATTCATAGGGGTTTTCTTTTAGAGATTTTTTTTGAGAGGTGATTGGCAAATTCTTTCAATTTCTATTTTGCCCTCTGGTTCTAGAATATTAGGGCAATTTGGCTTGCGAATTTCTTGAAAGATAGTGTCTAGGCTCTTTTTTCTAATCATGGCTTTCAGGCAGTCCAACAATTTTTTTAAATTATCAATCCTGGATCTATTTTCCATGTCAATGGCTTTTCCAGTGAGATATTTTGCACTGACTTTTATATTTTCATTTCTTTGTATCTGTTTAATAGTATCTTGATTTCTCATAAAGTCATTAGTTTCCAATTGCTCCAATCTAATTTTGAAAGAATTATTCTCTTCAATGAATTTTTGAAATTCCTTTTTGATCTGGCAAATTTGGATTTTTAAGGCATTATCCTCATGGGCTTTTGGGGCCTCCTTTGCCATTTGAGTTAGTCTATTTTTTAAGATGTTATTTTCTTCAGTATTTGGGGGGTCTCATTTAGCAGGCTGTTGACTTGCTTTTTATGATTTTCTTGCATCATTCTCATTTCTCTTTCTAATTTTTCCTCCACTTCATTTACTTAATTTTCAAAATCCTTCCTGAACTTTTGCATACCATATAACCAGTCCATATTTTTCTTGGAAGCTTTTGATACAGGAGTTCTGACTAAATTGTCTTTCTCCCATTCTATGCTTTAATTCTTTTTGTCCCCCAAAACAATTCCATGGTATGATTGTGCTTCCTCTGCTTGCTCATCTTGCCAGACAATTATTTGACTTTTGAGCTCTTTGCCATGGTAGAACTCTGCTTCCAGAGTGGAGAGAGTGTTGTCCCAAATTGCTGTGGTTTTTGCAGCTGTCGGACCTATTAGGAGGGTGCCCACTCTACATCTCCCATAATCTCTGGTACAGTGGCCACACATCTCAGGACCACTACCCAAGACCATGATCCAGATCCAAGCAGGTTAAAGCAAGAGGAATTAACTTCTGAATGATTTCTTCATACTACTAAGTTCTGTAGGGCAAGAGCTCTGAAGGCAGTCACACAGAAGCAGCTGCAGCCAGAGTGGCTCAGCCACTTCTTGCCTCAGGGGCTGGGGCCAGACATTGCTCTTTCTTTACCTGGTTCCAAAACAGTTCCCCACTGATCGTTTACTTTTTCTTTGGCTTTTATGGGTTGAGAAGTTTGGAAAACACCACAGCTGCTGGTGATTCACTCTCCTGAAGTCTGCTCAGGCCAGTTTGTCAATAAAGTTCTATAGTTGAATTCTTACTCCTTTGCCTATGCATTTTTAATGGCAATAGCATAATTTTTGTAATCACCTCTAGCCCTGGGGTATGGCAGATAGTTCCTCTTGCCCCAAATCTTGAGACCTTCCCTTTGGCATGGAATCAAAGCCAAACTTCCAACTGCTTGTAAGTGCCCATAGCTAGGGACATTCTGGCATATTGCTTCTTCATTTACCAGGTATGTGCTCTTCTCTTCTTGCCTCAGACACTTGCATTCCTTGTGAGAACAGGTTCCCTTGTTCTTTCTGGGCTCAGACACCCAACTCCCCTCATTATCTCTGTGGTTGGGGCCAAGGCAACATTCCAAAACAACTACCCCCAGGGTTTGCCTCTTGTTGTTAAAGTTGACCCTAGCCTGGAAGTGTTTAGTCTTCACAGGGACCAAACCTCATCCTGGGATTTTTTTTCTAATCTTAGATTGTTCGAGGAAGACTCCTGTTGTGCTCTGACTCTTACTTATTTTTATCAATATTTTGTTTGCCCTAAGTTGCTATTTTTCTCTTATTGGGGGGAAAATATTGAGAGCCTGGAATTTTATGACCTACACTGCCATCTTCCCAGAATCCTCCTCTGCTTTACAGTTCTCTCAGTAACTTTTGTCACACATGGACTTTTTACCCTATCCTCATCCTCAGCTTGTTTTTTTTGGATTTGCCTAACAAGAGATTACTATAATAATTTACTACCGTGTACTATTTCTTGGTACCAGGTAATTTTGATGATTAGAGTTTTCTACTATAGTTTGAATTCCGGCACTACTAGGCTTACATACACTGACACTTTTTTTTTTCCCATTGATTCACTTGATATTCTTGACCTTCTGTTGTCTCAGGGGAATTTTCTTACTATTTTTCTAGATCTACAAAATAATTCTTTCATATTTTGGATGACCCTGAATAAGTAAATAAGCTTAGGTGTAATTGTCATTTTTTAGCATAGTATCTCAGCCTACTCATGAGAAATTAATACTTCTTCAATTGTTTAGATCTGACTTTGTGTGAAAAGTATTTTTTTTAATTGTGTTCATATAGTTCCTGATTTTAATTGGCAGGTAGACTCCAAAGTATTTTATATTTTTTTTACAATTTCTCTTTCTACTCCTTCCTACTGAGTTTTATTCATGGCCTATAGAAATTCTGGTGATTTATGTAGGTTTATTTTGATCTGGGAACTTTGGTAACATTGTTAATAATTCCAACTAGATTTTTAGAAGATTGTTCAGGGTTCTCAAATTATACAGCCATATCTTCCAAAGAGTAAAAGTTTTATTTGGCCATTTTCTGTTTTATTCCTTATATTTTGTTTTATTGCTATAAATAGCATTTATGCTACAGTACTGAATAATAGTGGTGATAATGGATATCCTTGCTTCACTTCTGATCTTATTGGAAAGTCTTGAAGTTTATGTCAATTACAGATGTTTGCTGTTGTTTTTAAATTATTATTTGTCAACATTTTTTTAAATTTTGACTTCCAAATTCTCTCTCCCTTCAAATCCTTTCTCAACACACTGAGAAGGCAAGCAGTCTATTATCAGTGATTCATGTGAAATCATGCAACACATAGTTTTATATTAGCCACATTCAAAAACAAACAAGAAAAATTAAAAGTGAAGAAATATGCTTCAATTTGCACTCAGAGTTCATCAGTTTTCTCTCTGGGGGTAGAAAGAATATTTTTATCATGAGTCCTTGGAAATTATCTTGAATAAAGGTAATGATTAGAGTAACTAAGGCTTTCACAGATAGTCAAATTTACAGCATTGTTGTTAGAATGCACAATCATCTCACAGTTCTCAATTCATTTTGCATAAGTTCATATAGGTCTTGCCATATTTATCCTGAAATCACCCACCTCATTATTTACTACAGTACAGTTCTATTACATCACAACCACATGCTACAGCTTGTTTTGCCATTTTCCCAATCAATGAATATCCTCTCAATTTCTATTTCTTTGTAAACAGAAAAGAGCTGTTATAAATATTTTGTACATATAGATCTTTTTTTTTTCTTTTTATTTCATCTATTTAAGATATAAACCTAGTAGAAGTATAGTTGTGACAAAAAATTTGCAGTTTTATAGCCGTTTGTCTCTAGTTTCTAGTTGTTCTATAGAATGGTTGGACCAGTTCACTACTTCATCAACAACTCATTAGGATACCTGATTTTTTCCTCATCATCTACAGAATTTGTCATTTCTGATATGTGTGAGGCTGTATATCAGAGTTGTTTTAATTTGCCTTTTTCTAATCAATGTCTATTTAGCCAAATTTTATATGATTATAGAGAACTTTGATTTCTCCTCATGAAAACTACATATTTGTATCATTTGACTATCAATTGGGAAATGACTTTTATTTTTATGAATTTGATTCCTTTCTATATTCAGTAAGTATATGAGAAATAAAACTTTTATTTGATTTTGCAAAACCAAAGAAAAAACATTTTACTTCATTGTCAATGGTAACTTTTAACAAAAAGTTATTTCTCTTATCCCTTTTAATTAAGCCTATTTTTGCATTTGCTTTGTCTGAGATCATGATTGCTATTCCTGTCATTTTTTTTAGTTCCGCTTAGCATATTAGATTCTACTCCACTCTTTCATTTTAATTTTGTATGTGTTTGTTTCAAGAGTATCTCTTGTTAACCATGTATTATTGGATTCTGGTTTTCTAATTCATGCTATCTGATTCAGTTTCATGGGTGAGCTCATCCCATTCACTTACATAGCTATAATTACTAAATGTATGTTTCCTTCTAACCCATTTTCTTCTGTTTGTTTTTATCATTTTCCTCCTCAAATATCTATTTTGCCTCTAACCAGTGACTCTCTTAATATGTTCTCCTTTTATCATCCCTCTTTCTCTCATTCTTTTCCCCTCCTAGCTCCATATTGGCTAAGTTACATTTCTAGAAAGGACTGAGTGTGTGTGTGTGTGTGTGTGTGTGTGTGTGTGTGTAAAATTCTCTGTATATATGCCATATGTATGTATATATGTATACATACAGAATATATACAGGGAATTTTTTTTCTCATTTTATCTCTCCTTTCCCTCTCATTCCATCATGTCCCCCTATCTCACCACTTCCTTTTTGTACATCATTCCAACAAGATTCCAACATGACTGACTCATATCCATGCCTATCTGTGTTACTGAGGCCAAGGATGTCATTGGTATTTTTAGCACTTGGCTCATTAACTTCCACATAGTAGTAAGGACTTAATATATTCACTTCTGTTCATTAAAGTCAGAGACGCTTTCTCTTTTTCATTTCTATTTTTGACATAGGCTGTGATATATGAGTTTTTCCATTCACTCATTCATTCATTCATAAACTGTAAATGCACAGCAGAATAACAGCCTAAATAAAATTTCTCGATTTTAAATAAGTGTTTCAACTTGCTGAGCACCTTTTGGTCCTTGTAAATGTGTATTACAGCACTAGATTATTCAGCTATATCATTGCCATGCCTCTAGGTCCTGAAAAATTTCGATGACCTGCTCAATATTTTATAAATAGAAATAGAATTTTATACCAATTACTAATAAAAAGCAACTGACGGAAGGCATACACATAGCCTTATACACATTTCCCTTTTACCATTATAAGTATTTTAATATAAAAGGGATTAGTATCCCTTAAATTTTATCTGGATATTAAGCATAACTGATAGCATATTGACAAATATTAATTCGAAAGTTTTATTTTATCTTCTATATTACAAATGGATTTATTTTGCTGTTTCAAATGAATTTTGTAACAATATAGTCTGATGTATTTTCACTTCAATGATACAGGAAAGTATCTACTAAATGGTAATATTACTGTGAATAGAATAAAAATAATATATTAAAATTTCCATTTTCTGCTGTTTTATTGTAGTAATCTCTTTTCAACAACTAGACTTCCTACATTCAGGCATATGTGCCCTATTCTATTTTACAAACAAAATTTAATGTAAACCAAGACTCTAAAACATGGCCTACATAGCTTTGAAAGAACCAAAAATAAAACACTTTAGTCTATTCCTCATCAGCCTTCTGCTAAAGATAACAAGACAACCAAATCTAGCCTTTTAACGCCATGCACAAGCAGATTCCTAAAAGAATACTACTGTTAATAGCTTTTAAGGTTCAGGTTACACAGTATAGTGAACACTCCATTTATTCCATTACTAATCAAGGCAAACATTCACAACAAATCACAATATCCACAACATTACATCTTATCTCTCTCAAGAAAACTCCAACTCAGTTCTTCAGCCCAGAGTATTGAGTTCTAAGTCATTTCTATATGAAAGGAAATATGATATCGCCCATAACAAACTAGCATTAGAGACAAGGTGTGGGTTCAAGTCCTGCCTGACATATAATCATTGCATGACCTCGGAGAAATCACTTAATTTCTACACAAGTAACTTTATGATTCTGAGTTATAGAGCATGTACCAACCTATACCACTGAGAAAATATCTCAAAAGGAATTCTTTGTATGGATCAAATTATGGGACCAATAAGGAAAAGAATTTAATAATGATAATAATAATAATAATAATAATAATAGTAATGAAAGGGTCACAGCTCTTCAAATATTAATCAAACACTGCCATTTCTAAACCTGTCCATACATTGTGCCATTACTTTATCTACATTATTTCTATTTCTTATTATTCCCTCTGCCTCTTAAATTTTACCATTTTTCAAGACTAATACCTTGGTCCCAGTGTCTGTTTTCTTATTCACTAGATCTCATGAACTCCTGTCACTTCAACTCTCACTCCTATGTAGAAAATTCTAGCTCTGAGCTGCAATCTCCCATTTTCAGCAACCTGCTCTACATTTAGCAGCATCTGGTGACATTTCTATAGCACTTTATACTTTGAAAGTACTTTATCCTCCTTACTTCATTTGCATTTCTCAACTCTTTCAGGTAAGTCTTATTGCTTTTATTATCCCCATTTTATATAAAAGGAAATTTAGGCATAGGAATGTGAAATAACATATTGTAGGTCATACAGCTAGGAAGTATAATACTGATAGTCTAAACTCAGGGATTCAGTAATCCAATGCTCTGTTCTCCCCATTTCACCTTGCCTGCCTTCCATTCATATGACCTCCACTCATCTAGTATACAACACCTCTAAAATGAATCTATTATGCTCAGTGAATACTTCTCTTAATAGAAGCACAGTACTCCTACTAAGTTTGGATTGTCCTTTCTTATTTTTATCGCTTCTTTTAAAACTTCCATATCACCCATTGCCATTTTAATTATCTTCTGTCATTGTTTTGAACTGATATTGTAAACTTTGTTACATATTTTTTATGTTTTCATGACTTGCTTCATTAACAAATTGATGCCAATAAAAAAGCATTTATTACATGCTTATTGTACACCAGGAATGTGCTATGTGATCCTGAGAATGCAACGGGAATAAACTCTTTTAAATAGTTTTGTAACATATATGATACCTAATGGAGTACACACAAAAGTACTAAATAAATATGTTGAATGGAATTTTGTATGGATAGCTCTATTAGATTAAGATGGTATCAGTATTAACCAAGAGGAGACATCATCTATAATTGAGAGTCTTGAAAATTACAAACCCCTTATATAGTGAGTCCATCTTGACTGGAAATAACCTCATGAATCTTCGTGCCTTTATCATTTGTTCTATATAATCACTCAACTGAATTTAACATTAGGGTGAGTAAAACTAGTGTTGTCATTCAAATTTGTTCAATGCTCTTTATTTTTAAAGATATTTTTCACTCAAGGTATTTAAATAACAACAATTCAGGAAAACAATATGTATGTATGTATGTATGTATGTATGTATGTATGTGGAATTCTTTGTCTTACAATTAATTTTCGTCATACCATTATGAAACAGTTTAAAAATCATTATTTTACATATGTGTAAAAAGATGCCCTGAGATTCAATAGCATGCTAATGGTAACATAGACAAAAAAAAAATTAGGGATTGAATTTGAAGTCATGACTTCAAGTCCAAATTTCACTCTATACTAGAATACACTGGATCTTACAAAATTTGTCGAAAAATATAATACCCAGTCTAATTGAGTAAAGTCCTACTTAGACTCTTCACTCCTAGAACTTTCCACTAGACCTGGGCTGGTTTCCATCTATGAAATGTGAATAATGCATTTTCAGTATTAGGTCAAACTAATTTATCTCACTAGGAGTAAGTTAAGGAATTGGACTATTATAACAATTAATCACCAATTGCTGTCATTAATAAAAGATGGCCTATGGACAAAACAAACAAAATTTATTTACTAGAAAAAATTAAGAAACATTATAAAAATTGTGAATGGTAATGTCTCTCCTAGTGCCTCTCAGAGTTTCCATGCTCCATTTTGGCACGATCTCTAACAGTAATCTATCCTATATTTCATTACATAATATTAGTACTTAGCACATTGCCTGCCATATAGTAGATACTTAATAAATGCATATTGATTATTGATACATTGACCTTATCTCTTAAACTAGGGTCAGTCTCAAAAGGAAAAAAAATTCTAGAACAGTTCAATTTTAATAGAATAGTCTTCAAGTGAAAAGATACTTCAAAATTCAAAATATTACTTGCAAACCTTAAGGGTCTTTTCTGGAGTGTTTTAACTTAAACCATGCATATTCATACTTTTAAAAATGCATGCATATGTGAAATGTATTATGAAAATAGTGCAAAAAGTGAAATTTAAAGAGAAATACATATTTAGTAAGTTCTAAATGATACTGTTAATGTTTTCCATACTAGTTTTCTTTTTTTCTGTACAATAAAAATCATCTCTGATACCATCGAGAATGTGATATAATTATTGGTATCCAGTGGCTTGAAAGAGTTAACACATTTTCAGAAAGTGATTTGTTTTCTTTGCTCATCAGTGGCATCTAGTTGAGTAGTCTAAGGAAGTCTCCAAGGTCCCTACTCAAATAGCACTGCTTATTCACACTCAGCATTTTCATCACATTAATCAGCTTCAACAAACAATTCCAAGAGAACAGTTTGGGTAATCCTTTGATGAATAATCTGGCTTCATGAAAGAACTGCTGCAGGGATTTTTGTTTAGGAATTTGAGAAGAAAACACAAACAGAGAAAGCAGCTGTTCAAGTGGGTCTATTTGTATTGCTTACAGAAATATGTTTCAGGATATGACCCCTCTGAATCCATGGATAAAATCCCATCAAATCCTATCCCATCAAAAAATTCTGCCTAATTTTTAACAAGACTGCTAGGCTATCCTCGAAGGAATGAAATATGGAAAAGATTTTCCTGTAATAAAATTAATGTCTTTCCAGTAGATTTGTACTTGTCTTCTAGACAAGCTGACTCCTAATGACTCCACAATCTATTGTGCAAATACGAGTGAGGGAAGATATGGAATTATAACTGATTCATAGCCATTGGGACATTGGGAAGGCCAGGTAGATGGAGGTAAATTATATCAGTATGTTACTTCTAAGGCTCTTCCCTTGATTTTGGGTGATGGTTTAGAATGGAAGAGGAATTTGTGGTAGATGCATTATAATATGCTCTGATTATTAGCTGTGAGAGGGTGAGGAGGTCAAAATATAGAAAATTATCTTGACTTTGTCACAAAATTCATTTATAGTAACATTTAACTTTATAATCACTTTTGATAGGTCTAATATTTCAGCATTCTTTTCCTGAACATAAATTAAGTGGACAGCAGGGAGAAGCAGTATCACAGAAACCACTCATAGAAGATGGATAATGAGCTGTTCATAATTACTTTTTACATTTGATTTAGTAAAATCAGTTTTATAATCATTGATTAATTTACTCCACTAAACTCTATGCCTGCAATTTGGGTAGCTATCAACAGGTGAACAGTATCACTCTGGAAGATGACCCATTTGCTATGCTTTCTACAAGATTAGTTAACAGACAGGAAATACATTAACATACAACATATTCTTTTTTAGCCAACATATCTAACTTACAGAAGTAGCACTGAAAATCAAAGTTGGATAACGGAAAGAGCACTATCAATTGTGATCAAAACCATGAGTTCTACTTGATCTTTCCCTACCTGTGTGGTCTTGGGGAAGTGAAAAAAAAATATTCACTCTTTTATCTCCTTTCTCTATAAAAATGAGGGAGTTTGTATGAACATTTCCTACCTGTATGATCCTGAGCAAAGCTCTAAACCTTTACCTCCCTATGCCTCAGCTTCCTCATCTGTATAATAAAGGACTTTATTAGATTCCATCTGAGAACCTTTTTAGCTCTAAAGCCAAATGGTGCTGTGGTGTAAATATATAATCTTATGGTCTGTTCAAGTTTAAAAATCAACAATTCTATTCAAGCATGATTCAAGGGAAGTCATTAAGGTATATTATCTTATATTTTGACTTTTTCAAATTTACAACTGAATAATCAAAGAAATTTTGTTTATTAATTTCCATAGTGAAAGCAAATAGACAAATATACATTGTCTAGATTTCAACACTTTTTTAAATAGACACCCCATTAAACTTGACCATAAGAATGTTTATCACATAGAGAAAATTAAGGTGGATAATAACCTGAGTTCAGCACTGAAAAAGAGGTGAGCAAGTTGACCTGCTTCCAAGAAGCTGAAAGCAGTTTTACTGATCCCAAATTCTCACAACAACAAAGGCCTATCTTTTCAACAATAAAAAAGAAAGCACTCTTCTTTCATCACTCTTGCTATAGTGCAGTAAGACAAGGATCACCATTGCCTATAAAGAGGTGAAATCATCTAGAAACAATGGAAAGATACATGGTGGCTGTGACCAGGGTACAGCATATTAAATGTACATATCCTGAAAAAGAACTGTAATAAAAATGTCATCAGGGAATTATGCAACAGGAGGGGGAAACGGTCTGATCATATAGCAAAAGCAAGATATACCAGAAGGTGTGTTTCATTGCTATTCTCTTAAAATTTGTACAACAAAAGAATGAACTTCAACATATTAGATAGATTACTATAGAAACTTGTTAAAGGGCATGGAAAAGAATTGTATGTCAAGCATGGTTAGATTAGTATCTGCATTGCTGGAGGGAATTTCCAACCCCAAAATTAATGATATTCTAGGTCCATTTAAGCATAAGAAAATAATCTAACACAGTTGTTTCTCTTTATTCTGATTTAAATAGATGAACTTCACATTGAGGAACGTGTGGAGTAGTTTGATATTTGTCAGATATGAAGAACAAGATTTCAAGGATCAGATTAAGGTCAGTGCTGAAGTAGTGGTGAAGAAATAGATGAAGTGTTCAGAAAAGCACCATCAACACAAAGCAAGTTATCTGTATTCAAGTGAACAGTCTGAAAACATGCTACGTACAAAGAGAAGCAATAAGTTTACACCACATAATACATCAGGAATCAGAAAGATTTCATTCAACAAGAAGGTGAGTAGATAATAAAAGGCAGAAAAGTATGAGGATACATGAAATCCACAGTAGAATAGAAAGTTATTAAAATTAACTTAAAAATAGGTAAATAAATATACTTTGAGGGAATCATAAGTGTTGGGGCGGAAAAAAATAGTAGACTGTGAGACCACAAGGTTTAATGATGCAGATTCAGCATGCTTAATACTTACTTAAAGTTCTTAATAGTAGCAGCAAAAAATATTTAATTTGGGAAATTTTCAATGGCATTACATTTTCATCTGGTGGTAATACAGTTTTTGAAATGCAGATAAACAAAATACTAGAAAAATTATTTGAATTTCAAAAACCTAAGATAAAAAATGTAAGAATGAGGACATCATAAGTGTATTTCAGCACATCTAGTTACAGAGTATACTATTTTGTTAGGAATTTCTTTGTTCCTGGAATATGGCTTCAGACATTATTCAAAGAATTCTCAAAACAAAGTATTTTGGATCCAAGGGAGCATAATGTGGTGAAATGTAGTATACAAAAGAATTATATAGCCACCTACAATTACAGTGTTTGAAAAGGAAGTATAACATCATAATAGGAAAGGGTTTTAGATTTTTAAAAATTATTACTAAAGTACATAAATTAAATGCAGAATTTCTCAAAATCTCCCAAAGAAAGCAATG
This sequence comes from Pseudochirops cupreus, assembly GCA_028627135.1. Taxonomy (NCBI): domain Eukaryota; kingdom Metazoa; phylum Chordata; class Mammalia; order Diprotodontia; family Pseudocheiridae; genus Pseudochirops; species Pseudochirops cupreus. The sequence continues at coordinate 245,659,491 of CM053582.1, forward strand.
TGTGCCTTAATCCATTAAACTCAAATGTTGTATCTTTTCCAGAGAAATATGATGTAATCTTTGTACCTGAAACCTCACTTTATAGCAATAATTAAATTCAGATGACTGGGAATAAAGTTGAAGATTCCTATAGCACAAATTTCAATTCAAATGGACCTTCTAGAGAGGTCAGTACAAGTAGCAGTAAGATAATACATTTTTTCTAGACGATATAATGCTCCTGAAGATCTTCTTTTTTTCTTTCCCTTCCTAAAACATGAAAACTAATTTACTTTTGACCTCAAGTCTATTTCTCTTTGACAGGTTGAGAAACAAAGGAAGAAAAAAAGGAAGGAGGGAGGAAGAATGAAGAAAAGAAGAAAAAGAGGGAGGAAGAAGCATGAGAGAAAGAGAAGGGGAGCGAAAGGGTAGAAAAGGAAGGGAAAGAAATTGAAGTAGAAGACAATAGAAAAGAAGTGAAAGGATGGAAAGGAAAGAAAAGTTATTGATTACAAACTTACACTTTTGTTTTCATTATGTTCTATTATCTCTGGAATTTTGGGAAAGCTTTAAATTTCCCATCAGTATATTAGTTAGCAACATTAATTATGGTTTATGAATTTAAGATTAAAATTTCTCCATAAATATCACAGGAGAAAAAATAATTCTCATTTTTTAATCTTCTCTTTTGCAAGATCTACATATTGTCTGACTAAATGCAATTCCTCTGCTTTTGGTTATATAGAAAAGAAATCCCCAAACTTCAAGAAATGGTGAAAGATTTTATTAAGGTCTGATTATAATGCATTTTTTAATTTATCAAATTTCTGATATGGATGATCCTTGGAGATAAAACAAAGAAGTTCAGAGTGAATTAAGCAAGGACTTCCAACATCATTTCCATCTTGTGATGGCTTCCACATAACTTTCCTTAAAATCATCTTCAAAATGAGGTCCACCTGAGAAAATGCATCATCAAAAATGTCCTGGAATACAATACTAATTTAACAAAAATAACAATTTCTTATTTACTGACTGGTATTTTAGAAAAAAACTGATTTCCAAATTGGGTAATGGAGCATCATATACTCTTTGACCCAATCTCTCCTGATATCTACCATTCTACTAGCAAAAGGAGAAGTCACTTGCAGAAGTAGAGCAATGAGACAAATTCAGAAGAGTAAAACTGAAGCAATAAACAAAGTGAAAGAGTTCTACACATTCCTAGAATGCATAACTCAGGGTAGTGAAACTCCAAACCAATTATGTAATTAAATTCAATTAAATTCCAAATCTCAAAATATCATTCTAAGATTGTATTAAGGATTGTCAACTTCACAATAAGGGAAGGGCTTGTACTAATCAAACATTAAATTGATAGATCTTACCATCACTTCCACTGACACAGATGGTTTCAAAAGGCCTTTCAAAACACATGGGATTTGACATTTTATATACTACCTAAGAATTTTTAGAAATGGAAATTGGCTAATACTTTTGAGTAATTTTAACCCCCTGAAAAGAATTCAGCAACTGCTTCAGAATTAGAATAATAAAGCTTTTCATCAATGTTCCCAAAGTCAGGACTGTCACTGAACCATCTTTGTGGGAGAGAACTTTCATGTTTAGTATTCCCTTGACATCTTTGTGGGAGAGAACTTCATGCTTAGTATTCCCTTGGCATTCCCTTAATACTTACCAAAATCTTCATGGAATTCACCATGACAATTAACTATGCTAAAGATGACAATTTTGATGATAATGAAGATGATGATATTAACTAACATTTACATATATTAAGTAAAGACTTATATAGTCTTTACTCTGGGTTCTCTGCTGTGCTAAGCATTTTACAATTATTATCCTCACATTTGATCCTCACAACAACCTTGGGAGATAAAAGATATTATTATCTATGTTTTAAAGATGAAATTTATGGAGGAAAACAGAGGTTAAGTGACTTCCTAGGATCATAGAGCTAGTAAGTGCTGACATCATATTTGAAAACAATTTTTCTGGATTCCAGGGCCAATGCTCTATCCACTGGTACACACCATGTTGCCCCTGCTAACAAAAAATTTTCTATTTTCTTATTTGTATCACTTTACTACAATCTGTATACAGTCCTTCTTAAACATGATATCTCATATCAACAAAGAATAAACTATAAGTGCTTTTAGAGAAAAACATGAGCGCTGATGTTTTTTAACATCCCCCAAAATATTTCTTAAATTATCATTATATCTAGAAAACCTAATATTGCTTCAATGCTACAAATGATATATAATGCAATGTAACTCTTCCCTCAGATTTCAAATGCATATGACTCGTTTATATGTTGTACCTCAGACATTTAAAAAATTGATATCATGAAATTTTAGCATTATTATATACATGTGTATGTATGTATATATGTATATATGTGTGTGTGTGTGTGTGTGTGTTTGTGTGTGTATGTGTATATACACATATACGCATATATGTGGGTGTGTATACACACCAAGCTACAAACATAGCATATAATTTTTAAAATTATTTACCAGGAGTTTATTGACTAACATGCATGCTCCTCTATGACAAATATTTCAGTGTCTTTACAATTGTGTTTATTTTGACATTGACCTAATGAGCTACTGCAGCCAAAATGACTAACAATATTTTAGGCATCATTGTTGAAGTGCATTTGGAAAATGAAATACTATGTGTTATCAAGCTTTTATACAAAACCAGATAGATATGATCATTCTACCTGAAGAAAAGCAAAATTTGCATGAATAATTAGCTAAAGTCTAACAATAAATATTTATTAAGAAAATTAATAGGGGGTGGAGCCAAGATGGTGGCATAGGAGCAGCAACATATTGCAGCTCTCACATAGCCACCCCAAAATACCCATGAAATATGACTCTAAACTAATCCTAGAACTCCAAAATGCACACAAATATACTTTCCACTAAAGTCAGCTCGGCTACAAGGAACCATATCAGCACTGTGAACCAAAACCAGCCTGGCCTGAAGCCCTGGCTGAGCCCTGGGGGTGGCGGGACGGGAGAAGCCAAGGAGCCTCTGGTGAGTGGATTAGCAGCAGCTGCAGCAGCGTTCAGAACTACGTCAGTGGGACTTGCTAAATCAGGGGAGAAAAGTGGCCTGGCTGAAAGGCCTCCAGGGCTGGAAAGCACAAGGCAGAGGTTTTGCACCCGCCTCCACATTGCAGCTTCCCCACCCTCGGCCTGCAGACAGCACAGGGACAAAGCAATTGTTCGAAGGCCAACTGCTCTCACTTTGAGCAGCCTGGATCCAGATCATGGTCTTGGGCCCTGGTCCCGTGAGTCTTCATTTTCCAGTAAGGCAGAAGTAAGTAGGAAAGGGACCCAGCACCTTCCTGAGGGCTATGGCAGCTGGGAGGACCCCAGCGATTTGGGACAGAGCTTTCCCTTCTGGAAGCAGAGCCCCACAGAGATTAAAAAAAAAATCACGGACAGACCAACCATGAGTAAGAATAAGCATA
>CM053582.1:245663477-245680053 GCA_028627135.1 Pseudochirops cupreus
GTGGTTGGGAGATCCATCCTGCCCTACTGAAAAGTCAGAGGGGTGAGGGGGGAAGACATAGAAGAGAATAGACTGGGGGAGGGGGGATACACTGGGATGGCTGTTTTGGGGTGGTGGGTAGGGGAAAGATGGGGAGAAAATATGTAACTCAAAATCTTGTGGAAATGAATGATGCAAACTAAAATAAAATTTAAAAAAAGAAAATTAATAAAAAATACTGGGGTTATCACAGAAGTAGGAAGATCACGAGTTTTATTCTGGAAAGACAAAGGCTGGTAGGGTATTTGGTCAAATTTTGATACTACGAAGGAGACAGATACATAGAATCAATTTTTTTCACAACACATTGAAATATAAGACTCATGTAGCAGCCAATGAAGATCCAAAAAAGGTAATTTATGACAAGTGAAGTACTATAGATAGTAGCTTTGTAATTAAAGCAAACATCCCAAAATGTGATACAGTTTGAAAATATGTATTGCTTCTTGTTGGAAACAACACAAAAATGGTACCTGAAAGGTTGTACATTTTTTGTTTAGGTTATCCAAATTCTTGTGGTTAACACCAAGCAATAAATTATATTCCCTGAATTATATGAAAATCAAACAGAATGTATGTTGGATTGAACATGTTTCATGCCTTTAACCATGTTCCTATTACAAACTGTCATTCATTATACTTCAAAAAGTTTGCAACATACTTTACATTCATTATCTCATTTAAATCCTATGATGCTCCTTTAAGAAACTATCTTACAATGTCAAAAGTAATAGATTTGGATTTTGAGGACTTGGAACAAAATCCAAACTCTATTATTCATATTCACTCTTTGACCTTAAGAAATTAAAACAAACTCTCAGTGCTGAGAATTAGACATGGATAAGAGGGGTTTGGGATCATGTGACATCCAAGGCCACTTCTTTTTCTAAAATCCTAATATCTTGCTATCCCCATTTTTAAAAAGGTAAAATAGAGCTCAGAAAACTGAGTAAAATGAAATTCAGAAAACAGATGTGCATACTGCAATACAGCTCAGAGTCAGAGACAAATTCAGACTCAATTCTTCTTTTTAAAATTCAACTCTTTTATTTACTTTGCCAAATTCATAAGGAACATTTATATGTCAACTGCGGTATAAAAATCCTTCATAATGCCTGTCTTTATGTTTTAGTATAAAACCTTGTTACAAATTGAACCTGATTGGACTTTTTCTAATTTTTCCCTTTTTACTGAATGTTTTTATGCTTGGTAAAAAGTAGTTTGAGGAAATATAGAATGAATTTTATTGAGCAAAATTAGACATGGTAAAGAACTGGAAAAAAAGAATGTGTACCCAATCAATGGTTTCTAACGAGGTGATAAAGTGACATTAAGTACAATAAACTACATATGCCCTGTTCATGTACTTTCATTGACAGAAAAATATAACTAAAATTTTTATTTTATTTTTTTAAATGTATTTATTTACTTTTAGTTCACATAATACTTCCACAATACCTTGAGTTCCAAATTTTCTCTTCCTTCCTCTCCTTCCTCCCCCATGGTGACCTGTAATCAAATATAGGTTCTACAAATACCTTCACATTAAACATTACTCAAGTTGTAAAAAAGGATTACAACCAATAGAGTGAACAATGAGAAAGAAGGAATGAAACAAAACAAAACGCAAAAGAGAAAGCAAGGAGTTTGCTTCAATATGTATTCAGACTATATAGTTCTTTCCCTGGATATAGATATCCCTTTCCAACATGAGTCTTTTGGAGTGATCTTCTAACTTTACACTGCTGAGAGGAGCCCGGTCTATCAAAGTTAGTTGTCAGAGATATGATGAGTCACCTTATTTTAAAGTGGCCATGAATATAAATGCTCATTTTAGAAACAATCACAAATGGAAACATACAGAGATGCATTTTAACATTATTATTTTAGTAGATCAAGGTTTTTTTTTTATTTAAAAGTATTTAATTAAAGCAAGCGTTAATTTATATGTGTACCAAGGCAACATATTTATATTCTATTTAAAATAATTAATGGAGAATAATTGTTTTCTCCTGAATCTGTTTATTTCACATTGTGTCACTTCACACCAGTCTTCCTGGGATTCTCTGAAACCAATCCCTTTGCTGTTTCTTATGGCACACTTATTCTGCCCTACTAATATACCACAATTTCTGCAAAATGAAGATCATTGTTAGACTTAAAACCCTCAAATAATGCAATAACTAATCATGATTCCAGGAGACAGATGATGAAGAATAATACCAACCACCTGACAGATGATAGACTAAATATATAGAATAAGACCCATAGTTAGATATAGCTAATGTAGGATTTGTTTTTTTTGGTTTATTATACATATTTTCAAGGAATATTTTAAAAGCAGGTAGGAGACCTAGAGCCCTCAATTTTCAAGACTCCACACAGTGAAGTCCTGTGTGACATTGGATAAGTCATTTCACCTGAGCCATGGCTTTCTCATTCATAACAATAAATGAAAGGATTAGAGGATTTTCAATTTGCTTTTTGACTCCGAAATTTCTTATTTTCTTTTTAAATTTTTTTTTAGTAATTTATTAATTTTTAGTTTTCAATTTTCATTTCCACAAAATTTTGAGTTCCAAATTTCTCCCAAACTCTCCCCTCCTCACACCCCAAGACAGCATGCATTCCAATTGCCCCTTCCCCTAGTCAGCCCTCTATTTGATCACTCTTCTCATTCTCTTTCCCCTTACTTTCTTGTAGGGCAAGATAGATTTCTATATACCATTGCCTGTACACCTTATTTTCCAGTAACATATGAACACAATTTTTTACATTTGTTTTTAAACTTTGAGTTTCATATTGTCTCCCTTCTTCTTTCCCTATCCACCCTCATTGAGAAGGCAAGCAATTCAATATAGTTATACATATTCAGTTATGCAAAACATTTCCATAATAATCATGTTGTAAAAAACTAACTCCTTCAATAGGCAATTGGTAGATTCTTTCAATTTCTATTTTTCCTCTGATTCTAGAATATCAGGGCAGTTTCCTTTGTCAATTTCTTGAAAAATGTTATTTAAGTTCTTTTTTTTTAATTTTTTAATTTTTTTTAATTTTAGTTTACATCATTCATTTCCATGAAATTTTGAGTTCCAAATTGTCTCCCCATCTTCCCCTACCCATCACCCTAAACAGCCATCCCACTGTATCCCCCCCCGTCCTCCAATCTATACTCTCCTATGTCTTCCCCCCTCACCCCTATGATTTTTCATCACAACTTTCAGGTAGTCCAATAATTTTGAAGTTATCTCTCCTTGATCTATTTTCCAAGTCAATGTTTTTTCCAATGAGTTATTTTACACTGTCTTTTATTTTTTTTTTGTTCTATTCAACAATTTCTTCATTTCTCATGAAGACTTTAGCTTCAATTTGCTCTTCTAATTTTTAAGGAATTATTTTATTCAATGACTTTTTGTATCTCCTTTTTCCATTTTTGCCAATTCTACTTTTCAAGACATTTTTTCCTCTTTTGCCATTTGAGGTAGTATATTTTTAAGGTGTTATTTTCTTCAGTATTTTTAGTCTCTTTTAGCAAGCTGTTGACTCATTTTTTTTCATGATTTTCTTGCACCACTCTCATTTCTCCTCCCAAATTTTTCCTCTACTTCTCTTACTTGATTTTCAAAATCCTTTTTGAGCTCCTCCATGGCCTTAAATCAATTCATATTTTTCTTGGAGGCTTTTGATGTAGGAGCTTTAACTTTGCTATCTACTAGTTGCATGTTTTGATCTTCTTTGTCACCAAAGTAAGATTCTATAGTCTGAGCTTTTTTTATGCTGTTTGTTCATCTTCCCAGCCAAATATTTTACTTTCTCTTTGTCATAGTAGGACTCTACTTCCAGTAGTGGTAGGGGGAGTGGAGAACAGGGTGGTTATGGAGATACTGGGTTTTGTATCATCTACTTGATATCCCACTGTATGGGCTCAGAGCTCCAGAAGCAGCCACTAATGCTTCTGCTGCTGCCACCACTACCTCCACCACCCTGGGGCTGGCATTAGACCCCCATCAGAGCACATTCCTCTTTCACCCAGGTCCTGCTGAGTTTTCCCACTGATCTTCTATGCTGCCTTTGGCATTTGTGGAGTGAAAAGTCTGTGTGAAAAGCCACCAGTGATTCAGTGCCTTGAGGCCTTCTCAAGCCATGTCTTTGTGGAAACAGCTCACACCAAACCATACTTTGCTCCCAGCCCAGTGCAATAGACCCTTCCTGTCAGCCTTCAGGCTGTCTTGGACTGGAAATGTGTTTCACTCTGTCATTTTGTGGGTTCTGTAGTTCTAGAATTTGTTTGGTCATTGTTATAGGTATTTGGAGGGTTTTGCAGAGATCTCAAGCAAGTCCCTGCTTTTACTCTGCCATTTTGGCTCTGCCCCCTCCAGGCTCAAAATTCCTTATTTTCACAGATTTCATGATGGAATAAATCCAAGAAGTCATATATCCTATTCTTGTTTCATAGGTGCACAAATTGAGGCCCATAGTGATTAATGAACTAACCAAAATCAAAGAGGTACAAAGTTGTGGAGTCAAAATTTGAACCCAGGGTCTCTGACTCCAGACGTGGTACTTTTTTTTTTTTACATTGCAGCCTTTTTTTGATATTTTAGACTACTTACAGAGGCAGATTAGACTCAGGTATAGGAAATCTGTATTCTCCTAGCAACAAATGCAAACATACTCATTTCTTCAAAGCAAACTAGTTTGACTCAATGTTTAAAACTAACAATATTTGTTTGATATCAGCTCCATACTTTCAAAGGAATCTATAAAGGTTCATAAAATAACACATTACATGCAAGGCATTTCACTTGCTTCTCTAACATTGTGTATCTTCTAATGCACTCTAGAGTTTAAAAGAGCAATATGCTTTGTATTTATAAAGTAATCTTTCTAAAACTATAAACTCACAAATTGAGAATCAAACATATTAGGGAACAAGAACAAGGGCATGATTAAAGCTATCAGAGTTAAAAGTAATTGTAGTTAAAAACTGAAGGCTATAGATAGATGATGATCATTGCTTATACAGGAAATTAAAGGAATGACTAATACTACAAAAACAAAAGTATACTTTAATGAGTCAGGATTTTGTCCATTTTGATCTTCTGCTATACCAGAAAAGTTACAAGTATTCATATCTTAATAGACTATGCTCTTAGCTTGCTATCATTAGAGGAAAAATTAATCTTGGTAGGAAGTTGTTAGGTAATGAGCCTAATTACACTTAGCTCAGTTTGTCTTCAGAAAATAAACATACAAATTACAATAGGGTCCATATTCAAAGTCCTTCTCTGTCTTTAAAGAATATTCCAGAGGACATATTCAGTTGTCATAGGCTTTCAGAAGTCAAGGTCATTATGTGTGCACTTCAGGATGAGGAATCAGAGTAGGATTTTGGATTGCAGGATCAAAGAATTAGAACTGTGAATAATTATGAAGAGTTTCAAATATAATCCCTTCATTTAACAGATGAAGAAGCTAAAGCAAAGAGAGGTTAAGTATCTTGCTCAGTCACAGAACTAGAATCTGTTTGTTAGGATTTGAATCAAGATCTCCTCACTCCAAGTTCAGAATCCAATCTATTCTGATAATGTCTCTCACTCTTATCTTTCCCCAGATAGAAGACTTGTCAATGGTGATTAGATTTTTTTTTATTTAGTAGAGAAAAAATAATAACATCCATCCTTTTACAAGGAATTTAAGACATACCACATCATATAATTGTACCTAGAATCTAATTAGTCAAGAAACTTCTGAAGGAAAAATATCTCAACAGTGTAAATAAGTATTAATTACACCCCATCCCCCAGGAAAAAAATATCTTCCCATTTCCAATTTATGCTGAGAAATACTTTGTATTTTGCTTTGTAGAGTCTGAACAATGCATGAATAAAACATTAATGTTATGAATAGAGAAAAACTGTAAATAAAATATTTCTTATAATATTAAGTGTCTGAGAGCATTGAAAACAATGACTATACTTTATAAAGTGACTAATTATCAGCATTGTGAATGTACCTCCATAAGCAAATTATGAATTATGGTTAATTCTGTATCTACTTAGGAAAGACTTGGGCACCAGAAAACAAAAGTCTGATAAGCTCTAAGGACCTAAATATGGAAATTATTAATTTTATCATGATATTGTCATATTATATTATCATATCATAAAATATCTTATCAAAGAAAACCTTTCTGTTTAAAGTTCATTCCCGATTTTTATTAAAAATACTCACATTTATTCAGTATGAGTACACGTAATAAAAAATACACTTAATATGAGTCAAGGAAATAACTAAATTTCCTTTAAATTCCATTTGGTTTGAGTTACACTTGAACTATAGATGTATTCCAAAGGTAAACAGAGTAACTTTCAACTAAAAATAAAAGCTTCTATAGACAAAGCTAAATATAAAAAAAGTAATTTCCCTTTTTCTGATAAGATGCAACAACAACAACAAAAAAGAAAATGACAGAAAAATTATATTTTAATACCTAATGTTGTATTCCTTTTCTGTATTTAACACTTAAGAATGAAGTAATTAATTCAATAAGTAAAAGCAAGAGATCAATTGTATCTCCACTCAGATACATTCAATATAACTAAAGTTGGGGACATCCAAAACAATGTAATATCAACTAAATGAGGTTTGGAGGAAAAGGGTTGCTGCAACCATGGACACTCCAAAGGAGTAGATGAGAGAATATATTTTTTTTTCTGAAAATAAGATTAATTTCTTTCTTTTTCTCAGTAGAGTGGTACAATATAGTTGCGTAATAAATTTTGTAAAGGCCTTCAAATGTAATGCTCAGCTATTATAAAGGAAGGACCAATGGGACAGTGGGGCTGGGATACTGAAAAGTTTCTATGGGGTCTAAAAAATCAATGAAACATTTTTAAACTAAAAATTGTATAAAAATTGAGTTTTGTCATACTCACCATTCTACTTATAGGATCATATAAAAATGTGTTATAAAAAAGAAGAGGAAATAAAGTAAGAAATTTTAAGTCTATTATTTTATTTCTTTATCTTTTTGTAACACATTTTTATGTTTATGACTAAAATATATAATAAAAAGTTATATTACTCAATAAGACAAATATTCTCATAAAAGTACAATGCTAGATGATAAAATAAAATGAATATAAATAAGGTCAACATTTCATTAGGCACACTCAGGATTGTGCTTCTATTTGGAGATATTTTTAAAATTAAAAATAAATTGCTTTGAAAAACTCTTCTCATGTTGGATCTCATAAGTAGGTCCTACTACCCTCTCCTGGCATCTTGGCTCCAGGTAGAATTTTAATTGTAAAAATATGCCCAACTCCACTAATTTCAAAGGTAATCAGTTTCCTTGTGAGGGAAGAGAGGTGGAAGCAAGCTTCAATCTAGAATTTATAGTGATGGACTAAGAATATGACACTTCCAGAACATGAAGTTTGCTTGTATTCTTGTCAAAATTTTAGGACAGACTCGTTTCTGCAACTGCTTTCACAGGAAATAACAGTAAAAAAATTATTCCTTACAGATAATATTTTCCATTTCTGCTTTGCTAAGACATTAGGTCACAATGGCTACAGGTGTCCTGCCTACTCAGCAAGATCAAATGAAAGAGGATTAAAGCAAGAAAAGGTAGAGGAGATGAAGATATGACCAAACCATAACATTATGTAAGAAATATTAGCAAATCAGGATACAGAGAAACAAGGTTGGTTCAGCATTACAGCTATATACAGGGATTATTTCAAGTGAATATTTTGTATTAACTACTCTATGTAAAATCACAGATTTTAATTTAGTCTTCTCAGTTTGAATGCTTAAGTCCATGGGATTCACTGAGTTTGGTAGATAATCTTCATCTAAGCAGGTATTATGAATATAATCATAGAACTCACAAGAAATTAGATTTTTTTAAAGTTTTAATTATTTTTACAAGGTGTATTGTTAACAAATATATGGAGATTATTATTTGATACAAGATTCCTCAACTTTGAAATGGTTACCTAAAGATTACTTAAATAGGGGGCAGAGCCAATATGGCTGAGTAACAGCAGGAACTTGGCTGAGTTTCCTCACCAACCACCTCCAATACCTGTAAAATATGACTCTAAACAAATTTTAGAGGTGGAGCCAAGATGGTGGCATAAAAGCAGGAAGACTCAGTGAGCTCTCCCCCCAATAATGACCTCAAATACCTACAAAATACAACTCTAAACAAACTTTAGAGCTACAGAATCCAAAGAGTGACAGAGAGAAACAAATCTCCCACAGAATGCAGCTCAGCAGGCTGGCAGGGGTCCATTACAGCATGCTGGGAGCCAAGCCCAGGCCCCTGTGAGCACTCAGTTTTAGCCCCAGGGCAGCCCCAATCAGCCATGGCTGGAAGGACTTCAGAAGAGTGGATCACAACCAGCTGTGTCCTTTTCCAGAATAATCATAATTGGCAAAGGCAAAGTAAAAGATCAGTGTGGATTTTGGGAACAAGGGAAGCCAGAGTTCAGTCTGGATGCTGCCCTACAAAAGGGAGAAGCAGCTCAAGTGCAGAGGCAGTGCAGCCAGCTCCACACAGCTGCTTCAGAGCTCCTGGCCTGCTGATTGCAGGGGGATCAAGTGACCATTCTGAGGGGTAATTGCTCTTGCTTTAACCAGCTTGGATCTGGATCACTGTCTTGGGGGAAGGTCCTGGGATGTGTGACCAGGTGCCCCAGGGTTCATAGGAGCTTCAGAGAGGGTACCCAACTAATAGCTATGGTAGATGAGAAAACCCCAGCAATTTGGGACAAAGCTCTTCTCTCTGGAAGCAGAGCTCTATTGTGGGAAAAAGCTCAAAAGTCAAGTAATTGACTGGAAACTTGAGCAAGCAAAGGAAGCACAGCAATCTAACATTAGATTCTTTTTTTGGGTACAAAAAGGGTCAAAGCATGGGAAGGCAGGAAGACAATGAAGTCAGAACTCCTGCACCAAAAGCTTCTAAGAAAAATATAAACTGGTTATAAACCATAGAGGAGCTTAAGAAGGATTTTGAAAACCAAACCAAACAAGTAGAAGAAAAATTGGGAAGAGAAATGAGAAGGATGTAAGAACATCTTGAAAATAGAATCAATAACCTGACTGAAGAAAATAACATTTTAAAAAATAGGCTAACTCAAATGGCAAAACAGGCCCCAAAAGCCCATGAGGATAATGCCTTGAAAAGCCAAATTTGCCAGATTGAAAAGGAATTTCAAAAACTCACTGAAGAGAATATGTATATAAATACATATATATGTATGTATGTATAATTATTATTATTATTTACATGCAACTGAGAAATAAGATATAAAGGCACTTGGGTAGGGAGATCCATCTTGCCATACCAGAAAATCAGATGGGAGATGGAGGAGGATATAGGAGAGAGCAGATTGGAGAAGGGGGTATATAGTGGGATCACTGTTTTGGGGTGGTAGGTAGAGGAAAGACGGGGAGAAGATTTGTAACTCAAAATCTGGTGGAAATGAATGATGTAAGATAAAAATAAACAAATGTTAATTAAAAAAAAGAATTAATCCTTCAAAATCTTCAAAATATTTTAACTTTTGGCATGAATCTCAAACATACATAGTTATTCTGATTATCTGTTCTTTAGAGTTTTTATTTTCATAGTATCTATATTTTCATGTAGCACAACAGGGAATGTAATGTTTGATCTTGATGAGTGGTGTATTAGCTTCATTGTCATTGATTTAGAAAAGTTTTCATATATAGAAATGTTAACATATCTCTTTTTTTCCCATTCTATGTTTTTGAGAAATTCCTGCCAGTTTTATTCTTTAGTGTACTTGGTAAGATCTAATTTAATTGGTTATCAGATCATGCCTTCTAGAAACTATTTTTTCCATGTAACTACTCACTTATTTTTTTTTAATATTTCTTACAATCTTTCATGATTGTCCTCCATAAATTTTGCAAATACACACACACACACACACAGCCAGTGTTGTCTCTTACTATCACCTCTCTTTGTGTGAACACAACCAAGATAGATTTGTTGGTTTGTCTTAGAATTTAGTTTCCCAGGCTCAAATTGTAAACATCTGAAGGATCAATCTCTGTCAAAAGGTGGTAATTAACACCTGTGCTGAGTCATGAGGCTTCGGTGCCCTCTGGCTCTCAGTCAATTAGTCAAAAGTATAAAAGTGTAAAAATGTGTGTGTGAGTGTGAGTGTGAGTATGTGTGTGTATGTGTGTGTGTGTGTGTGTGTGTCTGTACCCATTATTGAGCCCCTCTCTCCTCACAGCTGGGAATGTGAATCACTCATCAAGGCTTGGAGAGGTGACCTCTAATACAGAGAAGAGACCTCTGATAGCAGAGGGGAAACCTCTGGTACCAACCCTTGTGAAAACACTGAAACAATGGACTACAATAAAGCGCTAAAGGAAAGTATGAGGTTTAGTGAGGCTGGGATACTTGTCTGTTATTTCCCAATTGTTATATTATTTTGCCATGCCAAGATCCCAGACCAGAGTGGCCCCTCCCCATGTAAGGCTGGGAATGGATGAGTTATCCTGGAGCTTGGATGGTACAGGTCAAAGACAGAAACTAGGTTCAGAAACCCCTGGAACCTGCTGTGCCAGGACTCAGGCAGGAGCAGGGAGTGGTTGACCCCTGGACCTGCAAGAGGAGGAGCCACAGGTCTCAGTACTCAGCCCCAAGTCATGATAAAATATTGGCAGCAAGACAAGAGTAGTGAGCATGCTTTCCTGTTACATTCCCTTGGATGGTTTGGAACCCAGGGGTGGAGTTGTCTTTGGTGGGGTAGGGGGAAATGCCATAATCCTCAGGGACCCATGCTGTTGGCTTTGTCACCCAGCCATCCCTCAGGACTTGGAAGCAGGGGCTACAGCAGTGTTAGGACTTGGATTCTTTGGCTTATTAAAGCATGTGTGCACCTTAGAGTGCTGGGTAGGAGCCTATAACAACTCCAACAGGGAGAAAGACACACCCCCAAGAGGACTTTACTTGGACACTCTGTTTGGACTGAGGAAGAAGGAGCTGGTTGGTTATTCCCCAAAGATTTTGACCCCCAAATGATGTATAGGGTGGGAGGTATGCTACATTATATACTTTTGTGTCTGTTTAAGGTCATGTGGCCACTCTGATAATAAGTAGTTATGTTGTTATAAATTGTGAATGCTTTAATTTCTTTGCTGGAGGCTTAGTTTTGAATAGAGTGTTTATATTGTCCAAGCCGACCCCTAAAATATATGTCAGCAGGAGCCCTCAAGGGTACTGCCTTTATTGGTGTTATAGCTGGCTTGTTAAAAAGATTAAGTGCTCATTGGATTAGTGGAGTTCCAGTTTCTCTTCGCCTCCAACCAATGGAAATTATTTTGTATCCCTTAAACTTGCATAGGATACCTTGTCACTTTTTCAGTCTAACTGCCATTATAACTGAAGATTCTGTAGAATCAGAAGGGTCTATATAATTTTAAAGCATCCATACTTTGATTTTTCTTCACAGGTTGGTATGGCTAAATAATTTACTTTTAGTGGCCAGGGTACTTGTGATGAGTAGCTTGCACCCAGCTATGGTGTTTTGAGGATAGCAGTTACTGGAGACTAGGTCAGAAAAAGAAATAAAAGAGAAATGAAGAATATAACTAACATGAGGTAGGATTCTATTTTCAATGCACCTTCATGCTAATAGAAGAAAATTCGTCTTGACAACAATATTTGAGTTATGGTATACAAGCTGATCTGATACATTACAGTTGATGCATTATCAGTATATTTAATGTGTAATGATGGATTGCAACATAGTCATGGGTAATTGTTCATTGTCTATTTTTTTAAAAAATAACACAACAAAGAAAAGAAGCATGCTTTACTAGAGACAGTAACTTCCTAGAAAGAATTCTACAGCTAGGTTATTTTGCCTAAATTCAACCACTAGATGAACAACCTTGAGCATAAGTGAATTTAATTCTTCATTATTACATTTCATTTCTCATAAACTGGAAATACTAATATCTAATAAAACTCTTTGAATGTTTGTAATTCATTCTCTCTCTCTTCTCTTTCTCTCCCCCTCTCCCTCCTGTTAGATATGCTTCCTGGCTTTGCATATCTTGTTTCAAGGATTACAATGATATCTTCCACAAGAAGCACTTTCTGGTTCACATTCTTCCCACCACCACCTTACTAGTAGTGCCTTCCCTCTGAGACTATGCCATTTACATTGCATATACCTTGCATATCCATATTTAATTGCATGCTTTCTTCTCCATTAGAATGTGAGTCCCTTGAAGGAAAAGACCATGTCTTAGTCCTTTTTAAACAATTTGACCCATAATTGGAGCTGAAAAAACACTTATTTAACTTCTCTGGGGCTCAGCTTCCTCATTTGTATCTAAGATTCCTTTCCAGCTTTAATTCCTATCCTATGACACTGTGGGCATATTAGAGGTAGAGCGTTCTGATTACAAAGAGACTGAAGGGAAAGAATGTAGAGACACTGAATGAAGAAAGGTAGACTGATTTTTTAAAGTTTAGTTAACAAAGGGAAGAAAGATACAGCACAACAGCCAGCAGACATCATATGGAAGCATTGGGTTTTTGGTTTTGCTTCTATGGATAAGGGACTTTTGGCTACATTTGTAAAGAGAAGAACAAAATTCAATTGATAGAAGAGTATTCATAAGTAACGAGAAAATGGGGAAGAGGGCAATTTACAGAGAAGATGAAAGGCTATTAGATTGAGCTTATATATGAAGTACTACATGCTGTGAATGAATGGAAAACAATGTATTAAACACTACATACCTTGGATTTTGTGAAGTTGTGAGATTTTAAATAGAAAAGAACTTGCAATGCCATCAAGGAGCTTGGATTTTAAAGAGGATAAGGAGGGATACTCTTTATAGGAGAGTAATGGCCAAGGGTGAGAAAAGTCACAAGGATGATAAGTGGAATAGTGGCATGACTGGAGTTCACTAGCGACAGTGTGCTCTAACAATCAACACAATCACTTAGTATGATGCAGTGGCAAAAGTAGTACTCTTATAGACAGTGAAAAGAAAAAAGATGAGGTACTGGATTTCCTAGGACTGCTAGATAAAGTAAAATCACTCTAATTAACATAGCCACAGGTCCAGACTTTGGGAGCCGTTAAATGGAATTAGTAGTATAACATGGCTACTGCTTGGATTATATCATTCAACAAATTTTGAATAATTTATGTCATATCTCCATTTTGTTTACAATGAAAGACTGTCAAATCATTTTAAGATTCTTTTGCTGAAATTTAGATAAATTATTTCTAAAGTACAATAATATTCCATTATGTCCATCTATTATAACTATATGGATCCATCATAATATTATTACACATAAGAAGTAATGGGGGAAATTGTTACCAAGAGATTGGGAAAGAGTTTTATGGATGAAAGCATAGTGAAATGAGTAAAACCAGAAGAAAAAAATAATGTAATGTCAATATTTTAAAGATATTAATTTTAATAAACCTGAGAACTTTAATCAATTAAGTGATCAACTGTGATTCCAGAGGAATAGTTCCCATCTATTCACAGAAAGATGATAGCCTATTACTGCAAGATAGACAATGCCTTTTTTGATGGGACCAATGTGGGAACATTTTGCTCGACTATGCTTCACTTTTCCTTCCTTTCTTTGTTTCTTTCCTTCATACTTTTCTTTCTTTTTTCCCTCTCTCCCCTTGCTTTCTTCTATCCATCTTTCTGCCTGTATTTCTCTCCTTTCAATGGTTGAGGAGAAGAAGAAAGGAAATGAATACCTGAGCACTAAAAAATAATATTTTAAAATTTTATTAAATTTACATTACTATGTACCATTCTCTATAAGTCTAGGAACCTTATCAAAAAAGGCAATGAAGTTAGTCTGAAATATTCTGTTCTAGGCACACACTCTCTGGCTTTTACTGATTTTTTTTTCAAAATGCTAACAAAGTAACCCTCAAGTACAACATTCTAGAATATCCCTGAAAATTTTATATGTGTATAGATAGATAGATAGATATAGATATAGATATACACACACATACAGTTTACAGATTTTATCTACCCTTTCAACTTTTGGAAATCAGAACACCATATATATTTAAATCCTATACAAGAAGTTCCTTCTAAGTACAAATAGCTAGTGAACATATGAATATTTAATAGATAATAGTATATGAGAAAAGAGCTCACTACGACACTCTAACTTCCTCCAAATTGTACATGACTTTAATAGAAGAGAGAAATGTAAATCTAGCTAAAGGGACAGATGCAAAATATACAATAATAGAATGTGTATGCCAATTTATAAAATTTATTGAAAAGTTGCTTCTTCATTTGGTATTATAAAAAGTATATTTATGATTCAATCTAGTTAAAATTACAGAAGAAGGTTCATTATTTGATCAAAAAGGAAGATTCTAATATTGAATTTATTCATGGTATTTTAAAAGATGTGAATGATAAACAAAACAAATACAAAAAGTTGGAAAGTAAACCAGACTTTTAAGCCGTTCAGGACTTTAATCAAATTTACTTTTTGATAAATTTGATTAAATTTTCAATATGAATGTTTGATAGATAATTATTTTTTTAAAACATTGTGGTGCTTCATAAAATCCCAATTACTGGGTCAAGAATTCACTAATTGACAAAAAGAAATGTTAGGAAAATTGGAAAGCATCTGGCCATAACGAGGTCTAGACGAAGATCTCACATCATATACCAAGAATAGCCCCAAAATGGTACATAATTTAGATACCAAGGCTTATACTTCAAACACATTAGGGGAGTGAAAGAGAAAACACCTGTCAGATTTATCAATAGTTCATGACCAACCAAGAAGAAAAAAAATGGACACCATTAATTACATAAAATTAAAGTATTTTTATGCAAACAAAACTAATGCAGCAAAAATTAGAAAAGAAGTAAATGGGGAGGAATCATTAGCAAATATCTCTGTGAAAATTCTAATTTCCAAAATTTATGGATAGGTAATTCAAATCTGTGATAATGATACATTTCATAATTGGTAAATTTAAAATACATCATCAGATATTTGGTCAATTGCTAACTCTGATATTCATTAGCTATATAAATACAGGAAAATCATAATCACTCTAAATCTCAGTCTCCTCATCTGCAAGAATGGAGACAACAGGGCTGATGTAAGGAGAGTGCCTGTAAAGGGCTTTTCAAATTTTAAGGTGCTTTCTGAATGTTAATTATCATTATTATTATTATTATTATTATCATTATTATTATGAGCTCAATTTAAAACATTTGTTATGTGTCAAACACTTTTTTAAGTCCTTGGAGAGAGAAAAAAAAGAAAAGGAGGGAGAAAGGGAGGAGAGAGAGAAAAAAAATGAAGGAAGGAAGGAAGGAAGGAAGGGAGGAAAGGTCAGAGGAAATGAGGGAAAAAAGGAAGGAGCGAGTAGTCCAGAATTTCTAGTAGCTTACATTCTACTAAGGAGAAATTGAAATAGAGTTATTAAATACTTCTTATGTGTCAGGTGCTGTGCTAAGTGCCGGAGATACAAAAACAATTTTTTTTTAAAGTTCCTGGCCTAAAAAAAAATATTCTAGTGAAGGGAACAACATGCAAATAACCATGTATATAGAAATACATACACTAGGTGCAAGATAATCTGAAAAAGAAAGGCCTTTTTAACATTTTAATTCATTACTTTTTTAACTGCTTTTCCATCCATTCTCTCTATTCAGTCTCTTAATAATTCTGTGAGAGTTAAGTCCGCCTGTTATTATCGTTCCCATAATATAGATGAGACGTGGAGAGGTTAAGTAACTTGCCCAAATTCATGTCTCCGTGATTCTAAATGCCATGTTCTACCTGCTGAAATACTCTTTAGGCCAAAAATAGCAAGTAATAAGAATAATGGGATGTCTTCAGAAGAAGGTAGGTTTCGAATGTAATCCTAAAGGCAGATAAAGATTCAATAGAGGAAAAAAGAAAAACCATTCCAAGTACAGAAGACAACACGAGTAAAGACACAAGATAGGAGGAAAATTACCTACGGCTTGAAATAAGTTTGACACAGTAGACATTCAACAGATTATTTTTTTTTCCCGGGAATACATCAATATTAACATCCAAAAAATATAGATATTTAACTGTGGTAAAAAGACATGGCAATATTTTCTTATATCCAAATGCAAGGCACGAGAATTTGAAGGAGGCATTTTAAAAAAGATTATTTTGGAACAAGCAATCAAGAAAGGGAGTTGTAAGAACTCAGTCACAAAGGCAAATGTCAACATCTTTAAAATAACATGTTGATCTGCCCTGTTGAAAAGTCAACACACTCACGGAATGGACATACAAATAAATGCAATTAATTTGATTCCATATCCTTCCTCACTATCTAGTTCACCACTGCTGCTCTCAGTATAACACATCAAGCTATTATAAATATCCATACTGTAACGATACTGGGATTTGAAGATCTTCCACGCCCCTTGAGCTTGCTGATGTAGCAGGAAGGGGTGGAGCAAG
>CM053582.1:245680553-245700434 GCA_028627135.1 Pseudochirops cupreus
GTTCCAGATTGCTCTCCAGAATGGTTGTATCAATTCACAACTCCACCAACAATGCATTAGTGTTCCAATTTTTCCACATCCTCTACAGCATTTGTCATTTTCCTCTTTTGTCATCTTAGCCAATCTGACTGGTGAGATGTGGTATAGACCAATGATTCTTACGTTATCTCTCCTGGATCTGTTCTCTAGGTCAGTTATTTTTCCAATGAGATATTTTATACTTTCTTCTAGTTTTTAAATCTTTGTTACGTTTGGCTGACTCCTGATGCATTACAAAGTGCTTAGCTTTCATTGACTAATTCTAATTTTTAGTGCATCATGGTCCTCATTTAGTTTTTGAAGCTCCTTTTTAGGGAGGTATTTTCTCCATTTAAATTTTGAACCTCCCCTCCCAGTTCATAAATTTTTCTTTTTAAGGATTTGTTTCCTTCAGTGAATTTTTTTTTCCTATTTCATTAATGTAGAGTTAAATTTATCTTCTCTCTAATTTGGCTTTTAAAACTTTGATTGAGCTCCTCCAAGAATGCTTTTTGGTCTTGAGACCAATTCATATTTCCTTCTGTGGTTTTAGGTGTGAGTATAGAGTCCATGTTGCCCTCTGAATTTGGTTGTTCTTGCTCATTACAATAGGATTGTATCATTCTTGATTTCACATTTTCCTTCTTGTCCATTGTGATTGCCTGTGTCCTGACTTTTAGAGTGAGTTTCTGCTTCTGGGGTACAGAAGGCTCTGACCCACACTTCTCAGCCTGGGAGCTAGGTGTTTGGATGTTGACTTTGTGTTCTATAGCCTCTGGGTGTCTAGAATGAGGCCAAGGCCAGGACTCTCAGTATTACCCTTGGGTTACCCTGAGGCTTGCAAAGTACAGTGTGGGGAAGTGGAAGTCTGGCCACTTCAGGTTTCTGGCTCTGTACCTCTGAGCTACAGCTCAGGCAAGCTCAGTGCTGGTGTCTACAGATTCCCCTGGTGTTCCCAAGGCACGTTTGGGCTTATGTTGTTAGGGATTGCTGGCTCCACCCCCCCTGGTCTTAGAGATCTCCTGCTGGTCAGCTGAAGTGGGGCTTGTTGGGAGGCCTCCTGCCCTTCAGTTCAGGCTCAGCATGGCTTCAGTCACACATAAGTAAAAACTTACTTGTAATAATAAACAATTTTATCATAGTTGCAGGATATAAAATACTGCAACATAAATCATTGGCATTTCTATATATTACTAACAAATCCCAACAGCAAGAGATAAAAAGAGCAATTCAATTTAAAGTTAGTATAGGCATTAAAAATATTTGGGAGTCTACCTGCCAAGACAAACCTAGGAATTATATGAACATAATTGCAAAACACTTTTCATACAAATGAAGTCAGATATAAATACTTTGAGAAACATCAGTTGCTTGTGGGTAGGCCAAGCTGACATTTCTATCCAAATTAATTTACTTGTTCAGTGCCATACCAATCAAACTTCCAAAAATTATTTTACAGAGTTAGAAAAAAGTAATAACAAAATTCATCTGGAAGAAGAAAAGGTTCAGAATATTATGAAATTAGTGAAAAGAAGGTGGCTAGCTGTACCATATCTTAAATTGCATTATAAAGTAGCAATCATCTGAACTATTTGGTACTGGCTAAGCAATAGAGTGGTGGATAAGTGGAAAAGGTTAGGCACACAAAACACAGCTAATCAATATTGTAATCTACTGTTTGATAAACCCAAAGACCTTAGTTTTAGGTATAAGAACTCACTATTTGACAAGAACTGCTGGGAAAACTGGAAAAGAATATGGCAGAAATCAGGCATAGATCAATATCTTACACAATATACCAAGTGTATGATGTATGATATGTGATGAAAAAATGAGTAGACAATTTAAATAGAAAGGCTGATAGTGTAAGCAAACTAGGAGAGCAAATAATAGTTTTCCTGTAAGATTTATGGAGTTTGGAATTTATGACCAAACAAGAGACAGAGAACTTTATGAAAAGTAAAATGGATAACTTTATTACAATAAATTGATAAGATTTTTTTTTTCACAAAGCCAATATAACCAAGATTAAAAGTGAAGCAGAAACCTGGGAAACAATTTTTACAACCAGTGTCCAGATAATTGCCTCATTTTTAAAACTGAGTCAAATTTATAAGAATACCAGTTATTCCCCTATTGACAAATGGTCAAAGTATATAAACAGAATATTTCCAAAGGAAGAAATTAAAGCTCTCTAAAGTCAGATGAAAAAATGCTCTAAATCATTATTGATTAGAAAACTGTGAATCAAAACAACTCTGAGGAGCCACACCACGTGTGTCAGATTTACTAACATGACAAAACAGGAAAGTGATAAATGTTGGAGATGAGGGAAAATTTGTAGACTAATGCATTGTTGGTGGAGTTGTGAATGGATTCAATCATTCTGGAGGGCAACTCAGAACTATGATCAAAGGTCTACAAAATCACACATTCTCTTTGATCCAGCAATACCACTTCTAGGTCTGTATCATAAAGAGAGCATATAAATGGGAAAAGGACCCACATGTACAAAACTATTTGTAGCAGCTATTTTTGTGGTGATAAAGAATTGGAAATTGAGGGGATGCCCATCAATTGGGGAATGACTGAACAAATTGTGGCTTATGAATGTAAGGGAATATTATTATGCAACAAGAAATAATGAGCAGATGAACTTCAGAAAAACCTGGAAAGCCTTACATGAATGGATATTAAGTAAAGTGAAGAGAACCAGGAGAACATTGCACACAGTAACAGCAACATTGTGAAATGACTAATTTTGATAGATTTATCTCTTTTTAGCAATGCAAGCATCTAAGACAGCTCCAAATGACTTAGGATGGAACATGCTATTCATATCCAGAAAAAGAACTATGGAGTCTGAATGCAGATTGAAGCATATTATTTGGGGTAGTAGAGAGAATGGAAGAAAATTTGGAACTCACAATGTTATGTATGTGAATATTGAAAACTGAAAGTAAATAAATACATTTAAAAAATAAAATCACACTAATAGAGGCCTTTTGGGCATGGTCTTCAACTTGATCCATTTACAATATGATTAAATCATGACTAGTTTTCAAGGCAATGTCAGGGACTCTTTACTGTACCAAAGTCCACTTTCAAGAGAAATCTCTTCCTTCTTCTAATGCTAGGAGTAAGGAAAAAAAATTTCAATTGAAATGTGAACCCTTCTGTTCTCACTGCTAACATCGCTTGCTATTCAAATTTCTATGAAGATTCTTGGGATGACAAATTACTTGAGAAGACTAGTAACAGTAATGTTGAATACCTTGGTTTGAACTCTAGCCTTTCTAGTTCCAGGCTCAGTGTTCTATGTACTGTGCCATCTAGCTGCCCTATCAACACAGATAGACAGACATTTATACGTATATACATTTTTACACACATATACATACATATATACATATGCGTATATATGTGTGTATAGTCTTACAATCCTGCATATTTTGTCATGTTGATAACTATGGTTGCCTAGGATTCTAGTGTTGTGAGATCATTGAAAAAATCTGGAGATAGTTATCATTTCCTAAAATGTATCTTTAAGCATCTTCACAAGAAATATAACTAATATGAGCACTTAATGGTCCTTTGCATCTATTGCATTCTCTGCATAGCTACTAGAAAGATCAAGTCTCATGAAGTAATTGCAATGAGGTAAAAACCTAGAAAGTACTTTTATTCTGTACTTATTTTTGAATCCAGTTAGGAAACATAAATTATTAGATGAAGTGATGTAATAGCATATAACATGCTATATAATATATCAGATATAATATAATATGGTACAATATGTTATATATAATATAATTGTAAATTAGCTCATAAAACAGCAATTTTCTAAAATGTGAAGGAACAAGGAAGATTTTTTGTTTGATTGTTCTTTTGTATATGTTTATCAAGTTTTGTGGTGACATTAGAAACCAAAGTAATTGTTATCTTGATAGCCTTGTACCTTTATTCTTGTTCTTCTATAAAATTATGGCATGAAATACAGCTGTAAAGTATAACTGTTTAATTATGTGCTTTATTTTTAGACACTGATCAGGACTAACAGGCTGAATTCAATCTTAGGTTATAAAAGTTGAGTGTTAAATTCTCCAGGGGATAAAATATGTATGCATGCATGTATATGCATCAACTTGGCTCTAAATAGGAATGCCCTGAGAATTCATAATAGCTTAGTTTTATATTATATTGTTAATATTATGTATTATTTTATATGTAGATTTATTTTGTGCAGTTTTAATTTAGATTTAATTCTTCACTGAAGCTTTTAGGCTTAAAGTAAATCAAGATGAATTTTTGTCCTCTACAAAAGTTTGAAGGTTATATTGCATTGGAAAATAATAGTAAAAAAAAAATTTTAAAACCAGCCAAACATAAAACTTTGAAATAAGTAAAGACATATATTTGTAAATATATGATATATCTCTGTATAATATATACATGCAAGCATACACATACATATAAATTCCATATTATATATGTAATGTGTTTAAATAGGTTATCAGAATAGTTTTAATGGATGGATAATATAAAGGGAAGAAGGAATTTCTTAGGAAATAAGAATTTAAAAAATAAAATGTGGTATATTAATAGATCCATGTGTTTGAAAGAGCTTCAATGGTAATCTGTTTAATTATGTATCTGAATAGGAAAAGAGGACTTCATTTAAACTCAAAAGGCCTGAGTGAAGATCTCAGCTTTGTTTCTTGTTATCTGTTTGGCGTTGGACAAGTAACCTGAATTGGGTCTTCGGTTTGTCTTTATTACCTTAAGTGATTTTGAGATCCCTTATTTAACTATTAATTCAAATCCTAAAATAACCCTCTATGACAGTCCTGACATTAATTCCTTATTTCAAGGAGGTACTTTTCTTTGTTAGGGGAAGAATAAGATTAAAATTAAATTCTGAAATATATGGATGGAAAAATCTCTACATTAAAAGATTCAAGATACTAAATTTAAATGGAAAATTATATGGGAAATGTAATTTGTTAGGTTATGTTGGGAACTCATCAGGTTAAATATTTAGATTTTTTTTCAATTTGATTTCTACAATTCTACAATGAAGAGAAAACTGATATATTCTAGTTATGATGAATCATATTCACTGAAATAATTAAACATCTCTACTATCTCTGGTACTCCTTTCTCATTCTTCTTTTCCTAGCTGCCTGACTGTTCCTCATAACTCCTCCATCTCCAAATTCATAAATGTATGTTAGTCCTACAATGCTGTAGGCCCTATTCTATTCTTTCCATGTTTTTAAAATCTCATTTCCTCCTATCTGCTAACTCTATAGAGCTGACTAAAATTAAATGACATTATTTTATGAACTGATTTGCATACTTTAAAATGCCACAGAAATACGAATTAAGGCATGTTATCCAAAGAACTAAACTATTTCTTGAATCTAGTGTTACTTTGCCTTTTATACATCTTTGCCTAGATGTTGCAGAGGCACCTCCAACTAAATGTTTCTGAAAAAGAATTTATCTATTTTCTTTGCCTCTAGATCAATATATATACATGCCTATACACACATATATGTGCATATATATATGTGTGTGCATACACATGAATAAACACACCACAATCATATATACATATGCATAAAATACATGTGTATGCACATATATACATATATACTTACATACACACTTACATGGTCATATGCATATGGATATATGGGTACATATGCATTCATACATACATACACACATAGCATCTCTTTATTCAAATTTGAAATCCCAGACTCCTCTCTGCATCTTTTACCGTCTTCATCCTAACCTAATCTCATTACTTGACAAGCTTTATCAATTCTAATTTTTTAAAATTATTTATTTCAGTTGTCAAGATCCATTTCCACAAGAATTTGAGTTACAGATTTTCTCCCCATCCTTCCCCTACTCCCCACCCCAAGATAGTGAGCCTACTGAATACCCATTCCCAGAATCTATTCTCTCTTAAATCCTCTCCCATATTCCTTCCCAAGTCTCTAGTTGGGTAAGAAGGATTTCTATACCCTAGTACCTATATATTTTATTTTCAATGACATGTAAAAAAACAGTTTTTCTCTTCTTCTCTCCTCACCCACCCCCACTGTGAGGACATGACATTCAATATAGGTTGTACAGGTATAGTTATGCAAAATGTTTCCATAGTAGTTATATAGTGAAAGACTAACTATATTTCCCTCCATCCTATCCCACCCCCCACTTACCCTATTTTCTACTTTGACCCTGTCCTGTTTCAAAAGTGTTTTCTTCTAACTATGCTCTCCCCCAGTCTACCCTCCTTTCTATCATCTCCCATCTTATTTCCCTTACTTCCTATTTTCCTGTAGGGTAAGATACCCAAATGAGTACATATGTAATTCCCTCCATAAGCCAAATTCAATGACAGTAAGGTTGACCCATTCCCTTTCACCTTCCTGCTCTTCCCCTCCATGGTAACAGTTTTCTTTTGCTTCTTTTATATGAGATGATTTACCCTATTCTGTCTCTCCCTTTCTCTTTCTCCCAATATATCCCTCTCTCACCTCTTAATTTTATTTTTTAGATATCATCCCTTCCTATTGAATTGATCCTGTGCCCTCTGTCTATGTATACATGTACATAAACATACATTCACTCTCATATATATATATATATATATATATATATATATATACACATATATATATATACACACACACACCCACCATCCAATACACACATATATGTCTGTATACATACATATATACATATACATACATATACAGATACACACACATATTTTCCTGTCAACTAACCTTATACTGAGAAAAGTCTCATGAATTACAATGATCATTTTTCCATGTAGGAATGTAAATAGTGCAGCTTTAATAAGTTTCATATGATTTTCTTTTTCCTGTTTACCTTATCATGGTTCTCTTGCTTCTTATATTGAAAGTTAAATTTTCTGTTCAGCTCTGGTTTTTTCAACAAGAATGCTTGAAAGTCTTCTATTTCACTGAAAATTCATATTTTCCCCTGAAGTATTATACTCAGTTTTGCTGGGTAGGTGACTCTTGGTTTTACTCATAGCTCCTATCACTTTTCGTATATCATATTCCAAGCCCTTTTATTCCATAATGTAGAAGCTGCTAGATCTTGTGTTATTCTGATTTTTTTCCCCACAATACTTACATTATTTCTTCCTGACAGCTTGTAATATTTTCTCCTTGACTTGGGAACTCTGGAATTTGACTGTAATATTCCCAGCAGCTTTCTTTTGTGGCTCTTTTCCAAGAGGTGACTGGTGAATTCTTTCAATTTCTATTTTGACCTCTGGTTTGAGAATATCAGGGCAATTTTCCTTGAGAATTTCTTGAAGGATTATTTCTAGGCTCTCTTTTTGATCCTTACTTTCAGGTAGTCCAATAAATTTTAAACTATCTCTCCTGGATCTATTTTCCATGTCAGTGGTTTTTCCAACAAGATATTTTAGATTGCCTTCTATTTTTTTTTTCATTTTTTGGAATTGTTTTATAGCATCTTGATTTCTCATAAAGTCATTAGCTTCCATTTGCTCCAATTTAACTTTGAAGGAATTATTCTCTCCAAAGAGTTTTTGGAATTCCTTTTCCATCTGGCAAATTCAGCTTTTTAAGGCATTTTTCTCCTCATTGGTTTTTTGGGCCTCTTTTGCCATTTGAGTTAGTCTATTTTTTAAGGTGTTATTTTCTTCAGTCAGGCTGACTCACTTTTCATGATTTTCTTGCATCATTCTCTTTTCTCTTTCCAATTTTTTCCCCTACTTCTCTTACTTGATTTTCAAAATCCTTCTTCAGCTCCTCAGTGACCTGAGAGCAGTTCATATATTTTTAGAAGCTTTTGATGCAGGAGTTTTGATTTTGTTGTCTTCCTGCCATTCCATGCTTTGATCCTTTTTGCCCCCCCCCCCCAATAAAAGATTCTATGGTCTTGTTGTGCTTCCTCTGTTTGCTCATCATGCCAGCCAATGACTTGGCTTTTTAGCTCTTTGCCATGGTAGAACTCTACTTCTAGAGTGGAGAGAACTGTGTCCCAAAATGCTGGGCTTTTCACAGTGTTGTCAGAGCTATGAGTAGCATGCCCTCTCTCCAGCCACCACAAGCTCTGGCACACTAGTGTTCCTTACCCCAGGACCACCACCCAAGCCTGAGGCCAAGATCCAAGCAGTTCAAAGCAACAGTGATTACCCTCTGAATGGTCGCTTGGTCCCCCTACAATCTGCAGGCCAGGAGCTTTGGAGGCATCCAAGTGGCGGTAGTCATAGCTGCTGTACCTCTGCCACCCCAGAGAGTGGGGGGCCAGACCATACTCTTCTCTCACAGAGTTCCCTTCTGATCTTTTACTTTTTGTTTGGCATTTATGGATTGAGAAGTCTGGAAACCACCATAGCTGCCACTGATTCACTCTCCTGAAGTCTGCTCTAGCCTTCCTGGGCTGGGAGTCTGGGCCAGCATGGCTCACATGAGACTGTGTTCTGCTCCCAGCTCAGTTTGATAGATCCTTCCTGTCAGCCTGCCTGGCTACGTTCATCGAGGGATTTATTTCCCTCTGTTACTTTGTGGGTTCTGTATGTCTAAAATTTGTTTAGAGTCATTTTTTTACAGGTATTGGAGGTGGTTGGAGCAGGCGCTCAAGCAAGTTCCTGCTTTTACTCTGCCATCTTGGCTTCACTAAGCCTTATCAATTCTCACTCCACCACACATTTTCAGCCTCTCTACTTCTCTCTACCAATACGTCCACTAGTACAGATTTCTCATCATATTTCACATGGATTGTTACAATGGTATTCTATTCGGTTGGTCTCCACTTTTCAGTTTTTCTCACAAAAAGTATTTAGCAGAATAATTTTCATAATAAACAAATCTTACTTTTAGTTTTCCTTCTCCAAATCTTATTTTTCTTCCTATAGTTGTTTAAGGACCAAAAAAAAAAAAAATAAAACAAAAATGCTGTCCAGTCTAGCTTTCAAAATCATTTAAAATCTCACTTTAGATGTATTCTAGATGAAATTCACACAACTCAGACTCTCATAGTCTTCATTTCTGAAAAACTGATCTAGATCTAATTCCTTACAGTTGACATTCCATTTCTCATCACAACCCCCAAAATGAACTGAAGTGGCTTTTGCTATTCAAAGTCTCTCAAGCCCCTCAAATGTTAGCAATCCCTCTCTTCATTGAAATTGTTTTACATTTACTTATGTGTACCTGTTTAATTTTTTTTAGTTGGATTTAACAAATTTAACTTTAATGCATGCCTTTCTTTTTAGAATATTAACTAATGCTACATACCAAATGTTTGATAAATCTTCTAAGTCAAAGCCTTTGTGTCTCCAGCATCCAAAATTATTTCAACATTATCCACAAATTATCTATATGATATTATTCCTTAAGAATATATTTTAACATATTAATGGACTATTTTGTCTCCATACAAAGTCACTGACATAGAGAAATATAATTTAATTCTATAGTCATACAGTTAACCTGGTCACTATAACTATGTGTATTTGTGGACAAATTGGTTTTTTTTCTCTATTCTTCTCTTTGAAATTATTTCTCAACTTTCTTCCCATTATTTCTCATGAATTTAGAATAAGTTTATTTATTAAGTGTAATTTAGGAATAAAATATTCAAATAATTGCTTTTCTCTAGATAATTTGTTTATGTTTTTAATTTATAAAATATAAAGAGAAATCCATGTTGGAAATAATCTTTCTAAATAATTAATTCACAGTTCCCTATCTTATTGAACAGATTATGTTGAAAATATTTTTTTCCTTGATGAAGCCAGCAATGTTGCTGCTGATG
The DNA here is from genome assembly GCA_028627135.1 of Pseudochirops cupreus. Lineage (NCBI taxonomy): Eukaryota > Metazoa > Chordata > Mammalia > Diprotodontia > Pseudocheiridae > Pseudochirops > Pseudochirops cupreus. Next base: position 245,690,409 of record CM053582.1, read on the forward strand.
TTAGTTATTGCATAGCAAAGTGGGAAGAGGGCTGGATCCTAAGTAAGGAGCCTGGGCTTTGGTCCCAGATCTGCTAATTAGTACTTATATGAGCTTAGACAAGTAATAATGTCTTGACAATGAAGGTTTAAAATTTCGGCTAGCTGTCATTTACTATCTGGGTGACTTTAGACAAATTTCCTACTTTCTTGACCTTGGACTCCTGGAATACAAATTTTGGTGGTGGAATTAGATATTCCAATGTTGATTCCATCACTAGTCCTATGGCCCTATAATTCTAAGAGGTCAGACTAGCTGACTTCTAAGGTCCTTTAAATTCTAAATCTATATCTATTGAAGCATAAATACAATATTAACAATTTACTGCAGCTTACTGGGTTGTTTGCCCTTATGCTCAATGGCTCTGAGGTTGAGCTTTTTCTCTACTTGTCAATTTTAATATTTTTTTCTCTTTTATTAGTTGATGCTTCTTCATCTTAAAATTATCTTTTAATCCTTGAGTCACCTGCTAACTTCCCAAATTAGTTGCTTATGAAAAAGGGTAGCCTGGTAATTCTAATAACCAAAATGGCTTAAAGTGATGTGTAAGGCAAAAGCTAAATTTAAATTTAAAATTATTTGGAGAACATAGTGATTTCTGGGGTTGCACTGGAGATATAGTTTCATTAGCTTAAATGTTTGGCATAGTGTAAATTGTAATTGGTTAATATTCTTTTTTTTTGTTTTTTTTCAAATTTTATTATAGTTTGCATCATTCATTTTCACAAGATTTTGAGTTACATATTTTCTCCCCGTCTTTCCTCCACCCACCGCCCCAAAACAGCCATCCCAGTGTGTCCCCCCTCCCCCAGTCTATTCTCTCCTATGTCACTTTTTGGTAGGGCAGGATGGATCTCCCCACTGCAGTGCCTGTGTATCTCAAGTTCCAGTTGAATGTAGAATTGGTTAATATTCTTACAATGAAGAAAAATTGTGTGTGTACACATACACACACACAGGGTTGTGTATTGGTAATGATGTCTTGTAAAGGAATTATGCTTATTGAAATCATTAAACATCTGTATTCCATAATATTCTAATACTAGGTTGGGCTAGAGGTCCCTTCAAGTTCTGAATCTATATCTATCAAGTTATAAATAGAATACTCATAGATTACTAAGGTTTACTGGGCTGTGTGCTATTTTGATAAATGGTTCTAGAATTGCTCTACTTTTTAGAAGTCAGTTGTTTGTTTTAATGTATTGAAGACATCTCCATAACCAACCATACAGAACAATAAATCATTTAGTTCAGGAGTAAAGCTTAAGTGACTTCACATCCAGCACTCTTCCTCCTTTGCTATGTAATAACCAACATTCACAGCAACATTTCTTGATCAATCAAGAAAAAAAACACACAAATGTGTTCATCATACACTGTTCAATAAGATAGGAAACTATAAATAAATTTTTAGAAAGAGTACATCCAAAATATATTTTCTTTTAAATTTTAGAAATGAAAAAACATAAACTATTATCTAAGAAAATATGCTTGGGAAAAAATAGAATTAAAGTTCTTTAATAAAATATAATAGAGTCAACATTTGTTAAGTGTATATGTATGAGTAATTCAAACAAGATCTAAGAATATCATCAATGTGTCCCAATCTATCAAATCATCTCCATAAACAAGCACACAGATCAATAAATCATTGTCTACGAGCAAAAGCTCAAATAGGAAAGAATTATACCCTATACCCCACACCACTATCACACTGCAAAATACATTAAAGAGCAGGGATCAAATGGTTTATCCCTAAACTAGAATTATAAACAACATGACTCCATATACCTTGAAATTCTACAGTTGTTCAGAAATTTATGATTGAAATCTACATTTGACAAGTTCAGTAATAAGACTGACTTATGTATAGTCTGAATATATAGCATCTTTATGGTTTTAGGAATCTAGTGGGAAGCACTCAGGAGAAATTTTACATAGAGATATTAATATTTGAAAAGTTCATCCATTTTAGATTTAATCCTTTGTATTTTCACTGTGACTATCGCAGCTCATAATACCTAACATATTTAACAGGACACCCTTTTAACTTTAATCTGCATTTTTGTCCAACCCTCTCATTTTACAGGTGAAGAAATAGAGGTCCAGAGTTATTGAGTGACTTGTGGGAGGTTATCATGCCTGTTGTAATAGATTTGACTGCCTCTCCAAAAGTCACTTCTTAAATTATATTATAGTGGTGGGAGGAGAAAACAACATTCAAATCAATTACCAATTTTACAAGCGAAAGCTATATTATATGCTGGGGACACAAGTTAGGTCAAAGTTGGTTGAAGGGGGGAGAAGTAAAAATTTAAAAAAATAATATGAAGGCATGGATCATGCCTTGCAGTACTATACCTAGACAGAAAATTTTGTTTTGACCAGTTCACAACTGTGACCAATGACAAGTACAACCAGTGGCAGTGGGTCATTCACTTTAAACAAAGCAATAAAATTTAGGAGATCAACATGCCTCTTCTCATTCCACATCTAAGCCCCAACAAAGAGATGTGATGACAATGGCTCAACAAACTGCGCCAAAATATGCTTACCTGGATTCTTGGAGTTCTAACTCAATTTAATCCTGTCTTATCTTGCTGGATGTGTGTGTGTGTGTGTGTGTGTGCGCGCGCGTGTGTATTCATGTGTAGGTAAATAGATGATAGGTAAAATATATGTATATTAGGAGAACAATGAGAAGAATAAATTCACAGACTTGACTAAAAATATCTCATAAAATTTTCTTCTTCCATTTATTGGTATTACATTTATGAAATTTTACATAAAACAAAAGCAACAAGTTATAACAATGATTAATTGCAAAAGAACTCAAGAAATCAAATGAGATTCAGTTGCTGTAACAAACTGATTCTCAATCTTTTTGGGGCATGAAATCCTTGGACAGTTTGGAGATAACTAAGGAGACTACTCAGAACAACGTTTTTAAATAACTGAAAGGAATGCTAAGTTACAATTAGAAGTTATTGAAAATAGAGATGCATTTTTATACAAATACATGAACCCCACAAAATCTATTGAAGGACCCCTTAAATGTTTGTGGACCTCTGCTTAAAACTCCTGCCTTATCATTTCATAAATAAAATACCAACAAGCATTAAGAGAAAAGATAATACATTCTGGTGTGAAATCTGTGAGGGCTTTATGCTCATTGTTCCCTGACCCTAAATCATTAAAATATACTTTAGAGAGCCTGATGAGCCCCAGTACAGGATATTCATCAAAGATTTTTGAACCATTTGTAAAGATAAAGAACTATTTTGAAAGAGAAGAAGAGGAACAAGTGTTTCAAAAATGAATCACAGAAAACAGTTTGGCAGAAACTAAATATAGAGCAACATCTCACAATATATATCAAGATAAGATCTAAAGGCGTTTATGATTTAATTATACTGGGTGATAATGTAAGCAAATGAGGGGAGCATGGGATAGTTTACTGATCAGATCTATGGATGAGTGAAGAATTACGAGAGGATATTCAAGATGCATAATGGATAACTTTGCTCTTATTAAATTACAAAAGTTTTGCACATACAAAACCAATGCGGCCAAGCTTAGAAGGAAAGAAGAAAACTGGGGGGAGAAATTAAAGTAAAAAGGCCTCATTTCTCACATATATAGATAACTGAGTCAAATTTTTAAAACTGTAATTCATTCCCCATTTGAAATATGGTCAAAGGATATAAAGAGTTTTCAGACAAAGAAGCCAAATCTCTCTATAGTCATATAAAATGTTCTAAATGACTGTTGAATAAAAATGTAAATTAAAACACCTCTGAGGTATCACTTTACATCTATCAGACTGGCTGATATGACAGGAAAGAAAGATGGCAAATGTTGGAGCAGATGTGGGAAAATTGGGAAACTGATGTACTGTTGGTGGAGTTGTGAAGTGATCCAAGTATTTCAGAGAGTAATTTAAAATCATGCTAAAAATACTATAAAAGTATATACCTTTTGCCCAGCAATACCACTACTAGGACAATTTCCCAAAATGATTTTTATAAAGGAAAAAGTATCTTTTGTACAAAAATATTTATAGTAGCTCTTTTTGTGGTGGAAAAAAATTAGAAATTGAGGTTATGCCCATCAACTGTAGAACAGCTGAACAAGTTGTGGTATATGATTGTGATGGAATATTATTTAGTTGTAAGAAATCAGGATCAGGATGATTTCAGAAAAATCCTGGAAATACTTACATGAACTGATGCAAAGTGAAGTGAGCAGAACCAGGAAAATATTGTACACAGCAATAACAATATTGTATGATGATCAGATGTGAATGACTTAGCTATTCTCAAAAATTGCAATGATCTAAGAAAATTCTGAAGGATTTATGATGAAAAATGATATCCACATCCTGACAAGGAACTAATTTCAGAATGCAGATTAAATTTTTTTTTTTACTTTCTCTATTTTTCTTGAAGTATTTTTGGTCTATGTTTTCTCTCACAACAAGACTAATATAGACTATAACCTATATCAAATTGATTGACTTCTTATTTGCAGGGGAGAAGGATAGGTGGAGGGAGAAACAGAATTTGGAACTCAATTTTTTAATGTTAAAAATTATTTAAATATATATATGGAAAAACAAAATATTAAAAAAGAATTGAAACATATAAAATTGTTTAAACCTGGATGTTTTCCTAGATTATTCTCTACCCTCCCTAAGATATTGGTTAGTAACTTCTCGACTTGGCAGACTCCTGCAAAACAGAAAGTGGGAGAATTTAATAATTCATAACTGTAAAGAAACAATGTTAATTGCAGGATACAATTGGATTAGAGCACCTTGGAAGGCCACAAAATCAACTCCTCCATACAATTTCCTCTTTTCATTTATGCATCTTCCAATTTGGGGGAGCCTATTACCTCCATAAAGCTTAAATCTACATTTATGTTTAATGACACCAAACTACATTGTACAATCCTAAATGCCCTGGAGCCAACATTCACTTTAAAACAAACATTTGATTTTAATCTGGTAGTGCATTACACAATTTCTCCCAAATAAATTCATTTTCAATCTTAATACCTAAACAGAAGAGCACATTTCAAAATGATGTTTAGTTTCCAATGAAAATATAACCACTCCAGGCTTGCTAGGGAAATAACTGTTTTCCTTGATGCTGTGTGATCTTTTTTTTTCCCCCTCTTAGAAAGCAATTGAAGCTACCTGTTGGCTCCTTTGTTCTCATGAAGACTTTTATGAGGATGGAATAATGTTATGTTCACGAAAATATAATGATTTCATCATCATTTTGATGATATTATTTTGAGTTTGCTATCATCATAATTACAGAACAGTGCTTTTGCAATCAAAAGTGTGGGATACTATGCCTAGGTAATTATTTAATAAATCTAAGGTTTACATAAAATTTCTTAGGATACAAAGTTCAAGTAAAGTACTTTTATGTTTTATTTTTAATTCTCTAGATTTCTACCTATAGTGTTTTACCCATTATTTTAAGTAATTCTCAGTCACTTACTTTTGGTCCTTCCCCTCTCACCCTGAAAATTATTTTTTTCTAGTTCTTGAGCATAAAGACAAAAGTCATAAGCCTTTTAACTTATCTGTTTAGAATTTTTAGGGTGAGATAAAATGGTTTGTTATTTTAAAGGTAGAATGCTAATTCGCTGTGAGAAAAGAAGGGAATTAATTTGCTTTCCATTTATTACTTTCTGCCCCTTTAACTTAAAAAATATAAAAAGAAAAGATTATTGTAGTTGGGAGTGCCTTGGGGTTTATCCTTAGTCCTCTCTCTATGTAAATATATATCTCTGTGGAAATAGAGATGAATAGACAGAAATGTTTCTGTAATTTAAGAAAAGCTCTCTTGGAACATAAGTGTGTATATGTGTATGTATAAATATGTATGTCTCTAGTGATGGATTGTTAAAGTTAAATTTTGCCAGGGGGTTGCACTTATATCCTGTCTGTTTAGTATGTTTTTAGAATCTGACACTAACTGGGAAAAACAGACCCCCTGAGGGGTCAAAAATGCAGTGTTCCTGACAAGTTTTATTATCTTAGAGTAATTGCCTTATCTGATTTTGGAGTTAGGGGTTAATTTGAAAAACCAATAGGTCTCACATGAAAGACCTTGGGTTAAAAGGCATAGAATATCTTCCATAATGATATACTGAAGGAATGGCATAAGATAATCTTGATAAATGAATATGTAAATAATTTCTGTGATAAAGAAGCGAGCTTTTTGGAGGGGCAGAAAGTGATACTCATTTAGTATATGTAAATGGGGAAAAACTACATTCTAAATAATAGGAATATTTAAAAGTTTCTTTCTTCATAACATTTTTTTTTTGAAAATCAAACTATATATGCCCAAGAAATAATTATTAAAGACTCTCCTTAGGGCTTTCTCCAGGTCTCTCCCAGCCCCACCTAAGGACCACATTGCACGACTGTCCTCCATAATTATCCAGGTCTGACACCAACTATACTACGGTAGTTTCTCAAAGGTTTTCAAAATTGCAAAAATATTTATTTTTGTATAACAAAGGATCACTGCTGCTAATGGTTTCCCATGCAATAACTCACATGTGTATTTTAAGCAAATTTAACCCCCTCTCAATATTCATAGAGAATAATGGAAGAGGTTTTATGTCATTAAAAGCTTTTTTCTAAACCTAAGATGGGAGAGAATGGAAGGACATATTCTTCTGCTAATAGAATCAATTCAACTAGCATTTATCAAATACATACTAAGTGAAAAGCACTGTTAGAATCTGTATTTAAACAATAATAAAATAGATCAATAAGAAAATTTATCACTATTATTTTGATTTCACACATATGTGTATTCCATAATAGAACTTCCCTCAGCAGGAAAACAGTAGAACTTTTAAGAGGAAAGAATTTTCTCAGTTAAGAGATGCTGCAGCCCCTCAAACTATTTATTTTCTGTTTCCTTCCAAGACTTTCCTTGTCTTCCTAGTTGTAAAAATGTAAAGTTTTTTTTTTCCAAGTCTCTGTGCAGGGTGTCCCCTTCTCTCTCTGCATTCTAACTTCTACAACTTCAATTTTCCTCTCTGTATGGACAACTTCCCAATTTACCTCTTTATCTACAGTGCGTTTCCAGTTCCAGATCTATATTTCCATCTATATTAAAACTCATAGAACCCCAAATATCTTTATTAAATGAAATCCTGAACAACCAGTAACATCAATATTTTCCATATTCTAATCCATGAATAGCAGTGGTGCTATCTCCTTAGCTTTAACTTAATGGGGGTGATGCAGCTATCTCCAGTGTATTTGGTCATTTAGCTAGAAGTAAGCTCCACTCCGTTCGTACAATAAGCATATTCCCATCTACTAGGAAAGCAACACTTTAGAGCTTCAACCCATTATGACATCAGTGCCAAGTTCTCAAATGCCTTATCATGAAAGTTCTAGTTCTAGTAGGAACTAGTCATCAGGGAAAAAAATATATTTTGGAATATGGATTCCATGACAGAATCTAGATCCAAAAAATATAAGTTTATAGAGCCACCCAGAAGGTTGGCCATTGACATGAGAAAACAGAGGCAGACTGGTACTCAGCGTGTACCGATTTATCAAAGTCATCTACTAAAGCACAAAGAGCTTATGATCTATATTGATGAGGAAATCCCATCAATAAAATCGTGAATCCTTTAAGATGAAGTAGTTACCATAAATCAGATAACATCTATGAGGTAACCGTATATTAGTAAATTAAGCCAGTGTTGGCATTTTTTCCCCTAAGGCCAATGTTTCTGATTTCTTTTTATATTGTCACTATGCGATAGGGCTCTAATGGGAATAGGAACACTAAATTAATCATTTAAGTAAGATTAGAGCAAGCAATACAAATTTGTCAGTTTATCAGACAATGACATACAAACAATCCCTTAATGAAGCCAGTAGATATCTGGTAAAGAAACAAAACAGTAAAAGGCCTGCTACATTAAGATCTTGGTTTTAAGTAACATACGAGTTATTTGAGTAAATAAAGAAAGGACTGCACTCTTAGGAAGGTGAAGTGTATACCTAAAGAAAGAACAGGAGAGTTACGAGCCCTTATGCTCAATTCTCTTGCTTGTTTTCTGTACGGACTTCATGAATTCATGTACCATCTCTGTCAGAGCTTACTCTTCCCTGGGAGAGAAGACCCTCTAACACATCTTCTCCTGGTTAGCATGAGAAGTGGTGTAAACAGCTTAAAAAGCATTTCTATGGAGGAAAAGTCATAAGCACATTTCCTTAACGGCTATCTTCTATAACATTTTTATCCTCATAAATAATTAAACTAAATGCTCACAATTTTAAAGCATGTTTTAATAAAGTATCATATAGACACTGAAACAAAGAAGTTCATAGACTAACCCGAAGATTTATGCATAGTTACAAAAAATGATTTCTAATTGGAATTTTTTGTTTGCACAGGAAATAGAATAGCTAATTCTATCCTAACAAAATAACAAATATTTATTATTGAGCACAAATCAAAAAATAAAGCTATGGGGAAAAAGCTCTCTCCCGGCAAAGGTTAGACTTGAAATTGTGTCTTCTAACTCAAAACAGTACTTTTATCACTACCTCATACTGTCTGTTATATATAATAATAAACCATAAAAATAATTCACTTGGAAGAAACCTTAGAAATCATCTAATCCCATCCCTCACTTGAGAGAAGAGGATACTTGGAAAGAGAGCAATTGAAGATGGCAGCGTAGCAGCAGCAACATATTGCAGCTCTCACATAGGCACCCCAAAATACTCATAAAATATGACTCTAAACTAATCCTAGAACTCCAAAACACACACAAATATACCTTCCACTAAAGTCACCTCAGCTACGAGGAACCATATCAGCACTGCGAACTGAAACCAGCCTGGCCTGAAGCCTTGGCTGTGCCCCGGGGGCAGCTGGACGGGAGGAGCCTGAGGAGCCTCTCTAGTGAGCGGATTAGCAGCAGCTATGAGCAGCGTTCAGAACTAGGTCAGTGAAGACTGCAAGATCAAGGGAGAAAAGCATCTGGCCAAAACGCCTCCAAAGTGGGAAAGCGCAAGACAGAGGTTTTGCACCCGCCTCTGCATTGCATCTTCCGTGCCCACGCCCTGCAGACAGCAGGGGGACTAAGCGATTGTTCAGAGGCTGAGTGCTCTCATGTTGAGTGGCCTGGATCCAGATCGCGGTCTTGGGCTTTCAGTTCTGGAATCTTCATTATCCAGTGAGCTGGAAGTAAGTAGGAAGGGACCCAGCACCTTGCTGAGAGGTACGGCAGCTGGGAGGACTCCAGTGATTTGGGACAGAGCTTTCCCTTCTGTAAGCAGAGCCCCATAGAGATTAAAAAAAAAAATCACGGACTGACCAAACATGAGTAAGAATAAGCATAAGAAGCAAAGTAAGAACAGCACCCAAACCCTAGATTCCTTCTTTGGGGAAAAGAAGGATCATGGCAAAGAGAGGGAGGAGGAGAGTGCAGACAGAGCACCCCCCCAGGGGCCTCCAATAACCATGAAGAATGCCTTAAAGCTAGAGATGAGCTGAAGAAGGATGTTCAAAACCAAATAAGAGTAGTGGAAGAAAAATTGGGAAGAGAAATAAGAATGTTGCAAGAAAATCATGAATAGAGTCAATAATATGACTGAAGAAATTAACACCCTAAAAAAAAGATTAACTCAAATGACAAAAGAGGCCCAAAAAGCCAATTAGGAGAAGTCGACTTTGCCAGATGGAAAAAGAATCTCAAAAGCACTCTGAAGAGAATGATTCCATCAAAATTAGAGTGGAGCAAATGGAAGCAAATGAATTCATGAGAAATAAAGACACTATCAAACAGATCCAAACAAATGAAAAAATAGAGGGCAATGTGAAATATCTCCTTAAAAAAAACCACTGACCTGGAAAACAGATCCAGGAGAGACAACTTAAAAATTATTGGACTACCAGAAAGCCATGATCAAAAACAGAACTT
>CM053582.1:245700934-245745061 GCA_028627135.1 Pseudochirops cupreus
CTGGTTGCTGAGCCACAAACTGTGCTGGTCGCAGCAAATGGCACTCACAACGTTGGGGCATCAGGACTGCAGTAGAGCTTCCAGCAACCAGTCCCCCGTGGAAAGTGCCAGCAGGCAACAGGTAGCGGGCCGCAAGAAGATCCAAGGGACAACGGACGGATCTCATTCAAGATGATAAGAAGGAAGTCTGGATACCAGAAAGGAGAGCAGGGACTGTGTCAACAAGTGCAGAGACTGCGCACTGGGCCCGCCCCCAGGATCAGAACCAGGCAAAGCCAAGGGCAGAGGAGGAGGAGCCAGAACCAAAATGAGGGCAAGCGGATCTTCCATTTTTGAATTGTAGGACTGATGTGCCAGCTTGCCATCAGGTGGATCAGCAAACATACATTTCCTGGCACAATGACACGAACATTAAACATAGACATGGAGGGTATCCTAAACAAAATTGGTTTGGACATTTACAGTGAGGAAACTCGGAAATACGGAAAATCCCTTTGCCATGGGCTCCAATAACAATAGTTTTTGCTGCTTTTGATCCTAATTGGACATTCTTGAGCAAAATTGACCACAGCTTTGTACGTGCTTGTTTAGGAGGGAGCTATGCATTCATGTGGGGAAATCTTAGCAATGTAAATATCACTAAAGTTGATAAGCATTATAATGTCACATGTATTAATTGTTAGGTTTCTGAATGTCATGATAATACTTCTTTGGGACAATTGCTATTTGTTATAAGGAGACCTAGTATGATTGTGATTCCTGTGGAGAGTGAGCATTGGTTTTACTCTTGTGGTGATCATTCTATTGCTCAAATTAATCAGCAATTGGGTTTTATTTGAAAAAGGAGATGTATTTCCTGTATTGTTGGGATAATTGCTTTAATTTCTATTATAGTGAGCAATGTTGCTGTTAAAAAATACGAGTCAGAATATGACATGGCCCAAATTAGAAACCATCTTAATGGGTTATGGGGTGATCGTAACTCATTTCTTGACATAAATGATTTGGAAAATTTGGCTCACCTCATGGATCAGGAAAGACAGTGGTCACTACTACCAAATCCAGAGGCACAAAACGTTGTTAATTGGATTAAGAGAGCTCAGGGTATATTACCTGGGCAAATACACCAAATTATAACTTTTCTAGTAATAGGGGTGGTGGTATTGGTCTTATGTACCTGTTTACCCATCCTCATTTCCTGTTTTTCTCGTATCATTCGACAAGTCGTATACAATGTCCAACTGCATGATTCTGTCCTATAGATATATGTGGTTTATATGGGAAAGATGCAGAGAACTCCCAGAAGTCCCCCAGGCTTCATTAATGGGATGTTCCCCTTTCTTATAAACAAATAAAACAGGGGAAATGTAGTAGACCAGACTTTCATGCCCCCTCTCTTCTATGAGGCAGATATGCAGATTAGAGTATAATCTTGTTGGGTGGATGCTTTCACTGGATCTTTGAATGACAGTCTTGTTTGAGACTCCCTGTTTGTTTGTGCCTCCAGGACATGGTCCTAGGATTTAATGTATAATAGCCTTAGGCTAGGGTAGGGAGCGATCAGGACCTAAGAATTTTTGTGATTTTCTTGTACCTTGGCTCTGTATGAAATGGCTCTGTAATAAACAGACTATCGAATACAAAAAAAAAAAAAGATACCCCATAAGCTCTTCATGCATCTCTTTTCCTCTCATCCTTTCTCAAAAATGAATAAATGCCTTGATATAGTTGCTTCTTACAAAACATTCATGTGCCAGGATAGTTGACACAAAACACACTGGAGATATAGGGTCATAAGATAATTCACTCAGAGCAATATAAATATTTGTTAAACACCTATTATTTGAAAAGACACTTGTAGGGACAGGATTATAACACAATTTGAATGAATGTTTCTTGGGTTTGTTTAAATAAAAGTAAATAAGCAAAAACAAAACAACATGAAAAGAAGCTCACCAAATTACTAAGATCAATAAATTCTAAATTCAGGAAAACAAAGCAACAAACTCCATTTTCCACCTTTGCACATCCTTGTCTAAGCAATAAGCAACTCTGCTTTAAGCTTGGCAAGTCAGATACTTTGCTTAAGTACTTTCTTGGCACAAATGAGATTTGCAAATCATTTCACTAGTCTCTATATTGCTGACCTTAGAGAATAGGTATTTCCCTTTAAAAAAAAAACAAAACTTCCTTTAACTTTAATTCACCATATGGTCTTAAACAAAGTTGAATGTTTTTGTATTTTTAAAAATATTTTGATTGTACTTTGTAATCACTGCCTGATGACCTCTCTGGAACACCTTGTCTTTGTTGTTGAGTGGTGTGGTTAGGTTTATGTAACAATTAAGAGACTGTTATGTTGCAGAACTCAAATTGGTCAATTTTAGACCATGAAGCATTTGTCCTGGATCTTCCCTTAACAGAAACTGCCTTTTGTGAACAATAAGCAACACTGAGCTGACATTTGTGAGCACTAACAGCTAATCCTGGATTAGATTTACCTATTTCCAAATATTTACACCAGCTGTGCTTCCACATACTTTTTTTTAGGATGTGGTGTATTACAGCTCAAGGGATATAGTTCCAAACAGGAATGAGGTAGCAGTTTAGCTGCAGAGTGATTTTTTTAATGGGATCAAGCTTAAAAATGGGTCATAGGAGGAAAAAAAAAAGTAAGCAAACTCAGGATTGGAACTTGCCCATGAATTTTCTGAACAAGAAAATCAGAGTTCAATGTTTTGTTTTGTTTTGTTTTGTATTTTTGTTTCTGGTTCTCTTGACAAACCCAGAAACTTATCTGGAACTACCCACAACATGTATCTTCTATGGAAATAGGAACACATCATCCCTGTACCTAGCAAGCAGGTTGCTTAGTTTAAAAATCATCCACTTGTTTAAATATAATAGCAAGAAAAGAGATTCAAGCAACTGCTGTGATAACTATAATTCTTGGAATTATAACTTGTTATTTTTTGTTTATGATACCATATCTTGCAGACCAATACTAATACTTTGTTGACTGGCAAAAAACTAACTTTCTCTGGGCCTCAGTTTCCTCATCTGTAAAATAAAGGTGTTGATGATGGATTTTCTTCTTAGCTTTTTATCCATAGTCTTATAAACATTTATCTGATGAAAGCATTTTTGTGACATGCTATATATCTTAATTGTTTTAAGAATTATTTTAAAATTCCCTCTACAAATGAGGTTGTCAACTTTTCTACAAATTATAATCTTAGAGTTGAATAGGATATAGAGAAGTTTATGTACTTGACAGAGGCCTCGAGGAAATATGAATAAAAAGCAAGAACTGAAAAAAAAAACAACTTCCTTATATAGAAGTTGGCTGTCAATCTACTCAAACAAATAACTTGCAGTACAACAATATTAAGCATTCCAAATTGTTTTATTTTAAGCCTGTCATGAGAATCTGCAAATGACCTTTGATGTGCTAGGGTTTTACATAGTCAGAATTGAATTCTACATGACGCAGACCAAACAATGCGCTATCTCATGGGTTTGTGTCAGGGTTTGCAGGGTCTTCCTATTACTCCTGTAGAACAGGATGGATGTTTTAACATTTTGGATGTTGAATGGTTTTCTTTATTTGGAACATTATTTAAACTCAAACTTTGGCTCTTAAATGCTTTGAGATAGGAAAATTTCAATAAATCTCAACTGATGGGACACAGTCTTAACTTTGGTCTCCAGGAATAACAGAAATGTACAACATGTGGGAGTGTTTCATGTGCGATCAATTATAAAAGATTAAAGACAACCCTGTGATTTCTTATATCTCCACAGAAATGACCAGAAATCAGTATTCCACACTGACACCATTAGAGTTCTGGAAGCAATAATGACATTTTTTAAGAGGGGAAACTGAGTTTGAATGGCCTTGGTTAGGGAAAGTGTGGTTGTTTTGTTTAAACACCTTAGGAGTTATTGTGTAGAAGAATTAATTTTTCTTTGCTTATCTCCAAAGGAAAATGGGACACAAGGTATAAAAGTTACAAGTAGGAAATATTTAGGCTCAATATAGGGGAAAATGATAGCTTTCCCAAAAGAAATAGTTATTTTATGGGGTAACAGGCACCCCATTGCTGGATGTCCTTGGATAGAAGTGAGATGATTGCTTCTAAGGAATGGCATGAAAAGGAAATTTGTTCTTCAGCTATAGTTTAAAGTGAATGATTGAGATTCTTTATGACTTTGTGATTCTATTGTTGATTCCCTTGGGCATAATCTTGATGGAATTACACTTACAAAAGTGCCCAGAACTAGCCAACCTAAATGGAAATACTTTGGACAGGGAGACAGCAAGAACTTTGGATTTAATTATGAAACAACCTTATACCCTGAGGGATTCACAAAGTATCTTTCTCCCTTCTCTGATCTTAGAAAAACATACATGTGTCTTTGATGCCAACTGGCAATTTCTAGAACCAAAATGTTGGACTCTTAAAGCTAAAGTGACATTTACAGGCTCAATGAGAAGTGGAAGTAATGGGAGACTTGCCCAAGAGGTCTTTTTTCTCCAGGTTTAAAGAAATGTTTAAAATTATTTATTATTTACCTCCTCAAAAGTTAGGTTTCTTACCTATGACTTCATCTAAAACATATGGTCTCAATGAGATCAAATTTAAGAAAGTAGGCAAAACACCTAAGCATGTTGCATGTTTCTGAAATATTGATCAAAGAGTCTGCTTCATTAAGAGGATCTTCTAGTACTTATTTTAAAATACTAGAATGGCACAGAACAAAAGAATGGCAAGAATAGCACCACTTAATCTTCCTATGGCACTCAGTGTTTTCCTTGGAGGATCTATGGTTTAAGAGACCTTCCAAAGGGAAAGAAAACATAAACAGGAAAACATAAATATTAATATTTATAAAATATATATTATTTGTTTCAGGATTAACATAAATATGTATAGATAGACTATTAAAAGAGGTAAACTGATCCCATTGATGTTTGATTTTAAAATATCCATTTTCCTATTAAGGTATCATCAATAATAATGATTTGTTTGTTATAGTGACAAACAAGAAAGATAGGGTATATTGGAACCAGGAAATCTCTTGATTTACCAGAGTGGTCCTTCTCCTAGAAGTCTGAGCATCATTGGCCTAGAGGAGAAGCAGCACAAAAGATAAAAGATCAAGATGCAGAAGAGGCAAAAGCCATTTGACTCTTAAAACCAAGAACAAAAAAGTGCACACTTGCGCCAAATGTTGAGGAGCCAGTAGAAGGACTACACCAAAGGGAGATATGTGGGCAGAGAATTTGCCAAGAAAGGTGTATATTATAGTGGTTTCTGTCTTAGTAATTTAAAACAAAGAGAATTGGAATGGGAGACCTATATCTGCTACTATCTGTGACCTTAGGCAAGTCCTTTTAACCGGACTGTAGTTTACTTCTATGTAAAATGGAAGGAATGGAATGGATAAATTCTAAGGACCCTTCTAGACCTAAAGTCAAATGTTTTATGATGAATGATTTGAAAAAGTTTTAAAGACAAAAAAGACTAGTACCTAAAAGTATTAGACCCCTAGCACATGGAGCAAATAATGTATCAAGGAGGAAATGAAATGGAGAATTTATCAAGGGGAAAATTAATGATGCAGAAATTGAGTAGTAGAAGAAACAATTAGACTGATTAAATGTAACTTAAATTAAGTCAATAACAACAATAACAGTAACAATGATTATAATGAGTAGCATCTAAGTAGTGCTTTAAGGTTTGCAAAACACTTCCTAAATATTATCTCATTTTATCCTCACAACAATCCTAGGATTCAAACTCTATTATTATCACTATTGTACAGATGAGGAAACTGAGGCAAACAAGTCAAATGACTCCTCCAGTATCACACAGTTATTAAATACTTGAGGCCAGATTTGAGCTCAAGTCATGGTAACTCCAGGTCTAGTTGTTCACCAACGGCAGCAACTAGTTGTCTATTAAGAAGACAAGTCAAAAAGTCAAGAAGTGTCAAAACTAGATCTAAAATTTCCATTTCATTGGAAACACAGTCAAGAATAAATATTAGTTACTGACTGATCAGGATTCTACCTAGAGAAGGTCCTCATTTTTTTTATAATAACTTAAAACACATCAGAACCCATGAACAGAGGGGGTGCAGAGGATATATAGTTTATGACTATTTTGTCTATATAGCTATAATGTAAGATTATTGAGATGAGGCATTCTTTTTTTGTTTTTGTATCTCACATACTTAACATAGTATCTGATACAAATAAGTGCTTAATAAATGCTTTTTGTTTGATGGCTTTGTTGCATGACCGGTGATACAGGAAATAGAGCGACTTTCAATATTGCCTCTATTGAACAGGAAAGATAAAAAGTCACATTTGTAGAATATTGCAAGGTTTATAAAGTGCTATTCTTATAATAACCCTGAGAGATAGGAAGATTTATCAAATATATTTACCTCTCTTTTATAGATAAGGAAACTAAAGTGAAAAGAATAAATACATTGTTTTGGAACAGACAGCATCTATCCAATCCTGATTCAGATCCAGGCCTTTGACTAAGTCCAATTCTGTATCCACTGTACAATACTGTCTCTCTTAACAGCACTCTATTTTTCAGTCACTTTTCCATTCCAGCAATAAACTACAATTGAGAGATTTGGATCTAGATACAAAATTTCACTATCCTATTAACAAGCTACAAGGCACCATAAGTAGATGATCCATGAGGCCTATTCCAAATATAATAAAATCCTAGAATCTTAGGGATTTAAGAGATCCCAAAAGACCTATAACTGAAGAGTAATCTCTTTGAAAACATACCCAAGAAATAACTGTCCCATTTCTTCATCAAAACTGGGGACCACACCTGCTGCGTTTACTCATTCTATTTCATGGCATTCTAGACTTAAACCTGAAAGGGATTTCAGGGGTCATCTAATCAAGCCTCTTTGTTTTACAGTTGAAGAAATTGGTCTGGTAAAAATAAGTGACTTGGTTAAAGTTCTGAAGGTACAGTAATAAGTGTTAATAATTCTGGATTATAATCCAGATCCTCTGACTCCAGAGTCAACGCCCTTTGCACTATGCCATGCTCTGATCCCCCTGTAAAGCTTCCACTGTTAAAAAATATATTATATAAAGTTGAAATTAAATTGTCTTCAAGATTCAGATTCTTTTCTATCTACCTTAATCCCTGAGCAAGGAGAAAGAAATGGTTTCAAAGGATTTAGAACTGGAAGAAATCTTCTATTCCAAAGTCCTTATTCCCCCAAATCAGAAAACAGAAACTTATACAATACTATTACAAAGCTCACCTCTATATGGTACATTAAGTTGTACAAAATACATTGAATTTATTATCTTTAAAATCTCAAAATAACCTTTTAAGTAAGTGAAACAAGTATCACTACAGTCATCTTTTCAGGTGCAAAAATTGAGGCTCAAAAGTATGAGATTTGAATCTAGGTCTTCTTGTCTAGCAGTCAATGTCTATGTCTAGCAGTCAATCTGTCATAGCAGGCAAAGTCTTATAGATTGTGAACCAAGACTTCAAGCCCAGGTGTTCTGATTTTAAACCTAAGGTCCTTACTTTAAAAACACTAAAAAAGACATCTAGTAATTCAATTAAATACTTGATAAGAGGTAGGTAGTGAAGAGTGGGGAGACAATATTAGGGACACACAAAAAATATTTCTTCTCAATTTTAGGGAACAATTGAAGCCTAAACTTCGAGCTTGTCCCAAGAAACTTTTTGCTACTTTTATTTTGTTATTACTTTATATTTGCCTTCACATAAATTTGGACCTATTTTCCATCTACAATATATGCACTCAATGACTAACTACAAAGTCCAAATCTAAGAAAACTGGCAAAAGAGAGAGCTAAGCATGGTTTTTGAAATATTGATAGAAAAGCCTGTATTATGGATGGGATTTTCTAACATTTGTTTCAAAATATGAGAAATGAAAAGAAAATGCCAGTGTACTGAATGCATTACCTAAGATTACAGCTATGCATAGAGGTTAAAGGTGATTAATGACAGAATTGCCTAAATTTTCAATTAATTTTTTCTTGCCAAAAATGATTTCTTATAAATACAGCCTGAAAGCTCACTTCTAATCTTGTACTAATATAGCTTGAAGTGGTATCCTTGGACAATTATTTGGAACTGAATGAAAGCAAGAGCTGTCATTCACGTCCCTGGCTATATGATTCAGTTTTGTCATATTCCTGTTTTCAGAGTAAGCAAGTATGACTCATAGATAGTGTAAGACACTGAATCTTAATCTAAATCATAGTTTGGGGAAAATAAAGGTCATAAAAATAACTTTTTTTTCACTTTTCTTCATTTTCCATTTTGTAATCTGATACACATGACTTTGTATTGAACTAAAAATCAATAAGTTTGATGTATTAGAATAATATTAAAGTCAAACAATATACCACTGACTAAAGAATATTCACAAATGTGAAGTTAGTTTTGATTATACAGCCAGCTAGCTTTTTTTCCTTTTTCATTTCAACCCAAAGTTTCAGCAATTTTTATATGCAAAGAGTTTCTGAGACATTCATTTTCTCGAACTGAATTTCTAGAAACAGAATATTAATCCATGAGCACTTCAGGAGAAGGCCTAAAAGCTTTCTCAAATAGAGAATATGTTATAATCTAAATATTAAAGTTTGTAGAGTTTACAGCAAATGGGTTTCTCTCTTCTGCAGTAAAAATAATTCAACTTTAAAAGTTCCTCATGTACATAAGTCAATGATAGGCTAAGTATCAGTCATGCTAATTAGCATAAACATTCAATTATTCATGATAAGAAAAGGAAGCAGATGCTTGGAGAGCCAAGAAAAAAAAGAACACTGGGTATAATATTCAAATAATTTAAACAATAAAAGCTCATTTGTCAAAAAAATTGCAAATTGTTTATTTTAATTCTCTGGTTGATTCAAAGTTAGTATAAAAATCAATAACACAATTTTTAGAAGAAATAGACTATAATAAAATATACTTAAGATGAAAATAATATTGAACTTAATTTTTTATGATATAGAAGTATATTAAAAGTACTGTGTCATCCCCTTTTGGTGATTTGGTATAAATAGAATTTTCTTGTATATAGCTAAGGAATGTGTGTTATTTTTTGTTATCATCATTGTTGTACTTGCCTTGGAGCAATGGTTCAAAACCTATGGGTTCTTTTTTTAACTTTTTATATATTTTGAAAATTGTATTTGATGTAATATATTTGCTTGAGAATCTTAAATGTTTTATTTATTTAAAGACATTCTGAGGAGTTTTCATGTGTTTCAATGGACAGGAAAATGGATTTAGTGCAAAAACTTTAGACACTGTTCAGCAAAGTACACTTCTATCTGGTACCATATTAATTCACAACATCAATCTACACAAAACAAATGTTTCCTGTGAAAAGCTAAGAGCCTTTTTCAATATGCTTCTTAACAACACTCCTTCTCTGTTCTCTACTTCATTCTAGAAATAGAAAGCATAACCGCTTAAAATGTTGCCTAAAGTGACTTATCATGAACTCATCTAGTATGAGGGGAAGTAAACCCTTGATTTTTAAAGCTCCCTTGCTAGATTGCTGGCTACAGAAAAATAAAATAAAATAAAAATAAAGAATAAAGAAACATTACATACTAAAATCACTAATGACATAAATTCCTAGCATCATAAATTTAAATTCTGAGACTACCACTTTTAGGGGTGGAGCCAACATAAAAAAAGGAACAAAAACACTAGCTGATTTCTCCCAACTCTTCCCTACAAACAACTTCAAAATAATACCTCAAATTGATTTCTGGAGTTGCAAAGAAAACCAAAGGTCAGAGTGAGACAATTTTCCAGCCCAAGAGAACATTGAAGGTTGAAAAGATAAATCTGTGACGTGGAGGGGATGAAAATGGCTAAGGGCTGATGTGGATAAAACACCAGTGGCTGTACTAAGTGGTGGTGACAGAAAAAGCAGCCACTTTAGGAACTCTCAATCCAGAGACAGTAATTTGCCCTGGCAATTGGTCAGAAAGAAATTACAGGAGGCTCCTGTGCTAGCACTAGAAAAAGGACAAGATGATGTTTAGAAACTCCATTACCTATAACCACATCCAGTTCGTAGTTAAAGGGTAAAGAGGAGCACTTTCAGTCAAGAAGGAGGGGATCTATGATAGGCAACTGTTTGGCAAATCCATTGCCTCTACTCACTTCTGGCTCATAAGGTAAGGGTGACAGGAGCACTTTTGGACCAGAGGGAGTAGAAGCCCTGAGGGGAAGTATCACTTCCAGTCCCAAGGAATGAAAGAGACTAAGAAGCAGTATCAATAGCCAAAGCTCACAAACCCTTCCTGGGTAAGGACTGTAGTACCTGGGAAGCACTGAAAATTTCCAAAAACCCAGAGCTACCACTGAAAGCAGTAGTTTGAAAAAGCCTGCTTATTGTTTTGAATCTTAAGACAGTGCCATTCTCTTGACCCCAGGATCAGAGCACAACATTAACATAACATGAAGTTCTGAAAAAAGGTAGAAAAATGAACAAAAACATTTACCTTAACCATGAAAAGCTATTATGGAGACAGGGAAGATCAAGACACAAATGCAAATGAAGACAATGAACCCAAAACAGCTACAAACAAAATCTCAAAGAAAAATTTGAATTGGAAACAAAAAGTCCCAGAAACATTAAAAATCATTTTCCAAATAAAATAATAGGGGGAAAGTTAGGTAAAGCAATGAAAGGAAAAAATAAAATTAATGAAAAGATAATTGACAACTTACTTAAAAGCACAAATACTGGTGAAAACAACTCCTTCTAAAAACTAAATTAGCCCAATGGAAAAAGAGCTACAAAAACTCCCTAAAGAAAATAATTCCTTAAAAATTAGAATTTGGCAACTGGAAGCTAATGACTCAATGAGTCATTTAGAAAAAAATAAACAAATTAAAATAATGAAAACTAGAAGAGAATATGAAATATCTCATAAAATCATAGAATTGGAAAATAGATCAAGGAGAAATAATTTCAGAATTACTGGACTACTTGAAAGGAATAAAGAAAGAACCTAGAGAGCATATGTCAAGACATTATCACTGAAAATTACCCCCAATATTCTAGAACCAGAAGTTAAAAAATAAGTTAAAAAAAAAAGAATCTACCAATCACAAATGAAGGAGATTACAAAATGAAAACTTCCAGGAGTATAATTTGACTAAATTAAACTCCCAGGTCAAAGAGAAAATACTTCAAGCAATCAGGAAGAAACTTTCAAATGCCATAGGGCCACAGTCAAGATTATACAAGATTTAGCAGCTACAACAATAAAGAAGTGAGATATTATTTTACAGAATGAAAAGGAGTTGGGATCACAATAATAAAATAACCTCCCCAGTAGAATTGAATATAATTCTTCAAAGGAAAATGGATATTTGTTGAAATAGAGGACTTTCAAGCATTCCTGAGGAAAAGACCACAACAGAACAATTTGATTTTTGAATATAATACTCAAGAATCATAAAAAAGATGAACATGAGAAATAAATCATAAAGGACACAAAAATTTGAAACTGTTTGCCTTTCTACATGAGATTATGCATGAATCTTCCAAAAATCCTATATTTATTAAGGAAGTTAAAATGATTCTACACAGAAGAAGGGTATGGGAGCAAGCTGAATATGGTAGGATGATGTAAAAAAAAAAAAGGATAAGCAAAAAAGAGGAATTGTCAGGGAAAAGGAGCAAGAGCATGGAAGAATGGGAAAATATTCTCACATAAAAATGTCACAAAAGAGCTTTTATACCTGAGGGGTAAGACTTGAACCTCATTCTCATCTAAATTGGTTCAAGGAGGGAAAACTATATCTATATGTATATCTATATATCTATTATCTATGTATCTATCCAATATTAATTGGTGATAGCAATCTATTTTATCCAACAGAGAGGTAGGAGGAGAAGTGGAGGAGAAAAATGAGAGTAGAAAAAAGCAGGGTAGATAAAAGAAGGTAATGATCAAAAACAAAATATATTTGAGAATAACAGGATATAAAGAGAAAAAGAGGATGAAAAAAGAATGGGGGGTAATGCAGAGCTGGAAATTATACCTGTGAATGTGAATGGTATGAACACACCCATAAAATGGAAGTGGATAGCAGAATGACTTGGAAACCAGAATACAAAAATGTGTTGTTTACAAGAAACAAACTTGAAACAGAGACATATACACAGTGAAAACAAGGGGCTGAAGCCGACTCTATTACACTTCAACTGAAGGTATAAGGACAAAGGTATTAGTCATGACCTTAGACAAAACAAAAACAAAAGAAAATAACCCTAATTAAAAGAAATAAGCACGAAAACTGCATCTTTCTAAAAGGAACCATAGGCAATGAAATAATAGCAATATTAAACATATACTCACCAAAAGGCACAGGATCTAAATTCATAAAGGAAAAGTTAAATAATTTAGAGTAGGAAAAATATTCCAAAATTATAGTGGTGGGGACCTCAATTTTCCCCTCTCAGAACTAAATAAGCTTAACTATAAAATAACAAGTAAAAAAGTCAAATAGATGAATGGAACCTTAGAAAAGGGAGATCTGATAGACCTCTGGAGAAAACCAAATGAGAATAGAAAGGAATTTACTTTTTCTCTGGAGGTACATGGAACCTTCACAAAAATCAACCATGTATAGTATGCCCACTTTTATGCTCACTGAATAAAATCACAAGCACATACAGAAAAGCAAAAAAATTAATGTACCCTTTTCAGACCATAATGCAAAGAAAAAACAAACAAACAAACCTATATTTAACAAAGAGCAATGGAGGCATGGCTTAAATACTAATTGGAAATGTAATAATTTAATCATAAAGGAGTAGTTTAAAGAACAAATTATACAAACAATGAATAAGAAAATTCATCTGGAAGAACTAAAAGTCAAGAATATGAAGAGAACCAATTAAAAAATGTGAAGGAAGACAACCTACCAGTTCTAGATTTCAAACTATTTTACAAAGTATTAATCATGGAAGCAAGCATGTACCAGTTAAGAAATAAAGAGGTAAAACAGTGAAATAAATTAGGTATACAATGTACAGCAGTAAATTTACAGAGTAATCTAGTGCTTGATAAACCTAAAGATCCAAGCTTTTAAGTTAAAAACTCAACATTTGACAAAAATTTCTGGGAAAACTGGAAAGCAATTTGGCAGAAACTAAGCACAGACTAACATCATATGTCATGATAAGGTCAAAATGGATAAAAGATTTAGACATAAAGGGTGATATCATAAATAAATTAGGGGAGCATAGAAAAATGTACCTGTCAGGTCCATGGATAAGGGAAGATTTTTTTTTTACTGGGGGAGAGAGAGAGAGAGAGAGAGAGACAGAGACAGAGAGAGAGGGAGAGACAGAGAGAGAGACAGAGACGGAGAGACAGAGAGAAACATGAAACCATGCTCTAAACCACTATTGATTGGACACTTGCAAAATTAAAACAATTCTGAGATGCCATCTAATACCTATGAGGTTAGCTAACAGGATAGAAAGGCAAAATGACAAATGCTGAAGGAAATGTGGAAAAATTGGAACAATAATGCACTGTTGGTGCATTATTGTTGTGAAGTAGTCTAATCATACTGGAAAACAATTTGGAAGTACACTTAAAGGTCTAGAAAATTGTATGTACACTTTGACCCAGAAATAACATGGCTACATATGCATTCCTAAGAGATCAAAGAAAAGGGAAAAGAATCTATTTGTTAAAAAATATTCATAGCAATCCTTTTTGTGGTGGCAAAGAATCAGAAATGTAGGGGATGCCCATCTATTGGGGAATAGCTGAACAATTTGTGACAAAATACTATTGTGCTATAAGAAATAGCAAGCAGGATGCTTTCAGTAAAACCTGGGAAGTCTTACATGAACCCATGCAAAATGAAGTAAGCAGAAGCAGGAGAGCATTTTTTTAAAACTTTATTTTGCTTGGAATTTTTTTGTTCTTTTCTTTAGTAACACGGCTAATATAGAACTATGTGTTGCAGGATTTAACAGGTATAATCTAAATCTAATTGCTTGACTTCTCTAGGAGGTGGTTGAGGCAGGAGGAGAGGGTAAACATTTGGAACTAAATTTAAAAAAAAAGGTTCTTAAAAAAAATTTACATGTTGTAATGCCAAGCTAGGGTGCTTGCTGCTACACATGTAATGGGGAAATATTTAATGAAATAATGGTTTCTTTTAAATATAGACTCTGAGTTGGAGGGGACCATAGAAGTAATCTAGTATAACCCACCATCCCCACAACCGCTTTTTTATTGCTGGGGAAATCAGATTAAAAGAAGTTAAACAACTTGTTAACAATACTCAGGTGAAAAACAAAAAAAAAAAAAAAACCAAGGGGCAAACTTGGATTAAACCTTGGTTCATTTGATTATAAATCTGTTTTCTCTGCACCAGAAAATCTAGACTCCAGTCCCTGCTCTGCAATTTACCAACAATGTGATACTAGGCAAATCAGGTTTCCCTTTCTCAACCTCCATTTCCTTGTGTGTGAAATTAAATGATTGGCCCAAATGATCTCTATGGTTCCTTCCAATACTAAAATTCTCTGATTGTATTGCCCAAGAACATATTAATGTTGATAATGAAAGTGTGAAAACAGAACTTGAAACTAACTTGATCTGCAAAGGAAAATTGACTTTCATTTATATAAATTATTCTGAAATAAGTTAGAACCTTAACCACATTCTAATTATTCGGAATTTCATCAGCCTTTTGTTATTTCTTTAGAATTCTCTGTATGTGACACTTTGTTGATCCCTTTATTCTAATTATAGGGGCAGATAGGTGGTACAATGAACAGAGAATTGGCCCTGGAGTCAGGGGGACCTGAAATAAAATCCAGGCTCACTCACACTCTTACTAGTTGTGTGACCCTAGGCAACTCACTTAATTGCCTCCCCCCAAAAAACAAACAACAATACTAGGCCTTTATTCTAATTGTGTGCGTGTATGTATGCTTGTATGTATATATGTGTATATATATACATATATATTTATATATACATATATACACACACATATATATACACACCCATATATACATATATATACATATATATATATATGTTCATGTTTTCATGTATGTATTGTTTGTGTATATACACAATTGGAGGATGTTGCTGGAGTCCTATCCTTGCAGACAGGAATTCCTAGGATCAAGTTCTTCCTCTAAGACATACCAATGGTATAACCATAAATAAATTATTTCTCAATGCTTCAAGAAATTGCACACATACTCATGTATATGCATATGTATAGATATGTATGTATATATAACTATATTTCAATTTAGTTAATTTATTTAAAACTGTATGTATTTTAATTTTAAAACATTATTCTCTAAAGTGCATCACCTTTAACAGATTGACACAAAATAATACTCAAGAATTTATATCTTACAATCAAAATTACAGAGGAGAAACCCATCTACAGTGGAGGGAGCTTCCACAGTACATTCTGGTATTGTTCATAGACTGCTGAGCTTGGAGTTGGGATGATCTGGGTTCAGTTCCAGTTCTATTATTTACAATCATATGACCTCTGTCATGCCTTGAAACCTCCCTAAATCTCAGTTTCCTCATCTGTAAAATGAGGTCATTGGATTAGATGACAGTGATAGAATCTTCTAGGTCTTTATATCTCACCCTATCATGTTTTCCATGTCTCAGAATATTTACTTAATATTGCTTACTCCTAGTGAGGAAATGCTATCTACCAATGCATTTTTGCAACTTTTCTGAAATTTCTAGTCTCTAAGAGATGAATAAGATCGCTGAAAATTAAGAGATTTACCCAGGGTCACATAAATAATATTTTTCATATGTAGAAATTGACACCAGAATTCCCTGACTTTAGATCCTATTCTCTGTGCTCCATACCAATCTGCCTGCTGGATGTACCACTAAGGAAAGATTTCCCTTAATCTTAATCTCTCTCTCTTTCTCACACACACACACAGATATATACATACAAACAAATATGTATGTATATATAGATATATACATGTATGTAAATAAGGATACATGCATATATGGATATACATCTACATGTTTTTATGTGCATGTATTAGTACACCTTGGGATCAAATTTCAATTCTGACATTTATTAGCTTTGTACTTCAAACTCTCTCAGTTTCTAGAAATGTCTTCAGATAAGTTCTAGACTTTAGAGTTCTCCATTAAGGGAGGAAGCAACCACGTGCATCATAACTTGGAATAGTGAAAGTTAAGCAATAAAATCAGTCTTTCTGATTGATATCAACCCTTGTTCATAGTTATAGTAATGTGAGTTCAAGTCTATAATCCTGCAACTCTCAATTTATTTACAAGTAGAACTCAATCTCAGATTTGTAGCTTTAATGAACCTTGGAAATCATCTAGCCACAAACACATATTTGAAAAAGAAGAACATAGACGCATATATGTTAATAAATTGTGGGAAGTCACACAGGTACACAGAGGATCTAAATGTATGTTCTTTAACTCCAAAGTTACTTTTTTTTCCCATTGTATCATCTTCATGAACTACTATCCCACTTCCTCTAAAAAAAATTCCATTGACCAGAGCTCCTCTCTAAATTTTGCTGCAGTGTACTAGGATGACAGACAGTTGTTGGAGCCACATTGAACTTTTTCCAGTTTGGTAGGATCTATAAGAATTTGAACTCACTTTTCTAGTCTTTAAGAAAACACACACATACATAAATACACACACATACATGTGCATATGTATATATACACGTACATTTGTGTGTGCATATTTGTATATATGTATATACACACACTACTTATATAAATAATCTTAAACATGTTATCTCTAATCGATGTATTGCATATGCACATGATGGCTACAAGGATAGCAATGTTGAAGGTATTTAATTTTGATGAGAGAAACAACTTGATATTACAAACTGTTATCTTTTTCTCAGAGAAAGAGAAAATGTGCTTAAATTAATATTATTTTATCAACAACACTTTAAAATTTAGCATTAATGATTATTAATACAATTATTATCCTTAACATAATGTTTTCCAAGTTTTATTCCTTAAAGTAGACGATTTAATGTCATCAAAGTTAAGGATTAAAGAAAGAATGCAAATACTGAACTTTTTAAACAGCATTTTTGAAATTAAGATCCCCAGTATCCCTCACAGTACCACAATGTGAATTAATTATGTGAGACTATAAAATCTGGGAGGAAGAAGAATTTCAAAGACCTCTCTACTTACGAGGGCATTGTCCTAAATTCCATCAGATATTGATGTTTTTTATGCATCATTTATTATCTACTTTTAAGAAGCAGACTGAATTTCTCAAAATGTTAATGTTGATTTGAAGCTGTTGAGTGTTTTTTTTGTTCCTGCCAAACATGAAGAAAAGTAGTTTTCCTCAAACAGGGAGCTCCATTTTTTTTTTCAAATTGGTTATGTTTAGTGACTGTTAAATGACTGTTAAATGTTTGAAGGTTTGTTTTTTTTTTTTTCCCTGCATCGTGACTACTAAAACCTATTTTCTGGGGTATTAGTATGATGTTTAAAAGTAGTCTCCAAGGGCAGTTTTGTACTATTTACAAAAAAATAATAATTTTATAAGATTTCATGGAGTAGAGCTTTAAGAATTTTAATGGAGTTTGCTAGACCTTAGCTGACATAAAAATAGCCTGTATTCTATACTTTCTTGTTATGTAGAAAGGTATCATCTTATATTAACATTAAAATGTAAAATGCATTAAATATTTTACAGAAAACTAATAGTAGCAGAGCAGTTCAAGTACATTAGCTGTCTTGGTTATGAAAACATCAATTTCTAGGTCATTTCTTCTGAAGACTAAAGAAGGAAACTATTCTATAGAATCACTGAGATATATTTTGTAATTTTCAGCTTATTAACTACCATGTATTAATTAGACTTTACTCTTCAAGTAAAGTAAAATGTTTTTCATGAAAAATATTTTATTTGTTATTGCATTAATGTAAGACAGTATAATATAGTGGTAGATGATCAGACCCAGAAAAAGGAAGATCTGGGTTTAAGTTCTACATGTCACGCTTGTTGACACAGTAACCCTGGGCAAATGATGTAACCCCTCAGTGCTGAAAGTCTCTAAAGCTTTAAGCTGTAGAGGAGACACCTATCTGCTTTGACACAAGGAACTTCCTTAACCAAGAGATCTATATGCTAATAAAATCACAAGTCAAGTCTCTATTCCTATTGCCGGTCCAAACATTTGTTCCCAAATACAACATTGTCAAACCAACATTAATTCTGTTGGTGGTGTTGTTGTCCAGTAATTTTTCATTCCTGTCCTACTCTTCATGACCCTATTTGGAGTTTTCTTGGCAAAGATACTGGAGTGACTTGCTATTTACTTCTCCAGTTCATTTTATAGATGAAAAACTGAACTAACAAAGGTAAGAGACTTGCTTAGGGTCACACAGCTAGTAAGTGCCTGAGGCCACATTTGAACTCATGTCTATGAATCTTCCTCATTCCAGTCCAGCACTCTATGCACTGTACCACTCAGCTGCCCCACTACAATAAATGTAGTAATTGTTTTATTTTGTCCTAAAAGAACAATCTGATAAGTGTGGTATACAAAGGCCAATCTCAGATTCATAAAGATCTAGATCAGAGTCCTAGCTATATGACTATAGGAAAACTCCTTAACCTCTTTAAGTCTTCACACACCTTTCTAAAACTACAAGATGTCAAGCTACAAATATTTTTTTTTTCTGATCCATATCAATGGAAGAAGTTTATACGTCCCAAGTTCCCTCTCCTTCTTTAATAGTAATTAAGTAGGCAACATAGAGCCGAAGGCACCATTACATCACCAGAAAACAGCCACTACCAACAAAAAACCCTAATAAATTAGTCTTTAGAAATAACCTTGAAAACTTGGGTTCATTATTCAACTCTCTCACAAGTCACTTCACTTTCTGTGCCTTAATTCCCTCCATATTCTTCCTTCCAATATTCTCTGACCACAGTATGTGAGCATAAATTATTATATTTTAAAAGATTAGTGATTTTAACTATGTGAGTATTTCTAATATTATCAATTGTTGCCCAGCTCTCCATTAATAAGCAGATACAGTTAACTAGGCTGATCCTCAGAAGATAGATACAGTCAGTAGCTCTGTCCTAGAAGCATATAGAACAAGGTAGGACTTGCCCAAATTTCTTCTCTCTTAGCATTGCAATGGAGTATCCAGGTCACTTTTGTACCATGGGGAGGCATCATAAAAGAATGCGAGTAGAAATTCTTATTAATTGTTATTATTGTTATGTTCACAAGCAGCATCATTTGAAAACATTTCTATGCATAGCTTTCAGTATAAGACTGCCACTTGGTGGAAATAGGGGAAAAAAACAGTGACACCATGAACTTAGAAAATTTTTTCTATCCTTCAAAACAAGTTTAGTGACAAGATGTATGCCCTGAGGAATCACTTATTTTTTTTACAGTGTTCAATATAGCCATATAGTTGTGTAAGGATGATGTGTGTATTAAAAGATAATTTATTTACAAAATAAGCTTCAGGTAGATGGCTTGTTCAAATTATTTTAGTTTCATAAACTAGAATATGTCCTGCAGTTGTATGCTATTAATGTTGAATTAGTAACCATTCAAGCAAAGTTAATAAATAGTCCTAAATCTCAGTTTCCAGTGGTCTAATTTAAAGAGTTGGTTGTGAAGCAGTTTGCAAACATGAAGTGTTACAGAAATGGTAAACATTTACATAATCAATGGAGCTAGCAAAGAAAGATTATTAAAATTATGAAAATTCACAGCGACTCAGAATTTTAACTAATTTGAGTGAGTAGATTTCATATTACATTCTTGTCACAGTAGTTGCCCTGGAGCTGCTCTGATCATGATTACAGAACCTACTTACCACCAGGCATTTACAAATGAGTGAAAATTGAGAGGTTGAGACCCCTAAAGAGCTCTGGTAATGATAACAAAGGTTTTTCAGAAGTCCATAGACATTTTCTCTGAGAAAGAAAAATATCATGGCCCTTCGCTGTGGCTTAAGTAAAAGAAGGTCCTTGCTAGAATCAGAACACCTTGATTTTTAGAATTTGAAACTATCTCTGCCTTGGAAAGCAAAAGACCTTTATGGCAACATTTAAGAGACTCTAATTCATTCAAAATCAATACCTAGTGAATGATCAGATGGAACATGCCCCTCAGTCATAACATGTTATTTAAAAGAACAGTTCTTTTAAAGGAAAATTATACTGTTTTTAAGTCTGTGATATTGTATATATGGGAAAACTAAAGTAATTCATAAGTACTAATAAAGTTATATATTCATTAATGATTTTCTGAGTTTTGACTGTGACCATCAAGAGTTGGGTCTAGATTGACTATAATAGTACATATCCTTATAACTTCCAAAAGTAATTTATTATTTATAGCAAAGACACACATTGTTTCATGCAAATTCCATTTGTTAATTTTAAGATGAAGATCACAACAATTATATTTACTTTGTTTGGAATATTTGAAAGGGATTCTGCAACAAGCTATATGAAACTAAATGGTATTCTGTAGAGTACACATTTAAGGTCTATCTGTCCCTTCTCAAATTCCAAAATATATTTTAACACACACTCTCTCTCTCTCTTTCTCTGTCTCACACACACACACACACACACACACACACACACACACATCCCTCTGACATTTGGAAATAGTATTAATTTCATTATAAGAATTAAATCAGTTTGTTGCCAGAAATGATTTTCGAAATAACTATTCATGATATTTTGAAAAAGCATTGGTTACAAAAATACACAACATGAAATATATAGCTATGCCTCAAAACAAATTAGCAATCAATTCTAAATATAACCCCAATCCCTACACATGGATTGTAGATTGCCAGTATATACAGAATAGACAGATTATTAACATTATCTTCAGATTTTGTAGCTATGTTACACTTGGCTTTCTCTCCAACTCCAAAATAATTGAAAATTTTGCAGCACCCAAAGTAACCAGCTGGTGTCACAGGTTAGTGAGCAGAAATTTCATGTGGGGAATCTCACCTGACTAATCTTTCTTGTTGGTACTATCATCCCAGAAACAACTGAAAGGCATAGCAGCTTGTTAATGAAATTTAAGGTGCTGTCAGCCTGAAAGTGGATTTTCAATCCATACTGCTTTCTTGACAAATCATCTCTTAGATAGCTGCTAACCAGTTGCTCTTCTAAGAACAAAGGTGGGTGGAGAAAGGATATTTTTCATCTTTTTAGAGGTTTAACCCAAAAAAGGGCAAAACACTTCTGATGATTTTTCCAAAACAGAACAAATTATAGCACAACCTGCATCGTATAGTAATATAAGCCCAGATAAGCTTTTAGTGAGTGGTAATTGTCACCACCTGTGAAACAGAAACCCCTGAAGGCAATATGGGGAAGGTGATGAGTGCTAATAATAAGCAAAGACACTAGGTTGCTAATAGGACCACTTTACCTCCATCCCCATCTGGACAGCTCTCTTTATACCTTAAACTTAAGGGCACAGAAAAGCTTAATAGCTAAGCCACTGCTGATCTTATTTTATACCTACTTCCAGAAATCAGCTGGGAAAGTGTCTGCCCAGGAAGGCGTTACAGCCCATTCTGCAGTGTATCCTGGGCGTAGAGCACCATCTCTGGTAGGTAGTATAGGACGCTCTTTCCCAGAGAGCCATAATTATCCAATGACCTAATAGCTGACAGTGTCTACCTAGAGTTCCTAATTGATGTAAACATGACAGATCTATGAAAAGGCTAATCATAATTGTCTCTCCTTTCCTTTATCTCCCCTCCCCAAACTCCAAACACCTCCACCCTCCTTCCTCTTAAGAGTAAAGCAACAGCCCAAACTCTAGAACCATCCTAGTCTGGGAAAGACGAGAACAAGAGTCACCTTTAGGTTATTTAACTGGACAACACTGAAACAAAAAATCAATGTGTGTGTTTGGGGAGGGGGGGGGGCGACGTTAGGAAGCTAAAAAGAGTAAGAAATAATTCCTACATCTGCTCAAGAGGGTTCATCATCAACTGTCTATAAAAGCACCACACTGCAGAAACTGAAAACATGTGGGTTAAGGAAACCAACAAACCTTCCCCTATCTAATCACATCATTTGCCCCTTCCTCAAGCCAGCATTGCTGCAGAGAGTGACCAACTCCAAATCAAGAAACCACAAAACTAACTGGTTAGAGGTCGTCACCTGTACTGAGATCCCTGCCTCTCTCAAAGGGTACAATCAAGCTAACCTCCCAGATGACTCGACTATCTCCCTTAGTAAAGTGTACTTTTCTTCAGGCAGCTGTTTCTCACTGAAGCCAAGGCAACGACCCGGGCCAACAGCTCCCTACAGTTACCTTCCAACAAGCATGAATGGGGGATTGAAAATCCTTCCTTTTCTTTGCTCTGATGAGCCATTCACTCCGGCTGGGGAGCTTTTAGCAGAAGCAGCAGCAGCCGTCACCGCAGCAGCGGACCCAACAGCCACTACTATCCCATCCCGCTCGCGGCCAGCTCTCTTAGGCTCCCTCACCTTTCCTCCCTCTCCCCCACATATTCAGGTGCTGACTCTTTACCTCTCTCCCGCCCTCCCCATGTCTCTCCACCTTTCGCATCCTTTCCCTGGCCCTAGAGTACACTCAAATGTTCCAACTTCCTGCAGAGTCCATCAGGGAGGATCGGGGAAAAACCAAATTGGGGAGTGGGGGGAAGGGCAGCGAAAGGAGGAGGGTAAAAAGGGGGTGGAGTGGGAGAAGACAAACCGGGTGGGTAGGAGTGAAAAAGGTGGTGGCTGGGGTGGGGATGAGACAGGGGGAGGGGATAATGTAAAGGCGGTGGACAGAAGAGGGGAGCAAGGAGGGAAGATGCTTGAAGCCCTTCTTCGTATCCCCAAGGAGGGCTACTTGCTGCAAACTCTTACCTGATCTTGCTGCTGCGCCTGGCTCCCTCTGGCCCCGGGATTGGACGGCTGCTGCTCCTGCTTCATGGCTGTCATTGTGGGGTTTGATTTGGCTTTCACTTCCTCACGGGCACTTCAGACTCGGGCACCTTCACTTGGCACCAATTGCATGACACAGGCTTCCGTCTCTCTCCGAATTGGCGAAGAGCAAAGCAGTAGCAGCAGTGGTAGCGGCAGCGGAGGGGGGCGGCGGGGACCCGGTGAGGGGGGGAGAGTGGAAATGTGGAGGGGAGGAGAGTGGAAATGTGGAGGGGAGAAGAAGAGAGGCACCAGGCAAGCTCCCTCTCGGAATCTCTCCTTCAGCTACCGCAATCCTCCCCAGAAAAACTCTCCCCCCTCCCCCCCACCACCCCAATACCAAGAGAAGCACCAGAGAAGAGAAGCGAAGTGTCAAGTTACTGGAGGGGTGGGAGACGGATGCAGAACACCTGAACGGGGCGCTGGGACTTGGGCAGCAGCTTGCTCCTCCAGAGGAGATGGGCTCGCATTATACTGCAGTATGCGCTCCCCCCATCTCACACACCCCAGCTGCCTTCAGCAGCAGCCGCTCTCCCCAATCTCCCCCTGCCTCAGCGCGGCAGGTGAAAAAGCCCAGCGCTCTGCTTGAGCATCTCGGAGCAACAGCCAGAGGCAGAATCCTGGGCAGCTAAGAATCTAGCTACTTGCAAAGCTAAATCTGCCCTGGCTCCTGGGTGCCACCCCCCACCCCCTACACACACACGCCCCCTTTGAAACCCCTCAACACAAGCTTCTGCTAAAACCCGGAGAAGCGGAATGCACGCGTGGAAACTCCTCAGTGACTCCGGCAACCACACTGAGCATGCTCAAGAGCTCAGCGCCCACTTAGGGGCGGGCAGGGAGAGTAAGGGGGCATGAGCGCGGGAAGGTCCGTGATCTGCACCTGCCACAGCTGGCGGGGCTCTCCCAAGACAGGGGAACGGGTATATTTGGAATCCTCAAATAGGGAAAACATGACTCCTTCTGACTCCAAACCATTCTACTGAGTTCACTGATTAAATTAAAGTAGAGTTTCCTATTTCAATTTAGAATTGGGATGATGATAACAAATATAATATGTTCCAACATGTCAAGAATCTCAGCTTATGTGGAACAGAAGATCCAGGATAAGGTTTTGTTTTTTGTTTTTGTTTTTGTTATTTTCCCCTTTTCTCTTTTCCTCTACCTATACATTCACACACGCTTCCCATGCCAGTGAACTACTTTTTCCCCCCTCGTCGTTTTTAACTAATCATCCAAAGTGGGACCCTAGAACCTGTTATAAATCCAATTTCACCATCTTTACAGCTCTCCAACCTCTTTAATCTTCAAGAAGCATACATCAGATGCTTGTGTGAATGTAGCTTTGGCTTAATCAGTTGGAGCAAAATGTAGGGATATGGTTTCTTCCTTCCAGGGGCTCACGTCTAGGACCACTATGAGAAGATCCAGAAGCTTCAGGGACACAGGAAAAATAAAGAAGGAGTAGTATAGGACTGGGTATCAACGTTTTTATTGGGGCTGCTGCTTCGGAATAATCATGAGGAGCATGGAATGAGAAAAAGGAATGAGAAAATGACTACACTGGAGATATGCCTTGAGGTAGTCTTTAGTAGTTAATCACCATAAAGAAATACTTAATCTGTAGAACAATGTTGAAGAGGCATTTCTCTCTTTTCTCTGAACTAAGCTTAAAAGTTGAATTGAAGTGTGTGTGTGTGTGTGTGTGTGTGTGTGTGTGTGTGTGTGTGTGTGTGTGTGAGGAGGGTAGGTATGTGTGTGTTTTTATTTAAAAAGGGACTATTCATTTCTGGTCTCCACACCCATCACTCAACCCTAGCATGGTGGCTAGTATATAGCAGCCAACTGAAAAATGCTTGCTGGTTGACTGGTATGGTGTGTATGTTGGAGAGTATAAGAGCTAGATGTTCAAAGTTTTGACATAGCAATCAGACCAACAGGATTTAAATATCTGACTAAGCATAAAAGAATTAACTATTTTCATGATATGTGTAGAATGGTGGTGTTTAGATCTTACATTTTCTTTAAAAATTATGATTTCTTAATATTTAAGCTCTAGTAGGGCTATTAAGGGTTTTATGTCCTATCTCTTCTAAAGAATGATGATATGTCTGATATGAAAGGCATCAATGCCCATGTAAAATCATGTACAGACAGAACTTTTCCTAAGGAAATTTTTGATTATTATATCTTTCCAGATGGCTTAATTTCTCCTTTTTCAATGTGTAATTTCTTTGTCAGTATAACTGGTTTGCTCTTGCCCAACCAGATATTTGGATAAAGTTATCTTCATAGACTTCTGGGTTTTAGTGGATTTAAGACAAATCATACTTATAGGGTGCTTTCCATTTTCTCCTTAATATAATTTAGTTTTTTAAATTTAATGTTAAAATTTTAGCATCATTAGGGGCCTCAGAGGTAATCTACTCCAATCTATATATGGAAAGGACTTTTCTGAAGAAGGCCTTCAGTGATAAAGTACAATTACCTTCAGGGTAATCAATTCTATTTTTCAACAATTATAATAATTAGAAAACTATTCCTTTTATGCAACCTGAATCTCCCATTTTACACATTCCATCCATCATAATTCTGCCCTAAAATTCACCAACTCTTTCAATTATCTTTATAGTGAATGGCCTTCAGTACTCTCACTTTCCAAGGCATGTACTTCCTAAAATGTGGCTCCTGTAACCAAACAAAATGCTTCAAAATTTGGCCTGGTCTGAATTACAGGATAATTGTTTCCATCATTAAGAATGCTATGCCTTTTATTGTAGCCTTAGATCACAATCATCTGTTAAATTGATGTAACCATGTCATATCTTTAGTTAAAAACATTTTCACGTGAAAAGCTCATGCCTCTGCCAGTATTTTCTTATATATTTTAATTTCCACCACTTCATTGATTCCTTTCTTGTCTTCAATTTCCTCATTTTGAAATGAAAGGGTCAGACAATAATATCTTCTAGGTTTAAATCTATGATTCTACTAAGTATATAAATAGTTATATGAATGTGCACATTTTTATACAAATGTACACATATAGTTATACATGTTTTAGAAATTTGGGGGAGAAAATAGTGTATAGGAATATTTTGTTTTTGGTGGAAGTTTGAATTCACTTGAGTTTCTACAGCCATAGGGTTTCTTTTTTATTGACAAACGTGACAAAAGATCCTACCAGCCCCATGACATTTAGTTTCAGTTGCCAACTTCTAGATTCAATGGTGTTAATTAAAGATTAATCACATATATGCTGATTTCCCCAGTTTAATCACTCTGTTTAATGTATGGTGTAACATTTTTGAAAGTCCATGCACTTCAATTATATTATGGAGTTTTCTTCTTCATTTTCATTGTCCCGCCAAAAGCCCCCCGATAATCTCATATTGAAGTTTATATAGAATGACTCACCCCAAAGAAAGAAGCCCTATATCTCCACAGATTTCACTTCATTTTGGTTTTA
The DNA here is from genome assembly GCA_028627135.1 of Pseudochirops cupreus. Taxonomy (NCBI): domain Eukaryota; kingdom Metazoa; phylum Chordata; class Mammalia; order Diprotodontia; family Pseudocheiridae; genus Pseudochirops; species Pseudochirops cupreus. The sequence goes on from CM053582.1 coordinate 245,727,485, forward strand.
TTTCTTCATTAATATTTTTGTTAACATTTCCTTAGGTATCACAATGATACCTAATCAGAGTTTAATGAAATGCTGATTTTGAGAAACAAATGACTTTTTATTCCTTTAATATTCAATCATATTAATATTCACAGTACTTATTTTTATTCATAATAATACTTCATTGCAAAATATTGCAACAAATATGATATATTCTATGTATATTATGTGATTATATGTATATAACACTGATTCATATTCTACATAAATTATGTAGTACACATCTATTAAAAGTGGTTTGCATATATGCCTTTGTGCAAATATTCTTTTTCAAAGCTTAGAAACTTTATGTGGCTTTCCAAGGTCATAGAGCTAGTAGGGAGTAAATGAACCAGACTTCAAACACCAAGTTTTATACTCTAATCACCATGCCACCACCATGCTGACTCTCATCCTACAGACTTTGTTCCTCAAATTGAAACTTTCTTAAACCTTTGGTGTTTACTTGTCTAAACATAATTTTCTAACAATAGTCACTGATTTGATAAATGATCTCAAGAATTTGGGAGATTGAAGTTTTATTGCCAAATGTAATTTCTTGGTTATAAAGAAGAAAAAAAAGCTTACTTTGAAAGAATAAAAAAGTCTCCTTTGAAAGGAGACTTGCAGTATTGCATAAATTCTTGAACATTCAAAAGCTCTTTTCCTTTAAGATTCAAATTATAGGAAAAGCAGTCCACAGAATATACTTTGGTTTTTTTCCTTGCATGATTTCTGTGATAGGCCCAAATTAACTCTGGCTTTACTCTTCCCAATCATTAATTATACAAAGTGCTAATTAATATGCAAAGGTAAACACATTTTCCAAAGAGAACATCTTTAAGCTGGCAGAGACCTCCATAAACCACCTCTTCCTCCAGTGACATAAACATAACTTATCCAGTCCTTAGATTCGCCGTCTATAACATGAGAGGGGTTGGACGAAATTACCTGAATAGTCCCTTCCAGTTCAAATATTTTGTTGTTCTTTAATTCTAAATAGTAAAACCTCTCAGAGACAATAGTTATCTATAGTTAGCAAGGCTGTTTCAGTGTGGAGAGTGCTAGACTGGGAATCAAAGAGATGTAAGTTTGATTCTTCTGACATTTGCTAACCAAATGACTGTGGGCTTCATTTAACTTTTCTTGGCCTTAGTTTTCTCACCTGAAAAACCTCTCAAGGTTCTTGTGAGGCTTGATTTACATAACATATAATAAAGCAGTTTGTAAGACTAAAAGCATTATGTAAATGTCAGCTTTTTTATTTAATGTAACTGTCTTGGGAGAAATATTCCAAAATTGCCATTAGTAGGTTTCTAAATATTTCTATTTTCCATTTCAGTATACTTAACAGATATTTATTTAAGAACCTTTTTTTTTAAGTTGAATCTCTATATGGTCTAAGTCAGTGATGCCTACAGGGAGGTAAAGAAGACAAACTCCATTCCTTCAAGAAGCTTAATATGTGTGTGCTGGGAGTGAGGTTTTGAAGAAAGACATAATAGGATCATAGATGTAGAACTGCTAGAGAAAGAAGATTTATTGATGTGCTGGGGACATAGTGCTCCCTATATACAAATACAAAAAGTTTGAAGTATGGTAAGAGCATGAGAGTTATAAGAGATGTTGCAAAAATTCAGAAAAGGAGAGGTAATATGCTGTATGTAGAAAGGAGAGAATTGTTATAATCCCAACACTAGGACTGACTTCTTTTGTGACCTTGGGCAAGTCAGTGAACATTAATGCAATTGCCTTATCTGGAAAAAAAATAAAGGAAGTTTGAACTACACGATTCATAGTTCCTCAGAGTGTATGAAATTGGGTTGCAATGAGAAGTACAGGAGACCTGGGAAGAATAAGTAGAATTTAACACAATTAGATACAGACTAAAATGTTGGATGTTCCAATGTATTAAGTCTTGGTATGTAAGCCTACTCTGGAAGAATTATTCTCTTCTTAGGTGAAGCAGTATATCCCATTCCATACCACTGGATCCAGTAGGAGTAAGGCATGATCTATTATGATCTCAAGGGATAAATGGATATGAGCTAATAAGATTAGAAAATTTTTTGTATCCCCAGTGACTAACATAGAGTAGGCAATAAATAAATGAATGTTGATGTATTGATAGAATGAAAAATTTTAAGTATTAAAAACAATTACCAGTTTTAAATGATTGCAAAGATTTTCTAATGGGCAGTGCTACAATAAAGGGATACCTTAAATTAATACATGCTTTACATAATGTAACCTTCTCAACTTCAGAGGAATACTGCAATTTAATTGAAAAAGAATTCATGCAACACAGAATTGATTTTTACTCAAGTTGGAGAAGGAAGACGTGAAAGATTTTGAAAATTTTACCAATAATCTGTATTTAATAATCCCTTAACTGTTAAAGAATGTAGTTATCTCCAAAAATCCAAAGTAAAAACAAACCAAAGATTACAACAGGATCAATATTTGAGTAAAAATAATGCTTAGTTTGAGGTAACGATGTAGAACCTGAAGGACAATTGACGAGCTTTTGTTTTAACCCCATTTGTATAAATATTCTCTCCCTGCAGCCTCACCCCTTTGCCATTTCCATTCTCCCTTCCCATTTCTATTTGTCCTTCTGTCTTTGCTCATTCCCTTCCCTGTTCACTCTTTCCTCTTGGCCTCTTCTCTCCTTCTTAAATATCTTTCTTCTATAAGGAAATGTAACAGTGTCATAAAGAGACAGACTAGACAGCAATCACCCTGTCACTTGGCCCTTCCTCTAAGGAGTGCTTACCATTTGACCATTAAAGGGACAGAATTCCTAAACTGTCTCTTCAGAAACCTGACCTCAGTTAATCTAACTAGCCCTCCACAGATCAAGCAATGGCTTTATTTACAACTAGTGCTTCAGTTTGTTTTTAAATCATGAATTCTCTCTTCTCATCTGAAACCATTTTTGTAATTGTCCAAATTATATTAATAGAATTAAACAGAATACTAATGGAGTAAAGATTTCCCAGAAAATGATTATTATTTCTTAGGATGCAAAAGTGCTTTAAACCTTCTAAAATATTTTATCATTTCAAATGCAGAATAGTGACAGGAAAAGAAAACATACTAAATATATTACTTTGTGTCCAATGTGTATGCACAGAAATTAAAAATATGTTTAATTTTCCATACTGTTTGTACAATCTTCAGGTTCGCAGCAACAATGTTACTAAACTTTTGCCAGTTTTGGTCCTCTGACAATAAGACTTTCCTGTTGTAAAAATCATAGCCCAATTATGATCTCTGGTGGAAGCAGACAGAGTTGCAATATTCTGTGATCCAGTCTTGTTTCTTGCTGAAAGTCAGACAATTTTAGCAAATAGCTCATCTAAGTTATACCTTTTCTGTTATACCTTTTCTGTAATGACTGTCATGTCTCCTCAGTAACCCAGGCTTCTCTTTCTCCTCCATCTCAGTTAGAATTATTGTATCCAGGAGGATATTCAGATATAGTGGAGAAGCAGTGCCATCTGTATCCTAATACTATTTTGTATCCATGACTGTATTAGCCTAATGCCAAAGAAAACTGGTTGAAAATTGAAAAATTCAGACAGTCAAGTGTTTTCTACTAAGTGCTCAACTGGTTTGGAGGGTTTTTGTTTGTTTATTTTGTTTTGTTTTACTTTTGCTGAATCGGGAAATTGTTGCTATTGGATAAATAAGTTGTTTTGGCTTGTGAAAGCAGAGATTATGGTTCATCATTTCAGAAGTGGCATTTCATTGATCTCTGCTGTGCCCCTTCAGGGAAGAAAACAAAGTAATCTGAATAATTTTCAATCTAGACGGGGAAAAAAAAAGTGATGTTAAATATGGAGAACCATCTGGTATGAGTAGCACAGGATATCCTGCCTTCCTTGGAATAATGTTTATTTTTGCCTACTGAAATTATATATACATATATACATATATATATACATACATATATATATATATATATATATATATATATATATATATATATATATATATATATATATATATATATATATATATATATATATATTGAAGCTCCTACATATTTTACAAAGACTGGCCTCCCACATTTCAGCAGTACAAATTGTATTTATCTCTTGATCATTAGGAAAACAATTGCTAGGTTTTCTTTCAAAGTCAGCAGAGCACTGGCTCTGGAGTTAGAAAATCCTGCCTTGAAATCCTACCACAGAAATTTAGTAGGGGGATGACTCTGAGAAAAAAAAAAAAAACTCTCTGCCTCAGTTGCCCAATCTATAAAACACAGGTTATAATACCAACATTCCCAGGATTGTTTTGAAGAGAAATGATAATATTTATAAAATGTTTTTCAAAGCATAGAAATATGATGATGATAGTGATGATAGTGATAGCATTCACCACACAGTAGCCTCAAAATGGAATTCTGATTTCCTAAGGCTAGTTCTCTGATCACTTGAAGATTTCTGATAAAAGAAAATAGTATTTATTTATTTTGAATCATTGAGCAAATACTGTTGATTGTATCTACTTTTTATGCATGAAATTAAGGATATAGAGGCATCCTTTTAATATGATAATAATTATATATTATAATGTTATAGTGTTAGGAATTTGCTTTTATCCAGTTCCAAGCATTGGAATTAACTGTTAAAATTTTTGCATATTTTGCAAAATACTTGTGAATCACAAAAGATATCAGGAAAAGAGGTTCACTCTGCTATGGTTTTCTGGTAGTTTTATTAGTGTCAAACTTATCAAGATACTGCCTTACCAGTCAAATAAAAAAAATATTTATTTTGGTTGCTAATGATGAAGAAAAACTGAGACCTTGCACTCAAAGCAGAATTTTCTCAAATTTTCATCTTTGAAATCAATTTATACCGTGGCTTGTCTATTTCTGGAAATTTACATAAACTAAGGAAGATTCAATAAAAGGGCTAGCAATAAAACCCAAATATGTATGCACATATGTGTGTATAGATATATATGTATGTATATGTGTATATATATATATAATATGTATAGATCTATACATTATATTGTTTACATTAATATACATGTGTGTAGAAAAAATTCCCTTACCTACAAATACATACACAAACATTCAAAGCAAGGAGTAGTAAACAGGAAGAAATAAGAACTTAAAATGAGCCAAACATCTACATTATCTCATCTAATCCTTCTTTCAAACCAATGAGGTAGGCACTGTTATTTTCTTCAATTTATGTGTGAGGAAATAGCTCCAGAGGGGTTGGGCAGCCTTCCCAGGGTTAAATAACTGAGAAGTGTCTGAGGTAATATGAAATGTACGCCACTCTTTCTCTGAGTCTATCACTCCATTCTATCCGCTCTGCTGTCCTGCCTCTTAAGACAGGTAAAGAAGAGTGGGGAAAACATTGCATCTTAAAAAGACATACTCAATGTGAATAAATTCAGCAACCAAAATAGAGAACTATGGTCAAATTCATTCAAACTCTTTGGTGTGCAGAGTAGTGGAGGCAAGAGCAGAAGTGATATTGCCATCAAAATTTAATACAGCCTCCCAAGACAAAGAGAGGACATATGAGAACTTGAGAAGAAATCACAATCTTTGTACAGAGGTATGAATTTTATTCCCCATACACCAGTTGACCTGTCTGACAAAACAGATCATCCTATAATTTCTTGGTTTGCAATAATAAAGAGTGCAGAACAACTAGGAAAATTACTACCCTGTTCCCTCTTCTCATCAACAATAAATATCAAATGATGAAGGTGAAAATGACAAGATACTTGGAGTAAAGAAAAAATGATAATTTATGATAGAGAAGAAAAGAAAAGCTAGGTATAGGCTGAAATGTGTTCTAGATCTTTGGAAAGCAAATTTTAAAGGGTTCAAAAGAAGGATAAGGAAGACAAAATTCTACAGAAAAAGTTGGTCTAGAAGAGACAAGAAGAACTTAGGAATTAAATTCTAAAGACATTTAAAAAGAAAGAATACCTATAAGAAAGAAAAGGAATAGTTCTCTTAAGATTTTAGTGTCATTGATAAACCATGAGATTTTTTTAAAGACATGTCCAAAAGACAAAAATAAGGATATGTTACAAGAAATGAGTATGATGGCAGTATATGGTCATGGCAAAATACTTCTGTAAGTACTGAAGATCAGAATGAGATGAGCCTGGCAGAAAAACTCATGGAAAAAGATTCCTTTTATTCTTTGTGTTTTTGTTTCCTCCAACTGTATTGGAAAAAAGAGGAGGATCACAAAGAAATAGGACTGCTACTTGGAAAAGGAGGGATAATATTAATCATGTATGGAGAGAAGTCTGAGAATCTCATTTTGCTTCTGCCTTCTTAGCTATGAATAATAATCTTCAAAATGGAAAGTCAATGAACGAATTGGCCCTTAGGGAGTTAAAACCTTAGATAATTAGGGAAGAAGTAAGAGAGTACCTGGTTGACATTCATGCATTCAAATCACAAAGTCCAGAGAAACTACATCCAGAGGAATGAAAGACCTGGCAGATGTGGTTTCTGGGCCATTGTGGAAAGATTACAGAATATGGCAGAAGTCCTTTGGGAGTGGAAAATGAGAAATAATGGTTAAATTATTAAATAAAGTAAGAGAAATGTCTGGAGAGTATAGCTTAGTCTTTTTGCCTTTATTTCCTGATATTCTAAAATAGATTAAAGAAATGGTCAATGAACCCTTAGAAAAGGAAGTAATGAACCACAAAGAGGAAACAGCTTTGCAAAAAATAAATCATTCCAAACTAACCTCACTTTTCCAGAAAGAATATTATGCTTGAGGATGAAGGGTATCAAGAAGCAAGTAATTTTTAAGTGACTATTATGTATCAGGTATTGTTTCTTATTCAGGATTATTCAATCTTTGGATTATGCCCCATATACTTGACTATGACCTTTCTTTTTTCTTTCCTTGGATTATTTCATTTAAACACCTTCACTCAAGGTCATGGTTTTAATACATATATAGAGTAGTAAATTCAGAGTAAAAACATAATCATGATTTAAATGTAACATGGACTACACATTCAAGTCATTTCCAGTTCAAGACTCTCCCAAGGCAAAAAACAAAACAATACAAAACTGCTAAAGGTTGGTGTTTGTCTTCTTTTCAATCTCATAGCCATAGTATGAAGAGTTATAAAAAAAAGAGCTCTTACAGAAGTTCAATGCCTTATTGTAGGCTTCGTTTCTCCTTGTGATATGGGAGCTGAACTGGAATGACTAACTCATTACCAGATTAGAAAGTGCTATAGTAACTTTGATGAGTCTTCTGGTATCTGCATGTAGAAACTGAAATGGAATCAATTGACAAGCATGTATTAAGCATTTACTATGTTGAGGCACCTCTCTCCATCAATCCTACAGGATCTCAAGTTCTCCATTCAGCCCTAGAGCCCAAAGCTCTCATCTAGAAACTGATTTTATCTTACTGTCCCTCTATCTTCATTAGGAAATCAGGATCAGGTCAAATGAATGAGACCCTGGCTCTTATCTGTACAATTATCACAAATTTTACACTGAAAGCTGCAGGAGAACAAACATGCTTTCCACTCCATTGTGTCCCTTTCCATCCCAGATAATGTTTCAACAAAAATCAGCATACAGTCCCTTTAACTGAAACTGCCCCCTTTTTTCTGTGGTCTATGTCAATGTAGGAAACCAAAAATGTCAAAGGAAGCTATGTTAGAATATCAGAATCCTGAGAGAGGTTTAGAATCCCCCTGTTCTGCCTACAGATATAGAAAGATTACATGTGAGTCAAGGGAAGCAGCAGATGCTGTGCTCTCCTCTGGCCAGAGCAAATCTAGAGTACTGTGGTTACATCACAGAACAATAATTTATGCAAGATATTGATAAGTAGAATATTTATCTATATCTACATTACATTTTTATGTGTGTGACATGCATGCACATATAAAATCTGCATACACACATGTATACATATTCATACATGCATATATGAACGTATGTATTTGGATAGCTAGATGGATGGATGGATAGATAGACACAGACATATAGATAGATAGATAGATAGATAGATAGATAGATAGATAGATGGATAGATAGATATTCAACTAAGATGGTAAAACAAGAGATCAACCGGAATGAAGACTGATTGAACTAGGTTTGTTTAGCTTAGAAAAGAGAAGGCTTGTGGGGAAGAAAAAGGATAATTTGAAGGGCTAGCAGGTAGGGAGGCAGGGGATAGATTTGATTTGTTCTAGTTGATATCAGTAGATCAGAGAGCAAGAGTAGAAGAAATGAGCAGAAGGTGCAAAGATGTTAAATTTAGTCTTAATGGAAAGGAAAACATCCTAACAATTAGAATCACCCAGAAGTGAAAGAGGTTGTCTTCAGATGGAATAAAGTGGGTGCTCCCCTCAGTAGAAATGTTCAAGAAAAGGCTGAATTACTACTTTTTAAGAATTGGAGCTGGGTGGATATTGGATAATGCAAGGCCTGGAGTCAGGAAGACATAAATTCAAATCCAGCTGTGGAAACTTACTAGTTGTGTGATCCTGGGCAAGTCATTTAACCCTGTTTGTCTCAGTTCCTCTGTTAAAAAATGCCTTGGAGAAGGACATGGCAAACCATTCCAGAATCTTTACCAAGAAAACCTCAAATGGGGATTACAAAGAGTCAGACATGACTGAAATGACTGAACGACAACAAGTAGAATTAGAAATGGGATTCTTATTCAGGGATAGATTAAACTGGAAAGCCCTTCTAGGTTTGCCATTCCTTGATTCACGTATCTCAAGAATTTGCTCCAAGGGAACAGTTTTCCACTTTGAAAAAGCAGAGAAATGTAGGAGTACAGCAAAAAAACAAAACAAAACAAAATAAAAAAAAAAAAAAACAATGAAAGAACAAAACAGTTTCAGACACAAATAAAAGGTTTCCTTGGCATTTTCACTCCTGTTTTTCCCCCCCCCACTGGGTAACAATTTCCAGATGTAAAGGAGATATTTTTTTTTCCTTAGTCTCAGACCTTGTAATCATGGCCTTTTCCTTTCCTGCTGTACCCTTCTCCCATAAACTCTCCCCAGCACAACACACTCACCCAGCTGTTTACAGTACAAAATTGCTTTCCTACCGTGTTCTGAGATCTAGAGGAATAAACTACAGTTTATTTAAATTAGGTAAATCACAGGTAGAACAGGTTGGCAGCCTCACATTACTTGGTTCAGCTTGACTCAGCTTAAATCATTACGTGGACCCTTAGGAGGCTGTTGCTCTAAGTTTCTCATCGTGGTTGGCTAGTTTTCTCCCAGGTCTTATTTTTTGAGACACCAGATTCATTGCTTGGGTCATGGAAAATGACTCTCTCTCTCTCTCTCTCTCTCTCTCTCTCTCTCTCTCTCTCTCTCTCTCTCTCTCTCTCTCTATATATATATATATATGTGTGTGTGTGTGTGTGTGTGTGTGTGTGTGTGTGTGTGTGTGTGTGTGTGTGTGTGTGTGTGTGTGTGTGTGTGTGTGTGTATATATATGAAAAATAAAGACCAAGTATGCCAAATTTCCATGAAGTCCTGAGAATGCAAGGTCTTGTTTTACTTCCTTGTGCTTCTAGGGTTTACCCTCACACTCAGTAGAAATGATACTATGGGGTATCCTGACATGCTAATTTACAATATTCACCTGTTTTCTTATCCACAAAAACCCTTTAAACTAGTCTTCTTTTCCAATATATAACTCAGAACAGTGATGCATGAGGATTCTCTAATCTCCCTTATCTAATCCCTTATCTCCTACTTTTTATCTTTAAATAGCCATAGCATCCATGCCTTTCTTTTTCTATTCATAATTTCTACTCTTTTCTCCACTCTGATTCCATATTTCCCCTTATTCCCTCAAACAAATATCAGTATCTAGAAATCTAATTTCCCATTTCTCTGATATGCAACTCTCTTACATCATTCCACTCCCTATCCTCAGCATGTCATACAGTAGTTACACACACCCTGGCCTAATTTTCTTCTTCTGTATACTATTTTTAGCAGAACCAGCAGCATATGAGGAGGGGGTTAGTAGGATAGTTCACCTTTGCATTAGTTCTACCCATAGCTAGATGGGAGTATTCTATATTTGTAAGTGATTTGGGAGAGGATGATTTTTACTTCAAGATCATTCAATAAAAAAGTAAAGTTTTTGCAAAGCATAAAAAGATTGGCTCACCACCAGAAAGGTGATTCTCGCACTACACTGATATTTTTAAAAGTGTCATGGTTGGAAATATGACATTTTGTACTTTCTTTTTATAATTGGATGTTTTGTAGGAATGTTCCACTTTAAACATTTGGGACTAAATATTTCATTCCCTTATTACTCTGTAACATTTATATTTTTATATAATGTCAATTTCAGACTTACCTTTCCTTACAATGTTTTGCCTTCTGCTGAACCTAGCAATTAGGTAGAACAATGGAGGAAGAAGAGATTGTTAGACTCTCTTATGACAAATATCATAGTTTATCTAAATGAACAACTAAAAATGCCCCTTAAGTTTTTTTTTCTATTATATTGACACAGTATGACCTTTTGTGAATGTTTCACAGAATCACATAATTTCAGTGTAGGAAGGGACTTCAAATGTCATTTCTTCTAGCTTATAAGTAAAAAAAATAAATTCTCCTATACCATTCTGCCCAAACCAATCATCTAGTCTTGTTTGAGAACTTCCAATCATCTAGTCTTGCTTGAGAACTTCCAGAAATATACATATGACTTGATTGTATGGATATTTAAGGAAATAAGAGTGCTGGAATTATTTATATGCAGATCAACCACTAACCAGAAGTTCAGGAATAACTAAAAAATTTCTACAGAAATCCTTTCCAGTCTGTCTCTGATTCCATTCCCCTATTATGTATGATGAAACTAATTTAATAATCTAGATTTGAAATAATATTAAATTATAAAGAACGGTAATATATGGTGGGATTATTGTGGCAACAGCAATTCTATTTTGTGTTAAGTGGTGCTCTAAGTTGTAAAAATTGTAGAAAAAAACATTGAATACCCAGGTGATAATAATAATAATAATAATAATAATAATAATAATAACAATACTTTAAAACATCTCCACAGCCAAAATAGACTACAAAGTTCATGAATTGTCTCATTCACTTTATTCACAGAAGAGCTCCTTTGGCCCTTATTAAAAAATGTGTTTACTTTTGCTTCATTTTTAATTTTATTGAGCTTACTTATTTGGTTTAAGTTATGACTCCCTTTCCCCAGACAATTCAAGAAGGGAGCACTGGAGTTGAAAAACTGAAGGACAAAATGTGCTAGCTTATAACTTACCAGGAAGAGAGGAAACAGGAAAACAAGACTATTTCTTTATACTTCATGCCAAATACTAAAGCTTAACAAGTTGCTAATGGGAATTAAGTTAAAAATTTCATTTTCATATGAATCAGTGATTATGTTTTTAAAGAAAATTCTAGAATCACCAAACAAACCAAATTTGTGGAAATTTATGTGTCACGTATTCTACATCCCTCACTTTACAAAGGATGAGGGCCAGAAACTATGACTTACTCAGAGTTACACAGATGGTATTTCTAAGTGTGTGAAGTAATTTAAGAACCTACAAAAAGAGCTCCTTCGGTGCCCATCCTCCATTATTCAATATTCTCTCTGTCTCTCTGTCTCTGTCTCTGTCTCTGTCTCTATCTCTGTCTCTCCCTCTCTCTCTCTCTGTCTCTCTCTCTTTCTTTCTCTCTCTCTTTTTCTCTGTGTGTGTCTCCTCTATCCCCTCTCTCCCTGATTCCCCTCTCCCATTAAAGAAAAAATAAATTAGATCTATTTATTTAAGCTAATTCCTTTACCTCTGACCTTGACCCAAATTCCTCCCATCTCATCTAATACTGGTAGTCTTCTCCTCTCTTTTTTACATATCTAATATCTCACTCCTCACTGGCTCCTTTTCATCTGCCTACAGACATGTTCATGATTCACCAGCCCTAAAAGAAAAAAAAAAAGTACCTTCTTGATGACTCATCTACTGAATTAGTTACATAGGTATTGTAATGAGGAGTGTTCTGGACTTGGGATCAGAAAGATCCAAGTTTGAATCCTGTTTCATTTGCTAGTTACATAACCCTGAGCATATTATGTAAACTATGAGTCAACTTCTTTTTCTGTAAAAAAAAAAGTGAGGAGAATAATAGCACTTCCCAGAGTTGTTTTGAGGATCATATGAGATAACAGAAAGAAGAAACATAGTAAGTCTTTGCTGTATTCTCTTTCTCTTTTTAATCTCTCCCTTGACATTGGCATTCATTCTCATGATGTCAACAACTACATCTGCACAGGTAACTGCATTGCAATTTAGTCTGTCTACTAGAGAAGAAACTGAAAGTCCTCAAGCATCTTTTGGGGTTCATTAGGTAATCTGGGAACAGTGAAGTGTGTTTTACAAAAAATAAATAAATAAATAGCAGAAATGATTGGAGGACAGAAGGTCTGAGGGTAGAAGAATGTCACACAAAGAAGGAAAGGAAGAAGAAGGCCCACTGAACAATTAAATCTAAATAGTACAGGAGTCATTTCCTAAGGTCCTAAGGTGAACCTTAATTTCCTAAAGAGAAAGAAGTTTCTTGTTCTTCAATGAATAGTGATGTGTATGAACAGGTGCCAAAGGAAATCAAGTAATGGTCAAATGAATGAAACAATTGCTGGTATCTGGTGGCCCCTTGGTGAATGGTAATGCATTCACCTGTTTTCCCCATTTCAATTATCTGGAATTATACAAGAACATTCAAAAGAAGTTTGATACTGAACACCACAATATTCTCACAGTAATTCTTGTAATTACAAATTATACTTTAGAAGGAACCCAGAAAAGAACATCCCTGGGGAAAATAAATTCTGGTTATTAAACTGAAGAAAGATATTAGGAACACAGGTAGTGTTTTTTTGTTTTTTTTTTTTTAAACACTGCTATCAGTTGAAGGTAGGGGCCTCAGATTAGAAAGGTAAGTTTAAGTAAATAGTTAGCCTTAAGTAAATAGCTAATCAGGAAGATTTTGTCTTTAGATTTAGATTTAGGAGTGATTTCTGAAAATACGAAATTGACAGTCATATGGTCAATGTTGGAATACTTATCTTAAGTGGGACATTTAAATCTCTCTCTCTCTCTCTCTCTCTCTCTCTCTCTCTTTCTCTCTCCATCTCTGTCTCTGTCTCTGTCTCTGTCTCTCCCTCCCTCTCTTTCTGTGCTTGGCCCCTCTTCATTGAAGAACAAGGGACAACTTTCTCTTCAGGAAATTCAGCCCCACCCTCTATGGGAAATGAGTCATACATATTATTTACCTGTATTCACATGGGCTTCTTTCTTTCTTTTTTTCTTTGTATGGCATTCTTCTTCCCTCAGACCTTTTGTTGTTCAAATAAATTACATGCAAATACCCATATTTATGTATATATGTGTGTACACACACATTATATTTACATATACACACATATGTAAATGTATGCCAAAGTTTTCGTAGACCTTCACAACATAGGCAATACAGTGGATTCTCCTCAGACCCTAGTGTCCCCCAACCCTCTAGCTTGACTTCTTTAAGTGTGCAATTTACACTCCCATCCTTTTTCAATTTAAAGACTCCCTTGCCCAGATCCTCTCCATATAGAAATTGTATATACAGGTGAATAAATATGTATGTTTATATAATCCATGTCCATATATATATATGTGTGTGTGTGTGTGTATGTATCTGTATATGAATACATGTATAATATAAATTATATTACAATGTCTATATATATGCACATACATACAAATATACACACGCATATACATGTATAGATATATGCCATAAGTTTCACAAATCTGGGCAAGATGGCTTTCAATTGAAAGGGTATGGGAGTAGAAATTTTGTTTGTTTATACTAGTTAAACCAGAGGTAGTATGAGAATGAGGACACCAGAAACAGGAGAATTTATTGCTTGGACCAAGTTGTAAAGGTCTATGAAAGCTAAGCAGAGGAGTTTGAATTTTATTCTAAAAGCAACAGAGACAAAATGAAGTTGACTAAGGGAGTGACACGATGGGATTTGAGTGTAATGAAATTCATTTTGGAAGCAATTTGAAGAATGGGTTGAAAGGAAAGAGAAGGAGCATGAATACAAAAAAAAGGAGCCATCATAAAAGTTCAGTTAGGAAGACAATGTTTAGAGCAAGGTGAGAACAGCAATAAAAACAACAAAAGCAACAACAAGAACAACTAAATGATCTTTTAAAGGATGTTCGGGATTACAGAGGCAGAGTCAAGATGACAGTGACAGGAAGCAATGCTGTGACCAAAATAGCCTTAGAAAATGCACCAGACTCAATCTGGTTGAGGAAATCCAGAAAAACAAAGTTGCAGTGAGTCATTTCTCTAGCACAATTTGGCCTAGGAAGACAGGCAAGAAGGTCTGCAGACAACCCTATAGACAGGGTTGTCCAGGAACCCAACCCAGCACACTGGGCACCATGGATAACTTCAGTGCCTAGGGTGGTGGTACATACCAGGACAAGAATAGTCCTCAAATACATGTGGTACATATACATCCCACCCCAGAATCATACCAGGTCACTGACATGAGTATAGGTGTGAAGCGGCAGTTTTGTATAACACTTCCCAGTCCTGGGTCACAGACTCAGGGAAGACATAAAAGCACCTGTACAGTGGAGTGAGGCTCCTGGGAGTATACTGAGCAAGAAAAAAGTTCAGAAACCAAGGGCTGTGATACCAGTCAGTTATGTTGTGGTATAGACCATATACTCCGAGAAAGATCTTACTTCCAACATCTAGCCCATTTTGCAGAGGAATTATCAAGAAAGGAAATCCAGACCAAATGAAAGCCTACAATTTTGACACTTAATCAATGGAATTTTCCAGATGACTGACAGGGGCAGAGTTCAGTAGCAAGCTGCTGAAGACTGAAACCTAAGTCAAGAACTTGCAGAGCACAGGAAGTGTAGGGAACAGGATCAGACTTTTGCCCCATATCAAACTACTCTTAAGATCACGGCAGTTTTTAAAATCCCTTGCTTATTTCCAATATTCTGGAATGACACAACCCTCAATACTCCAAGAAAGCAGTAACAAGACCGAACCAAATCTTTTCTCCAGACATATGGAAATGCCCATCCTTAACATCAATTCCACTAAGGAGTGTGTTTAAAGAATGGGGAAAAATCATCACTTATTAGATCAGCAGAGATATCCAAGACACAAAGACAGAAGGAGGAAAGTACTCCAAAACTTCCTTGGGCAATGCCTCAAAATAGAAAACCTAGCTTGGGTAAAACTTAACTGAATTTCCTGGAATAGACAAAGCAAGTGTTAAAGAGTTTGAACTGTTACAAATAGAATGAGAGCACCTGAAGGAAAAAAGGAGAAGAAATGAGAGTTATGGAAGAAAAATCAGAAAAGGAAATAACAGGGTGGCACAAGAGGTATAAAATTTTGCCCAAGCAAAAATTTCCTGAAAATTTAAACAGACCAAATGGAAGTTAATGATTCTGTGAGGCAACAAGAAAGATCAAACAAACTAAAAAGTTTGAAAATGGAAAAAAAATATAAAGTGTCTCATAGAAAGAAAAAATTCAATTAGAAAAGAAATAAATGAAATAAAATTTTAAAAATCATTGAATGATTTGAAAACTATGTCTCTCCCAAAAAGATCCTAGATAACCTATTTCAATGAATAGAATTAAAAGAAAGCTGCCTAAATCTCTTAGAACCAGAGAACAAAGTCTAAAAAGAATATCTCATTTGCCATCTGAAAGAAACCCAAAAAAAGGAAAGAAAACTCCAAGAAACATCACAGCCAAAATTCAGAGCTTCCTGATCAAAGAAAATAATACTGAAGTCAGTAAATTTCTCACCTGAAGAACTACAATCAGGTTCACATAGAATTTAGCAGCCATCTTTATAAAGGAGAGGAAACCTTGAGTTATAATATTACAGAAGGCAAAAGATATAGACTTAGAGTCAAGAATAACACCCCCCCCCCCAAAAAATGAGAGTATAATGCTACAGGAGAAAAAAATCAATATTTAGTCAAATAGAGAAGTTCCAGGATTTCCTGATTAAAAGACTAGAGGACTGTAGTGTCTTTGAGTTTCAAATACAGTAGTACATTGAAATGTAAAAAATGTTAATATGAATGAATATTACCAAAAGACAAAACAAGCGAGATCTACTTATGAGGAAATAACACATGTGTATCCTCTGGATCCTATCACAATAAAATTTCGTAGAGGGAGTCCAATTATACAAGGCCTACTAGTGGTTATATCTTAAAGATCTTACGAATTAAAATGGAATGGAAGAAGAATGCACTGGTGTAAGGGATATAGAAAGGGAAAGAAGTTTAGGGAGAATTACTTCACATAGAGTGTACAGACGTCTATATATAAACAAAAAGGAGAAGCAGAAGAGTTTGACACTTTAAACTTTCTGTAATCTGAACTGATGATATACATATATACATTATATACATACAGGCTATATATATATATAAAGTTGGGTACAGAGATACATTTCACCCCATACTGTAGTAGGAGTTAAAGAGGAGAAGGAGAGAGGAGGAATTAAAGGGAATACAGATTGAAGGAAAAGTTAGTACTAAGCAAAACAAAATCGAAGAATATTCCAAAATATTTTTTTTTGATGTGGCCAAGAAAAGGAATATGAGGGGGGTACCCATAAACTGAAGAATGAATTAATAAATTGTGTTATATAAATGGGAAAAAATATTATTGTGCTGAAATCTTATCTGGCTAATGACCAACCATGATTCTAGATAATTAATGGTGAAACACATTACCCATCTCCTGGTAGAGAGGTGAATGACTCAGAATGCAGAATGATGAAAAAAATGGGACACAGATAATGTAAAAATTTGCTTTGATTCGTTGTATATATTTGTACCTTCTTTTCCCCCTGTGTTCTCATTTGGTGGATAGGAGTTTGAGATAGGAAAGTGAGAATACAGAATGTAGCTAATTACAAGAAAATTTTTAAAAAAACAAAGTTGTTTTTGAGGAAATTATCTTAAATCAGGGATAAACTTGCTTCTGAAAGTAGAGGAGATGATGATAATGAAGAACAGAGAATGCAAGACTTGTATCCCCCATTCATATTAACTTAAGCATAATAACTTATGTTATTAAATGGACATTTTCTGAGCATTTATGAAGGAAAGTGGTTGTCATTATGAGGCAGCTTAGTTTCAACAAAATTAGGTCATGCCACAGGTATGTTAATTCATTATAGGTGGAGCTGCAAATTGTTTCAACTGTTCCAGAAAACAATTTGTAATTTTGCCAAAAGAGTTGCTAAATCATTCATATCACTTAATTCAACAGTCTTATTACCGAGTTTAGACATCAAGGAGATAAGTGGCATCATTAAAATATTCACATATTACAAAAATATCTTCTTATCAACAATATTTACAACAAAGAGAAAGTAACAAAATATATTCCTGATAATTATGGAATGATTATATGTATGTGTGTATATGTATATGTATATATACATATACCT
>CM053582.1:245745561-245768343 GCA_028627135.1 Pseudochirops cupreus
GGAAGGGAGGGGAGAAAATCTGAAACTCAAATGATTGTGGAACTGAATCTCGTAAATTAAAAGTAAATGAGTAAATAAAAAAAAAACAAAATATTATGGAATGTTATATCACTTTAAGGCACAAATTTAGCCCTCTCTGAGACAGAGAGAAAGAGAGAGAAATAAAGAGAAAGAGAGAGAGAGAGAGGGAGGAGGGAGGAAGGGAGAGAAGAAAGTAAACCTTCTTATTTTGTTTTATTGAAGGTAAAAATCTATGGTTGTGGAATATTGCATACAATGTGAGATGTGTTGGTTGGTTTTGCTAAATATTGTTTTTTAAGAACTATTCCTTGGAAAGGAGCCAAGATGGCAGCGTAGAAGCAGGAAAGTTCTGCAGCTTGCACATAGCCACCTCAAATACACATGAAATATGACTCTAAACAAATTTTAGGGCTCCAGAATTCACAACATTAAAGGAAAAAAAAAACATCTCCCACTGAAGGCAGCTCGGCAGGAAGGGCTCATTGCAGCACACTGAGCCCAGCCCAGGCTGAAACCACAGCTTGGCCCTGAGGTGGCCTGGTCGAGTGGCTGGAGCGCTTGGAAGAGTGGATCAGTGGCAGCTGTGGCAGATTACAGAAATATCAACCCATGAAAAACAACGACAAAGTGAAAGGTCAGTGGAACTCAGCTAAATTTAGAGAGAAAAGAGGGCTAGCCAAACTGCCACAAGGGCAAGGAAGTGGCAGAAGTGGTGCCCCAGCAGCCTCTTCCATGTGGCTGCTTCTGAAGCTCCTAGCCTGCAGATTGCAGGGGGGCCAAGCAATCATTCAGAGGCTAAGAGCTCTTGCATTGATTTGCCTAGATCTGGATTGCAGTCTTGGGTGGTGGTACTGGGGTGCATTGTTAGTGAGCCAAAGCTGTTGGGGGCTGCAGCAGCCTCCTAATAGCTCGGGCAGCTGTGAAAACCCCAGTGATTTGGGACAGAGCTTTCCCCTCTGGAAGCAGAGTTGCATAGAGCTAAAACGTCAAATAATTGACTGGCCAACATGAGCAGGCAAATGAAGCAAAGCAAGAACAGGGACCAAACTTTAGATTTCTTCTTTGGAAACAAAAAGGATCAAAGCATGGAATGGGAGGAAGAAAACCCAGACAGAACTCACACACCAAAAGCTTCCAAGAAGCATGTAGACTGCCTACAATCCATTGAGCAGCTTAAGAAGGATTTTGAAAACCAAATAAGAGAAGTGGAGGAAAAATTGGGAAGAGAAATGAGAATGATGCAAGAAAATCATGAAAAGAGAATCAACAACCTGACTGAAGAAAATAACACCTGAAAGAATAGATTAACTCAAATGGCAAAAGAGGCCCAAAAAGCCAAGGATGAGAAGAATGCCTTAAAAAGTCGACTTTGCCAGATGGAAAAAGAATCTCAAAAGTTCACTGAGGAGAATAATTCCTTCAGAATTAGAGTGGAGCAAATGGAAGCAAATGAGTTTATGAGAAATCAAGATAATATTAAATAGATCCAAACAAATGAAAAAAAAATAGAAAGTAATGTGAAATATCTCCTTGAAAAAAACACTGACCTGGAAAATAGATCAAGGAGAGACAATTTAAAAATTATTGGACTACCTGAAAGCCATGATCAAAAAAAAAAGAGCCTAGAAAGCATCCTTCAAGAAATTCTCAAGGAAAATTGCCCTGATATTTTAGAACCAGAGGGCAAAATAGAACTTGAAAGAATTCACCAATCACTGCTTGGAAAAGATTACCAAAAGAAAACTAGGAATGCTATAGCAAGGTTCTAGAATCCCCAGATCAAAAAGAAAATATTACAAGCTGCCAAGAAGAAACAATTTGAATACTATGGAAACACAATTAGGATAACCCAGGATCTAGCAGCTTCTACCTTAAGGGATCAAAGGCCCTGGAATATGATATTCCAGAGAACAAGGGAGCTAGGATTAAAACCAAGAATCACCTACCCAGCATAATTGAATATAATGTTCCAGGGGAAAATATAGTCATTCAATGAGGTGGGGGACTTTCAAACATTCTTACTGAAAAAGCCAGAACTGAAAAGAAAATTTGACTCAAATACAAGAAGCATTAGAAGGCTAACATGAAAGAAATCATAAGGAACTTTACAAAGTTTAAGCATACACATGCCAACATGGAAAAAACAATAATTGTAACTTTTGAAATTTTTCTCAGTATGAGGATAGGTGGACGAAATACAAATGTACATATATATATATATATATATATATATATGTATTTATACATACACATATGTATGTATATGTATACATACATATATGTATATATATGTATACATACACATATGTCTATATAGGAGGGTTTATATATGTGTATGAACACATATCTGAGTACGTGTATATATGTGTACATAGAGGGCACAGGATCAATTGAATAGGAAGGGACGATACTTTAAAAGGTGAAATTCTGAGATGGGAGAGGATTAGGATGAGAGGAGACAGGGAGAGACAGAATGGGTTTAATTATCTCATATAGAAGAAGCAATGGATAATTTTTACAGTGGAGGGGAAGAACAGGAAGGAAAAAGGGAAAGGGTCAACCTTACTTTCATTGAATTTGACTTAGGGAAGGAATGACATAAACTCTAAACTGGGTATCTTGCCATACAGGAGAGTAGGGGGAGATGGGGATGAGAGGTGGGATGATGGAGGGGAGAGGAGGGTGGGGGGGAGTGTTGCTGAAAGCACACACTTTTGTAAGGGGACAGGGACAGGGACAGGGTAGAAAATAGAGGGATGAGCGAGATATAATCAGTCTCTCACAATATGTCCACTGCAGAGATGTTCTGCATAATTACACATGTACAGCCTATATTGAATTACTTGTCCTTCCAGTGGGGGTGACTGACAAGGGAGGAAGGGAAAGAATCTAGAAATTAGAGTTCTATAATCAAATGTTAAAAATATATATGTATATATGTATACATATAATATTATTATTAAATACATCCAACTGGGAATTAAGATATACAGAAACTGGGGTAGGGAGATTCATCCTGCCCTACTGGAAAGTTAGATGGGCAGTGGGGGGAGGACATAGGAGAGAGCACATTTCGTAAGGGGTTATACAGTGCGATGGCTGTTTTGAAGTGGTGTTTCAGGGAAAGATGGGGACAAAATTTGTAACTCACAATCTCATTGAAATGAATGATGTAAAGAAGAAAATTAATTAATTTATTTATTTAAGACTTAAAAAAAAGAATTATTTCTTGCAAGAGAAGGCTACATGGCTGATACCATAGTATAATCAGAAGTTCATATTATACAGCATCAATAAAGTTGAGAAAGAAAAAGAGGTGATATTCTCAAGGAAAATTGCTGTTAAGAAGAAAAAATTTTGGTGAGATCAGTTCAGTTTGAAAAATGTTGAGTAAATGGTATTGTAAGATATTCCCATGGAATAAGAAATGCAGCAAGTAGTTGGAAATAGAGAATGGATTTTCAGGAGTAGTCTGGATTAGAGATATCAGCTTGGCACTTATTGATCTTAAGATAATTGAAACAATGGGAGTAAAAAAATGGAGTAATGCAATAGGAGAAAAAACAGAAAGACAGGCAATAAAATCTTGTAGCATTATTTAGAAGAAGAGTATCAATGAAAGAGGCAGAAAAACAAAAAAAGATAGGAAGATTAGCAAAAGAACTGTACTTCATAAAATACAAAGTTAGAGACAATACCAAAAGACCATAGGATCAAATAATTATAATAGAAGGGGCTTCAGAGACCATCTGATGTCCAGGCCATGACTTATCCAAAGGAACATAAATTGCCTGCAACTGATGTTGAAGAACAGACAGTGAACAAAAGAGTCAGGCTATGCAAGCACAGTTAGGCAACAATTCTGGTTTAATGAAATAGTATAGTTGATTTTATATCTTTCTTCCTTATACATGAAAAGTTTTACAATGAACTTCAGGATTACCAGTTTCTCATGAATGCACTCAGCTAAAGCAAAAACTAAACTAAATTAATGACCTTGATACCAATCTGCTTCCTGCGTGCCCAGACTGCTTGTAGAAGACACAGCAATATTTCTTGATACTGATCGCCAAATATTCTTCTAGGGGAAAGATATTGCACACCTGTCCAAAGTGGACTTTGCACTCTCCCAGATTTGAACATGTCAAGAAGTCCAGACTCAGACATAGCTCAACAAGTCCTTGAACTCATAGGAAGTCAACAAGTCTCTGGACTCATTCACAAGCTGAAGAATATGTTAGACTTGCCCCCTCCACAATAAATAATGAGTGACACAACTAGGTTATGAACAGAGGTTGGCTAATTCCAGGGACTAAGTGGGTGTGTTGCTGGGGGATTTTTGTATTTTTTCTTTTTTTTCCCCACTGTATCATGCTGCCTATTCAATAGCAGCATAGCTTCATAAAAATTAAGAGAATGATAATAAAACACACATTGGATTTGGAAAGAAGGAGAGTTCATTGGATAGTTTAGGAAAAGCAGTTTCAGGGGAGTTGTGAAGAAAGATGTCAGATTGGGAAAAAGTTGAGAAAAAGATGGATGGTGACAAAGTTGAGTCATTGAGTTTAGACGTCTTTTGGGGTGAGAGGATTTTATTAGTGAAGAGAAGAAAGACAAGATGATTGCTTGAGGAGTGGTGGGTTCAAGGAACAGTTATTTTCAGCACACAGAAAACCCGAGTATGTTTGCAGGCAGACTGGATGGCACTTCTATGAATAGAATGTTGGAAGGAGAGCAAAAGAGAGGGTATGATTAAAATAACAGGGTCCTGGAGGAGGAGGTTGAGATGAAGAGGTTAGCACTGGCAAGGAAAAGGGTCACACCTTCAAGTGAGATAGGAGGGTTGGAAAAGTATTTGATGGATTTTTATGGAGCAAGACATGAGATGAAAAAGTTAAGAGTAAGAAAAATTTCCTTTTTCAATATATCCAAAAGAAATCAGGCAATTGCCATTTCCCAGCATCCTCCTTTCTCTATATAAACAAATGATTACCTAACTTAAAGAATGAAAGTGGTAGTATAGTAGTATATAGTAGTTTAGTAGATCAAGTGCTGGATATGGATTTAGAAAAAAAAAGAGTTCAAATCCTGCAACCAACCATAACAAACTTCAAGACCATGAATAACTCACTTAATATCTTTGAATTTCAATTTCTTTGCATGCAAAAATTAGTCCAATAAAAAAATTGATTCTCATAGTACTTACTTCACAGGATTGTGTTTAAAGTGTTTTCCAAGCCTTAAATTACTATGTAAATCCTTATTGTTTTGTGTGCCACTAGATATCAGCATGGCATATTTATTCCTATGAGTTTTCTGATGTTTTTATTGTGTTAAAGTAGACAAGGATGCCTTCCTTCCGGGGGGCGGGGGGGGGGAATGCACACAGGTTCCATAATAAGTTAAAGTTAAGTAAAAAGTTCCCAAAAGACAAAAGGTTAAAGGGCATAAACTGATAGAGTTTTAAATTTTTTTTTCAGAAAATCTTTTTATTTTAATTAACTTTTGTTTATTTTTAGTTTACATTATTCATTTCAACAAAATTTTGAGTTATAAATTTTCTCCCTGTCCTTCCCCTACCTACCACCCCAAAACAGCTATCCCACTGTATACCCCCTCCCCTAATGTGCTCTCTCCTATATCCTCCCCCATCACCTCTCTAACTTTCCAGTAGGGCAAGATGGATCTCCCTACCCCGGTGCCTGCATAACCCATTTCCCAGTTGCATGTAAATAATAATAATAATAATAATTTTATATATATATATATATATATATATATATATATACATATGTATGTATGTATGTATGTACGTATGTATGTATGTATGTATTTTAACATTTGATTTTAGAATTTTAAACTCCAGATTCTATCCTTTCTTCCCTTGTTACCCACTGAGGACAGAAACTGGAAAAACAAGCAATTCAATACAGGCTGCACATGTGTAGTTGCACAGAACATCTCCACAATGGACATATTGTGGAAGACTTATTATATTTCCTTCCTTCCTATCCCTCCCTCCACTTGTTCACTCTCTACTCTGTCCCTGTCGCTTTACAAAAGTGTGTGCTTCTAACAAACCTCCCCCACAACCTGTTCTCCCCTCCATAATCCCCCCTCTCATCCCCTTCCTCCCTAGTCTCCTACAGGGAAAGATATCCAATTTAGAGTGTATATCATTCCTTCCTGAAGTGAAATTAAGTGATTGTAAGGTTGACCCATTCCCTTTTGCTTTCATGTTCTTCCCCTTCATTGTAACAGTTATCCCTTGCCTCTTCTATATGAGATGATTAACCCCATTCTGTCTCTCCCTGTCTCCTCTCATTCTATTTCTCTCCCACCTCTCAATTTCACCTTTTAAAATATCATCCCTTCCTTTTAAATTGATCCTGTGCCCTCTGTCTATGTACACAAATATACACATATTCACATATGTATTCATATGCATATATACCCTCTCATATAGACATATATGTATATATACATACACATATATATGTTTATATTCCCTTCACCTATCCTCATACTGAGAAAAGTTTCGTAAGTTACACTTATGGTTTTTACATGTTGGTGTGTAAATAGTTCAACTTTGGTAAGTTCCATATGATTTCTTTTCCGTCTTTACCTTCTCATTCTTCTTGTATCTGAGTGCCAAATTTTCTATTCAGTTCTGTTTTTTCCTTAAGAATGCTTGAAAGTCCTCCACCTCATTGAATGACCATATTTTCCTCTGAAACATTATGATAAGTTTTGGTGGATAGGTGATTTTTGGTTTTAATCCTAGCTACCTTGATATCTGGAATATCATATTCCAGGCCCTTGTGGATGTGTAATGGCAAGCCAAGTGAATACCCTTTGTTCCAGAAATAAAACTACTAGGTCTGTATTCTAAAGATCTTTTTTAAAAAAGGAAAAAGATTTATATGTAGAAAAATATTAATAGAGGGTCTTTATGTGGTAGTAAAAATATGGAAATTGAGGGGATGCCCATTAATTGAACAATGGCTGAACAAGTTCTGGCATATGTTTGTAAAGGAATAATATTGTGTTATAAGAAATTATGAGCAGGATGCTCTCAGAAAAAAGATGGGAATACTTACATGAATGGATACAAAGTGAAATGATCAGAACCAGAATATTATATACAATAACAGCAATATTATAGGTTGATCAACGGTAAATGAGTTAATTGTTCTCAGCAATACAGTGACCCAGGACAATTCCAAGGGACTTATGATGAAAAGTTCTGTCCATCTTTAGAGAAATGATGGCATCTGAATGCAGATCAAAGCATACTTTTTTGAACTTTCTTGTTTTTTCTCTTTTAGCTCTATTCGTTCTGTGTTTTCTTTCACAACATGACAAAAATAGAGACATGTTCTTTGCCACTGTACATATATAACCTATATTCAATTTTGTGTTTTCTCAGTGAGAGAGAAGAGAGAATTGTTTTAATTTCATCTTCATTGGTGGTTAATTCACCATTTTCATTTTTAATACTGGTAATTTGGTTTTCTTTTTTTATTTTACTAAAATTAGTCAATAGTTTACCTATTTTATTGTTTTGGTTTTTGTTTTTATTTTCATAAAATCAGCTCCTAGCATTATTTATTAATTCAATGTTTTTCTTACTTTCAATTTTATTAATCTCCCCCTGCTTTCCAGGATTTCTAATTTGATGTCTAATGATCTTTAATTTGCTCTTTTCCCCATCTTTTTAGCTACATGCCCATTCATTGCTCTGCTCTGTCTCTATTTTATTTATGTGTTTAGAGATATAACTTCTCCCCTAAGTACTGCTTTGGCTTCATCCCATAAACTTTGGTATATTGTCTCATTGTTGTGATTCTCTTTAATGACATTATGTATTGTTTCCATGAAAAGTTCTTTGACCCATGCATTGCCCAGGATTGGACTATATAGTTTATGATTAATTTTTAATGCATGCTTCTACAGCTCTTTTTTGAACAGAAGTTTTATTAAAATATAATCTGAAAGGGATGCATTTAATATATCTGCTTTTCTCCATTTGGTTATGAGGTTTTTATGTCCCCAAACATGGAAATTTTTGTTGGGGGGAAATATATATATACACATATATATGTATGTATGTATAACCTCAACTGCAAATAGCATTGTCCAAAAAGCACTATTGGAAAAGCTCAAAAAAGAATCTTTAAAATTAAATAAGTAAGAAAGATACAAGAAAAACTGGCAAATGAAATGATAGTTATTCAGGAGAATTATGAAAAAAAAAAGTAAACAATTTGGCAAAGGAAGCACAAAAATTGACTGAAGAAAACAATTACTTAAAAAACCCAGAATATTATAAATCAAGACACTAAACAGATTATGGAGTGAGAAAATCCACAAAAATATGGAGTGAAACAATTTTCCAGCTTAAGATGACTTTGTAGCTCCTCAGCAAAGATCTGGCTCACTTGGGTAAAAGGGAACTGCAGATCAGGACAGAAGGTATCTGGGCAAGTCAGAAAGAGGTGCTTAGCCACAGCACAGATTATCAACTAAGGCTCCTGGATCTTGGCTTAGTGGTCCATTGGCACAGCAGGCCAACTGTGAGGCCTTCAATTCCAGTGCAGAAAGTAAATTGCTAGCACCAGAACCGCAACATAACAGGTACAACAGAGTGGGAGGGGCACCCTAGTATAATGGACAAGTCTCAAAGACCTGAGGTCCCAGTGTGGAAAGCCAGTGATCAGCATATATCCCAACATAGGAACCTTGGGACAGTGCCCCTTGTACTCCAGGTCAGAGCTCAACTTTATAAATCATGAAATAGGCTAAAAACTAGTAAGAAATAGAAAAGAGTCCTGACCATAGAAAGCTACTATAACAACAAGTAAGATCAAAATACAAACTCAGAAGAGATCATCATTTTTAAAATACCTACATGTGAAGGCTCAAACCAAGTAGAAATTGGTCTCAAACCCAAAAATCCTCTTGATAAAGCTCAAAAAAGAATCTTAAAAATCAAGTAAGAGAGATAGAAGAAAAACAGTAAAAGAAATGAGAGTTATGTAGGAGAATTATGAAAAAAGAGTCAATAGCTTAGAAAGAAGAAACACAAAAATTGACTGAAGAAAACAATTCCTAAAGAAATAGAATTGGCCAAGTGGAGAAAAGAATCCACTGGGGAAAAAAGTCCTTTAAAAGTAGAATTGACTGGGCAGAGTGAAAGTAGGAACTCATCTGAACTTGCCCATGAATTCCTTCAGCAACCTCTAAAAAGTGAATCTGGATGATGTTTAGAGTGGCAGAATCTATTTGGAGACAGTGTGTGGCAGATTTCCAGGCCAGGAAAGTGGAGAGGGGTAGAATTTGTTGCATCAGACAGGGGGAATACAGAGTGCAGAACCTATGGGCTGTACCAGCACAGACCATAGCACCATAGCAGACCGGGATCAAGTCCAGGTAAAGTGACTCACTCACTGCAGGGCTGATTCCTAAAACTCTCACTACAGGGGGTCTGTTAGGGCTGTTGAAGAGACAAGCCCAGGGCCTGTGGCAGTGGCAGCAGCTGCTCTTAGAAGTTAATCCACAGCCAAGAAGTTAAAAAATCACCTACCTGAACTTCTAGGAGTCAAGATGGTGGACTAAACATTAGCTGATCTCATCTCCTTCTCTGACCCCAAAAAAACTCAGAGAATATTGCTGCACTGAAAAATTCAGAAATAGAGGAACCAGCCAGGTGTGGGAAACCTGGAGGAAGTGTGTGGCTATGACTGTGCCTAGGCTAAAGTGCAAGGAAGGAGGCAACCCCAAAAGTTCCATCTCAGGCCACTAGTGGTAGATCATGAACCCAAGGGGGGAAAAGCTAGCAAGCACTAAAACTAGAACCTCAGGTGTGCCTTTTCACAACCAGGAGAATTGGGAGACACCAGCGCAGCCCTGGCCACCAACAGCAGAGCCTGCCTGAGCTTGAGCCCAAAGGTGCAGAGGCCAGACCACCCTCCCCCATACCTCACACTATGAGCTTCAATGTAACCCCAGGGAAAGGCTAAAAGTCCTGGCCTTGGGCTCTGTCTAGTTACTCATAGGCCACAGTACACAAAGCCAAAAACCAGGTCCCTAACGCCCAGCATAAGAAGTGTTGTTTAGAGCTGTCTGTATCTCAGAAGCCAAGATCCTCATCAAAAGTAAGGAAATACACAATCACAATGGACAGAAAAGCAAACTGGAAAAACAAAGACTTGAGAATACTATTATGGTGAACGTAAAGAACAAAATTCATAAGAGGACAGCATTGGCCCTTTACCCACATCTGAAACCTCAAAAGGGAATATGAACTGGTTCTAAGTACAAAAAAAAAAAAAACAAACATTTTTGGAAGACCTGAAGAAGGATTTTAAAAGCCAAATTAGAGAGGTAGAAGATAAACTGACCAATTATTTTAAAAATACAACTGGCAAAATGAAAAAAAAAAACAACTTCACTGAAGAAAACAACTCCTTAAAAAGTAAAATGTGTCAAATGGGAAAGAAGGTTCAAAATCTAACTGGAGAAAATAACTCCTTCAAAGTAAAAACTGAATAAATAGAAAAGGATATTCAAAGACTGAGAAAAACAATTCACTAAAAATTAAAATTAGAAAAATTGAAGCTAATAACTGTATGAGGCATCAAGAATCAGTCAAACAAAATCTTAAGAATGGAAAAAATAGAATAAAATAGAATAAAAATTTCTCATTGGAAAAACAGCAGACCTGAGAAACAGATCCAGGAGAGAGAATCTAAGAAGTATTGTTCTTGAAAAAAAAGAAGAGCCTGGACAACATATTCCCAGAAGTCATTGAGGAAAACTGCCCTGAGGTCTTAGAATCAGAGGGTAAAACATTTATTGAAGAATTCACTGGACATCTCCTGAAAGATACCCCAAATTGAAAACTCCAAGGAATATTGTAGACAAATTCCAGAATTATCAGGTCAATGAGAAAATACTGCAAACAGCAGAAAAAAACTGTTCAAATATCATGGAATTATAGTCAGATCACACAACTTCTACATTAAAAGATCAGAAGAATTGGAATATGATCTTTTGCAATATAAAAAAGCCTTTGCTACGACTAAGGATCAACTACTCAGCAAAACTGAACAGAACCTTTTAGGCAAGGAGATGGTTAGTCAATGACAGAAGGGACTTTCAGATATTTCTGATGAAAATGCCAGAAATCAATGGAAAATCTGACCTCCAAATAACAGACTCAAGAGAGACATAAGAAGGTAAACAGGGAAAACACACACACACACACACACACACACACACACACACACACATATACACACATACCTTGTTATACAATAAGAGCAAACTGTTTACATCCCTATATGGGAGGATGATAACTGTCAATATTGAGAATTGTATAATTATCATGACATTTAAAAGGGATACACACACACATATATGTAGATATGTCATATCTACATGTATATTTATGTAGAGATAGATAGATTCTAGATAGATAGATAGATAGATAGATAGATAGATAGATAGAGGGTGTAGGTATAAATTAACTAATGTGATGATAAAAAATCTAATTAAGGAGTGCAAATGGATTGTAATGAGAGAAGAGGAGAGGAGGAGGCAGAAAAGGGTAAATTATGCTGCATGAAGAGGTATAAAAACATTTTATAGTAGAGGGAAAGAGGGAGATGAACATTGAATGAGCTTTAATTTCATTGGTTTTGGTTCAAAGAGGGAATGGCACTTAGTTAAGTACAGGAATCTAACATGAAGAGACACAAAAACTTATTATAGTAGAGGGAAAGAAGGGAGGGAGAAGAGCATTGTTTAAGATTTACTCTCATTGGATTTAGTTCAAGGAGGGAATAACATACTTTGTTAAGTATAAAAATCTAATGTGCCCTACAGGCAATAGGAAGAAAAAGAGGAAAGAAAAGGAGGGGGGATAGAAGAGAGGGAAGAGACAGTAAGGGGAAAGGGTAGAAAAAGGGAGGTGTTGATAGGAAGAGAATATTGAAGGAGGCAATGGGTGGTCAAAAGGAAAACTATTAAGGAAGGGGAGGGAGAAGGGAGAAATAAAAGGATAAACAGAAGAGGGAATAGGATAGAGACAAAGACACGGATCTTAATCATAACTGTGAATGTGAAGGGGATGAACTCTCGCATAAAAGAGAGGCAGATAGCAGAATAGATTAAAAACTATAACCCTGCAATATGTTGTTTACAAGAAACACATTTGAAACAGGCGGACACACACAGGGTAAAGGTAAAAGCCTGGAGTAGAATATATTATACTTCAGCAAAAGAAAAAAAAAAAGCAAGGGTAGCAATCCTAATCCCAGACAAAGCCAAAGCAAACATAGATATAATTAAAAGAGATAAGGAAGGAAAGTATATCCTCTTAAAAGGCTCCATTGACAATGAAACAATATCATTACTAAATACATATAAATACATATGCACCAAATGATATAGCATCTAGATTCTTAGGGAAGTTAAGGGAGTTAGAGAAAGAAATAGATAGCAAAACTATACTAGTGGAGGACCTCAAACTCCCCTTGTATGAACTTGAAAAATCTAACCACAAAATAAGAAAGAAGGTAAGGAGGTAAGGAATTTTATAAAAAGGTGGATATGATAGACCTCTGGAGAAAACTGAATGAGGATATAAAGAAAATACCTTCTTCTCAGCAGTATATGGCACATACACAAAAATTGACTTACACTAGGGAATAAAAACCTTACAATCCAATATAGAAAGGCAGAAATATTGAATGTATCCTTTTCAGATCATTATGCATTAAAAATTATATGCAACAAAGGGCCATGGAAAGATAGACTAAAAACTAATTGGAAACTAAATGATAATCCTAAAGAATGAGTGGGTCAAACACCAAATCATAGAACCAATCAGTAACTTCATTCGAGAGAATGACAATAATTAGACAACAACAACAAAAAAAAAAACTTATGGAATGCAGCAAAAATGGTTATAAGGGGAAGTTTTATATCTCTGAATGCTTACATGAATAATATAGAGAAAAAGGAGATCAATGAATTGGGCATGCAACTGAAAAAGCTAGAAAAAGAACAAATTGAAATCCCCAATTCAACATTAAATTAAAAATACTGAAAACCAAAGGAGAGATTAATAAAATTGAAATTAAGACAACTATTGAACTAATAAATAAAACTAAGAACTGGCTTTATGAAGAAAAAAACATAAAATTGATAAACCTTCAGTCAATTTGATTTTTTAAAAAAGGAATAAGAAGACCAAATTACCAGTATTAAAAATGAAAAGGTTGAATTTAACTCCAATACAGAGGAAATTAAAACAATAATTAGGAATTATTATGCTTATATGTCTGCCCATAAATTTGACAATCTTAATTAAATAGATGAATATTTACAAAAAATTAAGTTGCCAGATTAACAGAAGAGGAAATAAAATACTTTAATTACCGCATTTTAGAAAAAAAAGAAATTGAATGAGCCATCAATGAACTCCCTAAGAAAAAAATCTCTAGAGCCAGATGGATTTACAAGTGATTTCTACCAACCATTTAAAGGGGAATTAATTCTAATACTATATAAACAATTTGGGAAAATAAGCCAAAAAGGAGCCCTACCAAATTCCTTTTATGAAACAATTATAGTGCTGACACCTAAATGAGGAAGAGCCAAAACAGAGAAAGAAAATTATAGGCCTATTTTCCTGATGAATATTTATGCAAAAAAATTTCAGTAAAATATTAGCAAAAATATTACAGCAATTTATTGCTAGGATAATATACAATGATCAGGACTGTGAGATTGCTACAAGTAAAAATATCAGCACTTGGTTATATCAATAACAAAACTAATAGAAATCATTTGACTATTTCAATAGATGCAGAAGAAGCTTTTGGCAAAATACATCACTAATTCCTCCTAAAAAACACTAGAGAGCAAAGAAATAATTGGCATTTTCCAGAAAAGACAGGGCGGCTAGGTGGCACATTGAATAGGGCACCAACTCTGGAGTCAGGAAGACCTGTGTTCAAATCCATCATCAGATACTTAACTCATACACAGAAAACAAACTAGCCATGTGACCTTGGGCAAGTCACTGAACTCCAATTGCCCTACCTCCCCCTTCTAAAAGAAAAGCAAAAAAATAAAATAAAATGATAAACAATATCTACATAAAATTATCACCAAACATTATATGCAAGAGGTATAAGGTAAAATCATTCCCAATAAGATCAGGGGTGAAACAAGGATGCCCATTATCACCAATATTATAAAATATTATATCAGAAATGTTAGTTTTAGCAACAAGAAAAGGAAAAGGAAATTGAAGGAATTAATATAGACAATGAGAAAGCAAAACTATCATTCTTTGCAGATGACATGAAGGTATTCTTAGATAATCATGGAGAATCAACTTAAAAACTACTTGAAACAATTAACAACTTTCACAAAGTTGCAGGATATAAAATAAACCCACATTAGTTATCACCATTTTTATATTACCAAAACGGCCCAACAGCAAGAGATTTAAAGAGAAATTCCATTTAAAACAACTGTAGACAATATAAAATATTTGGAGTCAACCTTCCAAGATAATGCTGGGAACTACACGAACATAATTACAAAGCTCTTTTCACAGAAATAAAGTCAGATCTAAATAACTTGAAAAATGTCAATTGCTCATGTGTAGACCAAGCTAATATAATGAAAATGACAATTCTACCTAAATTAGTTTACTTATCATGTGCCATACCAATCAAACAAGCAAAGAAAATATTTTATAGAGCTAGAAAAAATAGTAAAATTCATATGGAAGACCAAAAATTCAAGAATATAAAAGGAACAAATGGAAAAAATAGAAAGGAAGCTATGTAGCCTAGCTGTACCAGATCTAAAACTATATTAAAAAGTGATAATCATCAAAATTATTTGATACTGGCTAAGACATAGATTGGTGGATTAGTAGAATGGGATAAGTACACAAAACACAGTAGCAAATGACCATAGTAGCCCACTGTTTGAAAAACCCAAAGATTCACACTTCTGCAATAAGCACTCACTGGAATATGGTATGGCACAAACGAGGGATAGACCAACATCTCACACCCAATATGAGATAAGGTCAAAAGGGGTATATGATTTAGACACAAATGATGATACCATAAGCAAAATCAGAGAACAAGGTTACCTGTCAAATATAAAGAGAAGGAAAGGGAAGAGTACCTTTTGCACAACAACGTTCCAAAACAATCCCATTAAGATTGTCTTTGAGGTTCCCCCCCACCCCCGCCAGTTTTCTGCATTCAATTTTGGTTGCATAGGTTTAATATATGCGAGAAAATTTTAATTTAAAATAATCAGTATTGTCCAATTTACTCTTCATTCTTCTTTCACCTTATCATATCATATAAAGCCTGGTACTACAAGAACTATTTCCCTTATATCTCACCCCCCACTCAACCCCCTGGTTTATTTGAAATTCCTGAACTTTTATTCTTCTAAATGAACTTTGTT
This sequence comes from Pseudochirops cupreus, assembly GCA_028627135.1. NCBI lineage: Eukaryota > Metazoa > Chordata > Mammalia > Diprotodontia > Pseudocheiridae > Pseudochirops > Pseudochirops cupreus. The sequence continues at coordinate 245,761,093 of CM053582.1, forward strand.
ATTATTTTTACTTACTCACTAGGATATTTTATTTTAGTAATTTTATTGGGATGGCATTATATAAATAAATTTGGTGAAATTGTCATTTTTGAAAAATTTTACTTACCCATAAAAAATAAATATTACTTTAATTATTTAGATCTAGCCTTATTTATATAAAACATGTTTTGTTTATATTGTATAGTTCCAGTGCCTGTTTTGGCAGATATACTGTCATGTATTTTATACTATCTAGTTATTTTAAATAGTCTGAAAACAATATTGAATAATACAGCTGACACGTAGTGTATTTCCTTTATTTTTTCTCTCTTGATTAAATCTTTTTTAGCTGTAACTTTGTATGAAATCATGATTACTACCCCTGCTTTTTATACTCATGACATTTATTTCATGCTTGTGTATATCTATACTTTTTAGGATTTCCTGAATGCAACAAATTATTTCATTCAATTTTTTAATCTGCTAACAGGTTCTATTTTATTGGTAGATTCATCCCATTCACATTCTAAGCTATAACAATTTGTTGTTTATTTTTCTCCCTCTTATTTTTCCCCATTATCCTCACCCTCTTCCTATCCTTCCTCATTCTTCTGCTTTGCTTCTACCTGCTACCTTTCCCTCTTATTTCTTAACACACATCCAAGAATCTCCTCTCCCTCACCCTACCCCCTTTCCCTCAATTCTTACTGGATATAGAAGAGATATGTATATGTATATATGTATACACACATTTATAGGTGCATGTGTATAAGTATATGTATACATACACACATATATACTTACAAACACCTATATATGTATGTACATATAATATGTGTGTATATGTATATGTGTATACTATATACACATTCATAAAATATACACAATATGTCTATATGTATATATATGGAAGTATATACATAGGCATACACACACACACACCCACACCCACACACACCCACACCCACACACTCACACCCACACACATATATAACAATACAACTACATATATATATGTGTGTGGGTGTGTGTGTGTGTGGGTGTGTGTGTGTGTGTGTGTGTGTAAATGCAGTTACCTCTTTAACTCATTCTCAATGAGAGTAAGGTTTCTACACTACCCCTCCTCTCTCCTATTAGCTTCTTCTGTATCATTTTTTTCCTTTCCCCCCATTATTTGTAGATCATTATTCCTTTTAATCTCTCCCTAAACATTTTTTTAGAATTTCAGCATTACTCCATCATACTCAGCTCAGCCAAAGCCTTTCTTTCAAAATCCCCAAATAAAAATGACAATCATAATAGAACTGATGATATTTTCATGTATGAGAAGTAAATTATTGGCTTCGTTGAGTCTCTTATAATTGGTCCTTAAGGTTTATGTTATATTTATCCTGGATATTGTATGTTGATTTTTCCCTTCAGTTCTGCTGTTTTTGTCAAAAATATCTGAAAGTCTTTCAGTTCATTAAATACCCACTTTTTTCTCATTCAGGATTATACCTAACATTGCTGGATAAGTTACCCTTTGTCACAAACCTAGCTCTTTTCCTCTACAAAATACAGTATTCCAAGACATACTGTCCTTCTAGTGTAGTAGTTACTAGGTCTTCATTAATCCTTATTATAGCTCCATCATATTTGTTGTTTTCTTTTTCTCTTGTTGCCGCCGATATTTTCTCTTTAGACTGGGAGCTTTGAAACTTGTCTGTCATATTCCTGTAAGTTTTCTACCTGGGTTGGCTTTGAGGAGTTAATTGGTGATTTTTTTTCTATTTCTGCTTTGCCTTTTTGTTCTAGAACTTCAGGGCAATTTTTCCTTTATACTTTCTTGTAATATTGTATCAAGAATCTTTTTTTTAATCACCATTTTCAGGCAGCCAGACTCCTTATATTATCTCTTTTCTATCTGTTCTCCAGATCAGTTGTTTTTTTTTTCTGATAATGTGTTTCATATTCTCTTCAATTATGTTTATTCATTTTATTTTATTATTTCTTTGTGTCTTAGAAGGTTATTACCTTCCCTTTGCCGAATTCTAATTTTCAAGGAATTATTTTCTTCCTTAAGTTTTAGTTCTTTATTTCAAGGTGGTAGACTTTCTTTTCATAATTTTATGATTTTCATGATTTGCTTTTCTTCTTTTCTATTTTTTCCTCAGTCTTCTTATTTTTAAAGTACTTTTAAGTACTTCTAAGAAATATTTTTGTGCTTTTGACCATTTGATATTTTTCAGTAAAAAAGGAGTTCCTTTTTTAGCTCTTTTACCTTCCCCTGAATATGAACCCAGATCTTCTCTAACCTCATAGTAACTAACTTTCTATGGTTGGGTTCTTTTTCTTTTGCTTGAACATTTTTATTTTTTTACTTTTTTTGCAGCTATTTGTGTGATAGAATTCTATTCCTGAGATATGGGGAGTAATGTCCCAATCCTCAGGTCCTTCTTACTGTTACTTTCTGAAGTCTGTCCATGGGTTCAACCTTGGGCTCTCCTCTCTACTCCTAAGACATGTATAGGGGCCCTGGTCACACTGTTCCACTAATGATCTTACTCTCTGTGGTCTTGAAGGTGGCTGCAAACTACAGTTTTACCCTTTTCCCTAGAACTGAAAGCAGGGACTCTGTCCTCCTAACAGTACCCACAGCTCTATAGGGTCACTGTCCTTCTGCTACTGCACTAATCAGATGTTTGCTAGTTCCTATTTCTTGAAACCATAGTGGGGGGCATGTGTGATCAGCACAGTTCTGGTTGGCATCCTTAGACTGGTCCTTCAGTCTTTTCCTCCCCAAAAGTCAGAGCCCTATACCACCCAGGAGATGAAATTTCTAAGACTGAGGTTGCCTCCAAACTCCAGTTTCCCCAGGATTTTTTGTTTGTGCACCCTGCAGAATAGTCTAGGAGCTGTTTTTATTTCACTCAGGCAGAACCTCTGTCCCTTTAGATCAGGTCTTTCCTAGGGTCTTCTTAGGTTGTCTTAAGAGAACATTTGCTTTACCCTGACTTTTGTTTATGTCCACTGCTCTACATTCCTTCAGAGGCAATGTTTTGTCTTTTGCAAAGGAGAAAATTTGGAGAGCTGAAAGTTTCCTGACATACTTTGCCATCTTTCCAGAATCCTCTCCCTTTAAACGCTATTGATCAGAGAAATTGAGATTTAAATAACTCTGAGGTATCACATTATAGACATCGGATAGGTTAATGTGACATAAAAGGAAAATGATACATGTTGGAGAAGATGTGAGAAAACAGGAACACTAATTCATTGTTGGTGGAGTTGTGAGTTGATCTAACTATTCTGGAGAGCAAGTTGGAACTATGATCAAAGGGTAACCAAAATGTGCATACCCTTTTATCCAACAATACAACTACAAGGTCTATATCCTAAAGAGATCATAAAAACATTAAAAAGACCCACATGTACAAAAATACTTATAGCAGTTCTTTTTATGGTGACTAAGAATTGTAAGTTGAGAGGATGCCCATCAGTTGGGGAATGGCTAAACAAGTTGTATATGAATATGATGGAATACTATTTTTCTATGAGAAATTATGAGTAGGATGATTTAAGAAAAAGCTTGGCAACACTTATATGAACTGATAGTGAGTGAAGGAGTTGGAACCAGGAGAGCATTGTACACAGCAACAATAACATTATGCAATGATCAGTTATGATAGACTTTGGTCTTCCCATCAATACAATGACACAAAGTAATTCTAAAAGATTCATGATGAAAAAGACTATCCACATCTAGAGAAAGAATTATGGAGTCTGAATGCAGACTGGAGCATAATATTTTCATTTTTTTGTTTTTTCTTTCTCATGATTTTCCTTTTTTATTCTGATTCTTCTGTCACAACATCAATAATGTGGAAATACCTTTAACATGGTTGTATGTGTATAACCTATATTATAATGGTTGCTGTCTTGGGGAGGCAGGAGGGAAGAAAGCAAGGGAGAAAAATCTGGAATCTAAAATACTACAAAAAATTAATGTTGAAAACTACTCATATATAATTGGGAAAAATACAATACTATTAAAAAGAAAAGTAAATGAATTCTTTTGTTTACAAATATGCTGGAACATATATGGAGAATATATTGCTAAATATGAAGAGAAAAGTATTAGCCAAAATACATAGAATGAATATTTTCCTATACAGTTGGATAAAACTATAGATTTTTTACGTATTACAGCTTTTTTATATTTTCCTCTGGTTTTTGATAGTGAAAATTGGAATACCTTTTCTGAGAGTCAAAAATTGAACAATGCCCCAGAGAAGATAGATCCTTAGCAATGAGTTGTGTTTTTTTTTATTTAAACAAAGCTCTGTCAAAAAATTCCATGTAGCTAACTGCTTGAGTGCCTATTTGACTAGAATAACAAAAACATATTAATTTAGTAACACAAGACAAAATCATTCAATGTAGTGTCAAGCCACTGAAGGAAAGTTGAAAGCATAATTTCCCAAAATTCTACAAGAAATCTTTAATATGTTTAATCTTACAAAAAATAGAACCTTCAAATAATAGGATATTAAAAATACTTTGTATTGAGACATAGGATGAATATGAGGATCATTTGTAATGAACACAGGTTCACTGGTTATCTCCTGTAAAAGCATTTATGGTTATCTCTTGGCAAAGCATTTAAAGAGTTATTGACAGTGAATAGAACACTGGTCCTGGAGTCAGGGGGATCTGTGTTCAAATCTGGCCTTAGACATTTGACACACTAACTGTGTGACCTTGGACAAATCACTTAACTCCAATAGCCTTGCTTCCCCCCACCAAAAATAAGTTCTTGAACTTAAATATGATTTACCCTTTTTACTTTTATAAAAAGCATTCCAGGGGTAGAGTAAGGATTTCAGAGAAAAAGCAGGGACTCATGTGAGCTCTCCTCCAAACCCCTCCAAATGCCTATAAAAATGATTAAACAACTCTAGAGCATCTGAAGAAACAAAAAGACATAGTAAAACAAATCTCCAGCCCAAGACAAGCTTAAAGGTAAATGGGAAAGGTCAGCTGGGCTGGGCTAGGAGAGGACTGCAGTCCAGCATGGGTACCAGCACAGATGAAGGCCCAGCAAACCCAAAGCAGGCCTCAGGGGACTGATTTACTGGCAGTTGAAGCAATTTCCAGAATTCTCAAAACACAAACACAAAAGATGACTTAGAATGTTAGTGCAAAAGTTGTGTCAGATTGGGATGAGAGAAGTTCAGATCAGTCCTGGCCCAACAGCTGTCCTGGTAGGGTGGTGGCAGAAGTGGCAACAGCAGAAGGTGTGGCAAAAATTACTGCCAGAGCTTTTGGCTCACAGATGGTAAGAGGATTGAACAACTGATCAGAAGGAGATTACAGGGATCTCTTTGTACTGAAGCAGGACAGCATTGGTTTGTCCATACCTGTATCTGGGTTGCAGTCCTAGAGTGAGAAGGATCACTGGTGTAGCAAAGCTTGAGAGAGCAGTATAGAGCAAACCCTCCTCACAGTTCCAGGGCAGAAAAGACTACTAGTGGTGACTCATAGACCAGAGCACAGGCCAGCAGAGCAGTAAACACTTCTCCTTAGATCATACCACCTTGGAAGAACTGAAAATGTACAGGTCTCTAGAAGTATCTTTGAAAAAATCTCAGACTGTAGAATCTTAATTTAGTGACAAAGAATATCAAACATATAACCAGAAGAAGACAACAAAGTCAAAGCCCCTATATCCACAACCTCCAAGAAAAATATGAATTGGTCTTAGGCCATGAAAAGATCAAAAAGGATTTTGAAAATCAAGTAAGAGAAGTAGAACAAAAATTGGGAATGGAAATGAGAATGATACAAGAAAATGATGAAAAGAGAGTCAAAAACCTGACTGAAGAAAATAATACCTTGAAAAATTAGACTAGACCTAATGTCAAATGAGGTCAAAAAAATCAAACGAGGTGAAGAACGCCTTAAAAAGCAGAACTGGCCAAATGGAAAAGGGAGTCCAAAAGCTCATTCAAAAAAATAATTCCTCAAAAATTAGAATAGAGAGAATGGAAGCTAATGACTCTCTATGTAATTTATAAGAAATTATAAAACAAAATTAAAAAAATAAAAAAATAAAAGATAATTTGAAATATCTCATTGGAAAATAGCTGATGTGGAAAATAGATTGAGGAGAGATAATTTAAGAATTATTGAACAGGGGTGGAGCCAAGATGGCGGCATAGCAGCAGCAACATATTGCAGCTTTCACATAGCCACCCCAAAATACCGATAAAATAGGACTCTAAACCAGTCTTAGAACTCCAAAACGCACACAAAGATACTTCCCACTAAAGTCAGCTCGGCTATGAGGAACCATATCAGCACTGTGAACCGAAACCAGCCTGGCCTGAAGCCGCTGCTGTGCTCTGGGGATGGCCTGACGAGAGGAGCGGTGAGCGGATTAGCAGCAGCTGCAAGCAGCATTCAGAACTAGGTCAGTAGGACCTGCAGGGAGAAAAGCTTTCAGCCAAAAGGCCTCCAGAGAGGAAAAGCAAAAGGCAGAGGTTTTGCACCCGCCCCTGCGTTGCAGCTTCCCACCCGTGGCCTGCAGGCAGCAAGGGGACTAAGCCATTGGTTTGAGGCCAGTGCTCCAGTGTTGAGTGGCCTGGATCTGGATCGCGGTGTTGGGCCTCGGTCTTGGAGTCTTCATTATCCAGTCAGCTAGAAGTAAGTAGGAAGAGTCCCAGCATCTTCCTGAAAGCTACGGCAGCCGGGAGGACCGCAACGATTTGGGACAGAGCTTTACCTTCTGGAAGCAGAACCCTACAGAGATTTAAAAAAAAAATCATGGACTGAACAACTATGAGTAAGAATAAGCATAAGAAGCAAAGCAAGAACAGCTCCAAAACCCTAGATTCCTTCTTTGGGGAACAGAAAGATCATGGGAGAGAGAAGGAGGAGGAGAGTGCAGCCAGAGCACCCCCACCAGGGGCCTCCAATAAACATGAAGAATGCCTTAAAGCTAGAGATGAGCTGAAGAAGGATTTTCAAAACCAAATAAGGGAAGTGGAAGAAAAATTGGGACGGGAAATAAGAATGTTGCAGGAAAATCATAAAAAGAGAGTCAGCAGTATGACTGAAGAAATCAACACCCTAAAAAATAGATTAACTCAAATGACAAAAGAGCCCCAAAAAGCCAATGAGGAGAAGAATGCCTTAAAAAGTCGCCTTTGTCAGATGGAGAAAGAATCTCAAAATCACTCTGAAGAGAATAATTCTGTCAAAATTAGAGTGGAGCAAATGGAAGCAAAT
>CM053582.1:245768843-245824193 GCA_028627135.1 Pseudochirops cupreus
TCTACCCTGTCCTTGTCTCTTTAAAGAAGTGTGTACTTCCAGCAACCCTCCTCCCCCCCACCCTGCCCTCCCCTCCATCATCCCATCTCCTGTCCCCATCCCTCCTGCTTTTCTGTATGGCAAGATACCCAGTTTAGAGTTTATGTCATTCTTTCTCTAAGCCAAATTCAATGAGAGTAAGGTTCACCCTTTCCTTTTTGTCTTCCTGTTCTTCCCCTCCATTGTAACAATTATCCCTTGCCTCTTCTGTCATTCTGTCTCTCCCTGTCTCCTCTCATTCTAATCTTCTCTCACCTCAGAATTTCACCTTTTAGAGTATTATCTCTTCCTATTCAATTGATCCTATACTCTCTATGTACTCATATATACACATACTCAGATATGTGTTCGTACGCATGTATAAACCCTCCTATATAGACATATGTGTATATATACATATATACATTTGTATTCCCTCCCCTTATCTTCATACTGAGAAAAGTTTCATAAGTTACTCTCATTGTTTTTCCACGTTGGCATGTAAATGATTGATCTTTGATAAATTCCTTATGATTTCTTTTCCATGTTTACCTTCTCATGCTTCTTGTATTTGAGTGTCAAATTTTCTTTTCATTTCTGGTTTTTTTCAGCAAGAATGAAAGTCCTCCACCTCACTGAATTATCATATTTTCCCCTGAAACATTATATTCATTTTTTCCAGGTAGGTGATTCTTAGTTTTAATCCTAGTTTCCTTGATCTCTGGAATATCATATTCCAGGCCCTTCCATCTCTTAATTTAGAGGCTGCTAGATCCTCAGTTATACTTATTGTGTTTCCACAGCATTCAAATTGTTCCTTCTTGGCAACTTGTGATATTTTCCCTTTGATCTGGGGACTCTGGAACCTGGCTATAACATTCCTAGGAGTTTTCTTTTGGGGACCTTCTTCAAGAGGTGACTGGTGAATTCTTTCAAGTTCTATTTTGCCCTCTGATTCTAAAATATTAGGACAATTTTCCTTGAGAACTTCTTGAAGGATGCTTTCTAAGTTCTTTTTTTTTAATCATGGCTTTCATGTAATCCAATAATTTTAAATTGTCTCTGCTGGATCTATTTTCCAGGTCAGTGGTTTTTTTAAGCAATTATTTCACATTGCCTTCTATTTTTTCATTTGTTTGGATCTGTTTAAAAGTATCTTGATTCCACATAAAGTCATTTGCTTCCATTTGCTCCACTCTAATTCTGAAGGAATTATTCCCTTCAGAAAGCTTTTGAGATTCTTTTTCCATCTGGCAAATTCGATTAAGGCATTTTTCTCATTGGCTTTTTGAGCCTGTTTTGTCATTTGAGTTAATCTATTTTTTAAGGTGTTATTTTCTTCAGTCAGGTTGTTGACTCTCTTTTCATGATTTTCTTGCCTCATTCTCATTTCTCTTCCCAAATTTTTCCTCTGTTTCTCTTATTTGGTTTTCAAAATCCTCCTTAAGCTGCGCTATGGTTTGTAGGAAGTCTTCATGTTTCTTAGAAGATTTTGGTGCAGGAGTTCTGTCTGTGTTGTCTTCCTCCTGTTCCATGCTTTGATCCTTTTTCTCCCCAGGGAAGGAATCTAGAGTTCAATTGCTGTTCTTACTTTGCTTCCTTTGCCTGCTCAGGTTGTTGCCAGTTGATTACTCAACTTTTTAGCTCTGTGAAACTCTGTTTCCAGAGGGGAAAGCTCTGTCCAAATTGCTGGGGTTTTTGCAGCTGCTGGAGCAAAAAGAGCGTGCTGCAGTCCCCACTGGCTTTGGGTCACTGAAAACTCACCCCAAGACCACCACCCAAGACCGTGATCCAGATCCAGGCTCCTCAATGCAAGAGCACTTAACCTCTGAATGATTGCTTGGCCCCCCTGCAGTCTGCAGGCCAGGAGCTCTGAAGCAGCCATGTGGAGGCAGCTGCAGGGCTGCCGCTACTGCTGCTTCCTTGCCCTGGGGAACTTTGGCTAGACTGCTTTTCTCCCCAAAATTCAGCTGAGTTCTACTGACCTTTCACTTTGTTCTTTTTTCTTATATCTTGATAAGTCTGTAAACTGCCACAGCTGCTGCTGATCCACTCTCCTGAAGACTCCAGCTGTGGCTTATCCTGGCTGCTCCAGGGCCAAGCCACAGTTTCAGGCTGCACTGGTTTTGGCACCCAGTGTGTTGTGATGAGCCCTTCCTACCGGGCTGCCTTCAGTGGGAGATGCATTTTTCTGTATTTTTGTGAGTCTTGGAGCCCTAAAATTTGTTTAGAGTCATATTTTATGGGTATAGAAGATGAATTCTTGAAACATTTTCTCTTAGAATAATTAAGATGAAGATTCTTTGCCCTCCCCACCAACCTGCTAACTCAATGAATTTAGAATTGGAAGGGACCTTACCAATCATCTATCCCACTCATACAGAAAAGTAATGACCCAATTTTAGCATGTTTATGAAGTGTTTATGTTGTATCTACTGAAGACCTCCAATGAGGAGGAACCCACAACTTCTTGAGGCTGTGCCATTGTAGTGAAGAACGACTTAAATGACATCAAGCCCAATTTTGTTTCTTTTTAATATTTGCAACTATGTTGAGAAGCAAGAATATGGTTTTAATTGTTCAATGCTTAAAACTTATACTTATGAATAATGATATAAATATTTTAATGAAGATCATGTTGATTATTGTTCCAATGTCATAGGAATCTATAATCCAAAGGAGATATTAAAATACAGTATTATGATTGGCATCCATTAAGCAATTATATAAGTTCAAATATGGGTGTGTCCTGGCTATATCCTGGATATTATGGAACATAAATTAATAATAAATTACTGTGTCATTATTTAAAAAAAATACTGACAAAGTCTTATTAAAGGCATACTGACACCAGTGCAACAAAAGACTCATAAAATGTATAGTTAGAAAGGACTATTCTTATATTAAAGATATCAAAGAGTAAATGTGTTTTTTTTTTTGGGGGGGGGAGGGGAGTTGTTGGTGTCCTAACAATGGATGGGATTGCAATGGACGGTCTATTTCCAAACAGGATGGGGTTTTCTTCTCTTCAGTCTGAATTTTTTTTTATGTAATAAGTGGAAAATATGGGAGATGATTGAATGATAGTAACATAAACTGAATTTAGAAAATATCTGACAGGTGAAATAAAATTTCCATGTATATTCATATATATATATATATATACATATATGCACACACACATGTGTACATATATGTGTGTTATGCACATATAGGCATGCGTATATACATATATGTATATATATACATACATACATATACATACATACATATATATATATATATATATATGTATATCATGAGACTGATCAAGATCAGATGCTACCTAGACCTATGATCCTGGGAAAGTCCATTAACCACTGTCAGTATTAATTTACTCTTTTGTAAAATGAGAATAATAATATCTACCCCCTAGTTATTCTTAGTATTAGGTAATATAACATATGCAAAGTACTTTGACAATATCATGGCAGTATTTTAATATTAGCATTATTGTTAAGGGAGTTCTCACTTCAATGTAATAAGCATCAGGGTGAGGAGTCTCTGGGATTTTAATGGTATCTTCCTATGAAGGATAAAAGCAAGCTCTTTGCCACATCCTGAATAATAGTTGTCATTGATATGGGCCAAATAGTTTTACTCAGACCCTTCTAGGCTTATCTGATCAGGAGGGAGTCTTTCTTTCATGGCTAAGCCTTCTCCCTCCATAGACCATTAAAAAATTCCAGAGCCAAATAATTTATTCAACATTGGTATAACTAATGTTCCAGAAGTCCAGAAGTGAGTAAACTCATCTCCCTCCTCAACAGAAACGATTAAAATCCTAAATTCCCATATTCCATAGTTCAACAGTTCATCAAGTTAATCAGGGAATTTCCTTGCTTAACCATTACATGTATAAATAGTTAGAAATTTAAAAAATTAATATAGCTATAGATAATACATATCAATTGGTTTACAAAAAGGAATTTTCATTGTAAATCAAGATATTCCAGAAGAGTTAAACTTCATGAGCAAATCTATAGAAACAGGAATGTGAGATAGATAGACAGACAGACAGATAGATGGATAGATAGATAGATAGATAGATGGATAGATAGATAGATAGATAGATAGATAGATAGATAGATAGATAGATAGATGGATAGATTGATTTGTATTTGTCTTTATGGATATAAAGGTGATGTGGTAATAAAGTGAAAGAAAGGCAGGAAAGAAATTAATTTGACAGGAAAGGAAGGGTTTTACTTGGGAAGTCTGCTGATGAGTGAGAAATAAGAACAGAAAAGTGGGTCTTAAAGGCTTCTATTTTAGAAATGCCTCTTTTAAAAGTCCCTACTCACTGTTTTCAGGGGGCAAGTATAATGATGGTGTAGAGGAACGTGCAGAATAAGGAATAAACCAGAATATTATGTCACTTACTTTGCCTGTTACAAAGATATTCAGCCTTAATTTTGCTGTTGTGGAATTCTATTGCCCTGTGCTCTATAGTAGGTAATCTTTAGCCCTAGGGTATTTTTTAATGAACTTATTTCTTCTTCTTCAGAGATGGTACGTGATATATTATTTACATATGCATTAACATATTGTGAATCTCTCATTTGAAGTAGACTCATTTGGAATGGTTGTAACATTTTTAAAACATACCTATTGTGTGCATATTTTGTTTCTTTGGATAGGTATATTTACCCACCAGAGGAAGATGTCTTCCTAAATGCCACTTAGGTTTTTTTTTTTTTTTCCCCAGTAAGTTCCAAGTGAATCTTGGTGCAGCTGTGTGCACATAAGAAATGGGAACAAAGCAGGCTCTGTCATACCTTGGAATCTGAGCAAGCAATTAGCACAATGGCTGTAATCAGGAAAAGGTTAGGCTCAGCAGAAGAGGAATATAAATGTCTGTGATGTACAAAATGGAACATGAGAAAGATAATCTTGCTTTAAGAAAAAAATGGAACTACCATTACCAAATAATTTTCTTGCCACATTCATGTTTGTCATATCATACACAAACTTCCCACCTCAGTGAAAGTTCTTATGTAGACATTTTGATCTCTTTAATCCATTTAAATGTTTGGACTTTTCCTTAAACAAATATTCCTCAACTATTCAGGCTTAAAACTATAGGAAGTATATTTTAATTAAGATTCATGTTTAAATATCCAAAATTCAAAGTATCCTGAAAATTACATTGAACAACATATTTTATGATGATGAAATTTTTTTAAAGTAGGATTATTAAATAAATTTTGTTATCTCAATAGTAATGTCATCTTGGGAAGTTAGGTGGCACAGTAGATGGAATACTGGGCCTGGAGTCAGGAAGATTCATCTTTGTGATTCAAATTTGGCTCAGACACTAGCTGTGTGACCCTGGACAAGTCACTTAATTCTGTTTACCTTAGTTTCCTCATCTATAAAATTGGTTGGAGATGAAATGGCAAACCACCTTTGCAAAGAAAACCTCAAATTGGGTCACAAGGAGTAAGACATAATTGAAAAATGATTACACAACTACTGCTTCTTAAAAATATTTTAAAATGAACAAATTTTTCCAACAATCTAATTTAGCTGATACCAAAATTCTTGAATTAAGTCATATGTGAATTTAATTAGAGAATTTCTATGTGTACATAATATTTTGTGCAGTGAATATGAAAAATACACTAGATTTTATATGTTTTAGAAGTAAGTTAATTTGATCATGGGGGATGCACAGGAGATTTTTCTAAACTGAAAATTGGCAGTATTCATTTAACATCATTCATGTTTTTAGCTCATTATCTATCTTCTAATTTTCATTTCTTATCCCTTAACCTTTCTGTCCTTAATCTCAATAGCATCACTTATCATCCCTTTTTACCATTTTCTCATTCATTCAACAAAAATACTACATCATTAACAAATAGTCATTTGCAAATGAGATCAAAGTTTGATTTCATATGTCTATGGTATGTTAGATAAACTATATCTGATTATATGGGTACTGACAACCACATCCTTCCCCTCCACCCTATCATGCAGTTTTGCTGGAAGTGACGACAAACCAGCTTGAGATTTTGAATGTAGTACTCTATTGAAACAGAAGGCACCAATCTTGTCAGGTTCATAGCAGTGTTACTATAATATTTGAGATCACTAACTAACTGACAAACATTTTTATAAGATTGGATGGAAAGTTAGAAATAGAAGATGGATACAACTGCTGTTTGTAACCCTCTGGTCTTCACAGAAAAGAAGTTTCTGAGAAGCCTAAAAAGCAGGGAGTCAATAAACATTTATTTAGTTCTTACTGTATTACAGATACTGTGCTTAACACTGGAGATACAATAAGAGGTAAAAGATACTCCCTGCCCTCAAGGAACTCATAATCTTATAGGAGGGAAAAACATAAAAACTCTATGTAAAAAAAAAAGATCTATATACAGGATAAATTGGAGTTTTCATTGATATAGTGTTGTACAGGCAACTTACTCACATGAATAATATGAAGGGTGAAAAATAAGAGAATCAAAGTGGCCTACCAGAAGAGGGGGAAAAAACATATTAAAAGAACAGATGGAAGGAAGGGTCCAAACTTTACATACTGCACATTTTTGCAAAAGTCTAGAAATAATGCTACTAATCATAACCATTCTCCCTCCCTCTCTGGCTCTCTCCTCCCCTGTTTCCTCCCTTCTCTCCCCTTCTTTCTTTCCTCACCCCTCTCCCTCCCTTCTCTCTCTCTTTCTCTCTCTCTCTGTCTGTCTGTCTGTCTGTCTGTCTCTCTCTCTCTCTCTCTTTCTCCCCCTCACACACACACACACACACATACAGAGAAAAATAGATTATTTCAGATCACAATTCTTTATTTCCTCAAATCTTCAAACCCAAACTATTCAGATGATAGATAAATCTCTGTATCTCAGAGGTATGGCGTCAGCATGTTGGGCTGAATGATGACATTCTGACTGATCTTTCAAACCATGTTCCTGTGACAGTTTCCTTCCTGGTCAGGAATTTTTATTCTATTCCCCAACCATTCAAGAATGCTCTGTCATTTTTGTTTCTGCCTACATCATTGTCCCTATGAGACCTTGTTAATAAACATGAAAAACAAGAACAGAGAAATGTGCTCAAAATTAACTCCAAAAGAATATGCCAAACCAAAAGCTTCTGGGCTATTTAAAAATTCCTGCATGCATCCACACAAACACACACACACACACACACACGCACACACGCACACACGCACACATGCACACACACATTAAAAATACTTTCACATCAAGGAATGATTTCACCAAAATCAATTGTGAAGCAATGAAATGGACCATTCACCAACTGTGAATGCAGTCAGAGTAGATGCATAAGAACAACCAAGAACAACAATAACACTCAAGGAGATTTACTTGTCAGACTTTGAAAAATCATTACGATTTTGAATGGTAAAAACAAATTTTATATATACATATACATGTAAAGCTAGATAACACTGAATCCATATGTAGCTGTGTGTTCTCTATATAATAGCCATATTATATATGCATCGATAAATATTGCACACACATATACTGTTTGGATATATTCTAAATATATGCTTTTTAGTTAAGTATTTTTACAATCATATTTCTGCATCAGTATCATTGGGAACAATAGCTAAAATCAATGCCTGATTTTATCCCTGAGTCTGTCTGATGATCTGCTTGTTGACAATATTGTCGAAGGGATTTTTTCACTGGGTAGAGTGATGACCTGAATTACTTGGAAGTTCCCTTTAGTGCTTTAATTAAATTATTTTATGCCCTGACTAAGCTGTATGGAACGGTGTTCCATTTCTTTTTCTTTTGGAGGTATTTCTTTTCATTCCATTTCTTGTGTGTGGATGAACGTGATTCCCAGCTTATTTCCATAGTTCTTGACCTTCTGTCATTTTGACTTTCCCTAAAGTATGCTTTTGTTCACTTTATTCTATCTAATGATGATCCTCTCCAGCTGGATATATGACTGCTCTGGGGCTGGCTATTGTGATAAGTGTGTTTAAAAAAGCAACAGAAAGTTCATACAGTGAGATAAGAAAACATCTCAATGTAATTGCCTTCTCGAGTACGTCACCCCAAGACAGAGCCAAACCACCTTAGTGTTTTTTGACAAATCAAGTATTCAAGAGTTATGGAAGTATAGACACATTTTAAAGTACAGGCATTAGTGATCATTGCCATCCAATCCATGTTAAAACACTGAGATTGCTGGCAGGTCACAAACAATGGGGAAGAAAAAAACTGACTACTCCAAAGGCTACCTTGACTTTCTACCTTAGTCGCAGCATTCAGAACACTGCAGTGAGTCTTTTTGCCTAATTACCCATTCTCTTTCCACATTGAAAGCTCTTAGTACTCACATCAGTGTACCCTGAAGGGAAGACAAAATTTAATATCAGCTAACTGTAATGGAAAAGCTTGTTTGACATCTTCCAGCACATATTTAGTAAGAGATTAATTTGCATAGGACCCTGTAATAGGTACTTAGGAGAAACCAAGAAAAGTATAAGGGAAACCCTAACCTCTAGTAGCTTACATTCTGATTAGGGAACCAAAACTTAGGCTTATTAATAGTTACATAACATGGAAGGTAAATAGCAATAAAACATTTCTAGGGATGTTTTAAGGTTGCTCTTGGATGGCTGCTCAAACTAGTTACATTAAATATTAATTCTCAGAACTTATAGGATGGAGAAGACATACTGGTTATATATACTGGATTGATATACTGGATTGATATGGGAAAATTTCAAAGAGGATATGAAAAGTGGGGAAGAATTACTGTAGTTGGAAAAAGAGAGAGAGAGAGAGAGACAGAGAGAAGGAGGGAAGGAGGGAGGCAGGGGAGAGGAGATGAGACGAGAGGGGAGGAGACGAGAGGGGAGGAGACGAGAGGGGAGGAGAGAGAGAAACAGAGACAGGGAGATGAGAAGTAAAACATTAAATCAAGAAAATAGAACTTGTTCATGCATTAGAATATGGCAGGGTCTTAGATTTTGAGTTGGAAAAGGGCCTTTGAGTTCATTTAGTTCAACTCCTCCACTTTTCACAAGAGAAAAACTGAAGGCCAGAGAGATTAATTGACTTTCGAAAGTTATACGGATGGTAAGTTGCAAACCTGAGATTTGAACCTAGATCATCTCTATCTAAATCTAGTATACTTTCTGGTTCTAGTTCCAGATTTATCACTAGGTATATGACACTGAGCAAATTGTTTCATCTCTCTGGGCTCCAATTTTTTTTCAGGGCACTTGCTGAGCCTCTTTCCAGCTCTAATGTTCTATGGGTGACTATTTATTGACAGAGGTTACATGGTTTAGTGTATAGGGAGCCAGACCAAAAATCTGAAAGAGTTTAGTTCAAATACTGTTAGCATGACCTGGATGAGTTATTTAACTTCTCTGTGGCCCAAGAAACTCTCTAAGAGTATAAATTGAATAATTTCTGATTAGCATTAATAACAATTTTATGCTGAAATGATGATGAAACTAGAGCTTAATATTCATTGTGATCTAAATTTTCACAGATTCATGGAAATAGATTCTATTGACAAATAGACACTATTTACATGACTTGGAAGCATATCTTACTAACTGACCAATATCATAAATTGGCTTACAATGTGCGATCCAGTAGATTGCACTGGTAGATTTTTCCTTACCAGTGCTTCTCTAAACTAATGAAATCACATGTCCATATCCTGTACAAAAAAATGTCACTGCATATCTATCATATGAGCAATGTTTTAATATTTTCTAGGTGTTCTTCTTTGAGAAAGAAATGTCTTTGAATATGTCCATGGCTCATTATCAATTATTTTGCTATTTGGGAAAGGGATATAAGGATCAAAATGTTGAAGAGAAAATGTGATCTTATAATTAGAGGGAATTAATAAGTGATAGGACCTAACCTTCACCCACTATTTGTTTTAAGCTGGCAAATAAGGCAAATAGATCTCCACAGCTTCTATCCTCCCACTGAAATGCTCAATAATTTCCAAGTAATCACTCTATGGTGTGCTTGGAGATCCTGCTATGTTGTTGCAAATTGACTCTATTTTCCATTGGCTGTGCTAATTAAAAGTATAATGAATAACAGGCACTAACCTCATTATTGTCTCCTGAAAAAGGGTTTATATTATTTATGGATTATGAGGAGTACCACATGAAGCATGCTACAAGTTTTCTTGCCAAGAATATTTCATCTAACTTAGAAATAACACAAAGTCCATTTCAAGCATAAATGCCACTTATATACATGTAATTCTAATTCATATTGAAGCTCCATGCACCAAAGGCAGGAGTAGCTTTAGGTGGTTAATGAGTAATGGATAAAAATGATTAATGATTTTGTGAGATAAAGCATAATTAGATTCGGCAGGTGCATCCACCATTTAAGCAAATTGACTGCATAGCATACTTGGTTGAAAGAGATACAGAAACTGGCATTCTATTTCAACAATTCAGACGGGTCTCTTGAAAATAGAAGGTCCAGTTCTTTTCTAATTTCATCCCAACAGCTCAAAAGACCCAGTAACAACAGCTTGAGCTTTTAATTCTGATATTTGTTGCTTTGGCGACAGAGTGAAAAATAATGCAATGTGAGTTGTCCTTTCCATACATTACAATGATCATATTGTTCTTTTTTTCCCCCAGTTGACTGCCCTTTACACACAACATGGAGAATCTCCTACTTTGTGTTACTCTGGAATCTAGTTGATTGTTGGAATGATTGTTATTAGTCACTAGGAATAGTCGTAGGCAAAACTGTGGATCAGACGCTTCTGTTTTAAGTTCTTCAATTCCTTCTTTAGGGTACCCACATACCACCTGCTGGTCAGTGCCGTCATTATACTCCTACCTCTATCATTTCACCTGCACTGGATTTGCTTCAGTTGGTAGTGCTGCATGTTTGAAAACTTTATTTGAAACTTTGACCAACATCAAAATACAATTGTTTAATATAGTTCCCCGAGGATGTGTTTTCCATCTAAATAAGAAACAATCTATGTTAATGAGTTCTCCTTGTTGGAAGTATTTTTTTTGTAATTTAAATTTCAAACTTGCATTTCTACATACCTACAGCATATTTCCACCTGGATGTTCTCCCTATAAAAGCAGCTTTTTGGAGATGTTACATTACATTAAAGATATAAATACAATGATGTGACTTAGACATTATGGCAGGTTAACACAAATTTTAAAGCACTATATAAATAATTGCTATTATTACACAAGGAATTCACACAATTCCCCTAATAACATAAGCCACAACTAAATAAAAATCCCTCATATTTGCATGGCTTTCCATACAGACATATATACCTACACATATATCAATACATTTGTATATATGTATTTATTTACATGTATCATTCATTCTTGTATCAGTGCATCCATGCATTCAACAACATTTATTGAGGGCCTGTGATATTAAAGGCTCTGTGTTATTTAATTTGATCTTCATATGGTAGCTTATGGCAGATATTATTAACAACACATAATAGATGGCAAAACCTAGAGAGAAAATAATGAATCTGTCTGGGAATACTGACCTAGCTAGTAATAAATTGTCTATCATCAATGAATAAATATGCCTTAAATGTGTCTAGATAATTTCTTGGGATTTTTGAGTCATGGATGACTTTTCAGTCTGATGAAGGATATGGAAGCTTTTGCCAGAATTGTTTTTTCAGTGATTCAAATAAAATTTGTATGATAACAAAGGAAATCAACTATATTGAAATGCTCTGTGTCTCTCTGTCTCTCTCTTTCTCTTATCATATATATATATATATATATATATATATATATATATATATATATATATATATATGTGTGTGTGTGTGTGTATCTTTAATCAAAGTTGTGCTGGTAAATGTTTAACCAATGAATTTTTAATACACCCATGGAAATATTTGAAGTTTAATCCACATTATTAAAATTTCTTCTATCACTTTCTAAACCTAGAAAATCAAGAAAAAAACAAATCTCAGATTTATAGTATTAGTTTATTTCCAAAGTGTAAATTCTCATACTTAAATTATACAGTAAGCTCATACGTTACAATGAGAAATGTTGGTATATTAGTGGTCTGCAAGTGGTAATGATGAAAATAAGAAGCATATTTAAGTCTCCTCTTGGCCCTTTGAATTGGAAGGAATGAGACAAGAGGCTGACACCAGCACAAAGATTTGCAAGGAAATATAGGTTTTAGGAGGTAATATAGAGAGCCCAAGTTCAGTGAAAAGAAGAATGTGGAAGGAATGTTTGAAGTTGGATAAAAGTTTGTACACCATATAATTTTATGAAATATGTTGAAATGTTTTAGACTAGGGGTATCAAACATGTGCCCTATGGGCCACATAAGGCCCTGACACTCCCAGGTGTACTGAAAAAAAAAAATTAAAGATTTAATGTTAAAAATTAAAGAGAAAGATTAAAGAAAAAAATTAAGGATTTAATGTTAAAAAAGAACTATTTAAAAATGGAGAAAAATACAATAAAACAGAGATGATATCACATTTTAAATCTAAGTCAATATGTGTACTGTATGGTTCATTATGTATTAGTGCCCACTGTTCATTTTGAGTTTGACATCTGCTGGTCCAAGCAGCTGAGGATTAGAGGGAATCAGGAAAGGGATAAGACTTAGAGAAAGATAATATGGAAATGAGGGCAGTTAAGTGGTGTGGTGGGCTGGGTTCAAATCTGACCATGGATATGTACTTGTTTTTGTTTTTTTTTTTTAATTTACAGGTTTTTTTTTAAACTTTTATGTATTTTAGTTTATATCATTCATTTCCATGAGATTTTGAGTTACAAATTTTCTCCCCATCTTTCCCCTACCCACCACCCCAAAACAGCTATCCCATTGTATAACCCCTGCCCCAATCTATTCTCTCCTATGTCCTCTCCCATCACCCCTCTGACTTTCTGGTAGGGCAGGGTGGATCTCCCTACCACAGTGCCTATGTATCTTAGGATATGTACTTGTTATGTGACTCTGGGCAATTCATTTAACCCTCTTTCCCTTGGTCTCCTCATCTATAAAATGAGCTGGAGAAAAAAATGGTTAACCATTCCATTGTCTTTGCCAAGGATACCCCAAATTGGATCACAAAGAGTTAGATGCTACTGAAAAACAATTGAACAAAAATGACTGAAAGTAAGGCAATAGCAACTGCACTTTAATCAGTGATACTGTTGACATGGACTGGGGGGTGGGGGGAGGCAATACAACAAGAATCAGCATGCCATGATATTATTTATTAGAGTTCTTTGGTCTAAAAGGACAGAGTTAGTGAAAAATGAGTGGATATTAGACACCAAAAACCTGACATAAGGAAAATCATTCCAACATTTAGAGTTATTCACATCAGCTAATTCATTTTTGGACAGTTCTATTGTTAGGATGATGTCCCTTATATAGTCTTTCAGTATAAGGCACAAGGCACAAGCAACATACACAGACTACCTGGTAGGCCCATAACCAACCCATTCAGTGCTTTCCCATTGATATGGTATCTGTTTCAGTTTCTGTGTAGATTCTTAATTGTTAAATGGAAACTTGGACTTTTGTACTTTACCTTTTAACTCACTTAAACAAAACTGTTGAGCACATACTGTACCCCTAGAGACACTCTATTCCCTACAGATCACGAAGGATAGAAGGCTATTGATACATATTGGGACCCCTAAAGAGACATGGCTCCAAAATATCCCCATGATCCATGCTTCAGGATTTTTAAAATGCACAATATTTCACTTTCATACTTAAAGATACGTAAAATCTAACCAATGGTGATTTTTTTTAAATTAACTATATGGTAGAGCAATTCAGAATTGCATCCTTTCTCCAATGGACTACTGTAATTACTAACTAATTAGAGTTAGTATCTCTAACACCCTCAGGAGTTTATCTTTCATACTGCTGGAATTCAATTTTTCTAATTTTTTTATGTAATCTTTAAAGTAATCTTATGGCAGTAGCATGAGATAGCTTTTAGCAAAATGGTCAAGTCAAGAAGCCCTGGTTTCAAATCCTTACTCTAAAATATACAGAATTGGCTGCATAATGCTGAGCAAGTCTTCTAACCCCTCAGTTCCCCTTAATACTCTAAGTTGTGGAGCACATACAGATCTGCCTTGATATAGGGTGTTTCGTCACCAGGAGGTTGTAACACCAAATACCCGCATGTAACAATAGTGGGATTTGAAGGTCTTCCATGCCCCTTGAACCTGCTGATGTAGCAGGAAGGGGTGGAGCAAGAGACCGCCTGAACCAAGCGAGTCTCCGTGCAGTGCTGATTGGAAGCAGGGGCAGAGGCAGCGGCTGTGGTTTCGAACTCCTTTTGCTTTGAGGGAGCCAGAATCTCTGCTAAGGACTCCTGCTGAGGACTGCCAGGGATGGGAACTGCGGGGGGCTGGAGCTGCTGGGAGCAAGCTGCCTGGATGCTGAGCAGTTGCATGCATGAGGAGAGGAGGATCTTTGCCTGAGGTAGCCTGTCCCGTTTTGAAGGCTTGAGAATGTGGGTGTTTACTACTGTAACTACATGTACCAACTTTGTAACTACTGTGTTGGCTTTGACTTTCTGGTTTTGGGACTCAGTTTTCTGGTATTTAAATGAATGCTCTAGCTATATTTCTTATGTAGAGAGTCTGTTACATTTCATGATTAATAACCATATCAGCGTATTTATAGTTACTGTAGGCATTGTGAATACTGCATTGCTGATACACCTCGCGTGCTCAGGATGACCTTTTAGCACAGGTTCTTTGATCTGCTTTTCTAGGAAAGGCTGCTCAAAAAGGGGTTAACCATCCTAGTTATAATTACATTCACTAGTTCAGGACAAAGGTCAGCACCCTGTACATCAGACAAAATACAAGCAGAGAAAATAGCATAAAGACCAACAGACAGGACTCTGACTACCTGAATCAAAGAGATATTGCTACACATTTTACATACACCACTGGATAAGGAGAGCTTTTATGTCTGAGCAGTTGGGGGCCTCTGAATATATGTGTACTCAGAGTCATGACCAGCAAATCAAACAGTCCTTCTCATAAGCAAACCCCTAAAGCAAAATACCAACTCAGAGGACAGAGACGGAGATAGAGATAGAGATACGTTTCCCAGAGCCAGAAGGCATCACAACCCTTATGACTCAGTGCCTAATCAATTTAGTACCAAAAGGTCTGGAAACCTTCCTACAAGCAAGCTTCCCCCTAAGCAAGCTCCTCCTTAGGCAAGTTCCTCCCCCCATGGGCTCCATTTGAGGCCTAATAATGAGCAGGGAAGATCTTATTATCCCATTAACATTACAGAGATCCTTAAACCAATGAAATTGCAGGTCCAGTGTTTTTTATTTTAAAGAAAACCTATCATCACATCACACCTTAATTCATGAATATCCTATGACTTCAAATGATTACTGAATACCATATTAACTTATTCTAGCATTTAATGTGCTCCATAATAAGTGTTCTTTACTCCTCTTTTGGTATCCATGTTGAATCTGAGTGGGATTATCTATTATGACTAATTTTGAACCTACACTCTCCAATCTCTGTACCTTTACATGCAGTTTCCTCTTTCCTGAAATGGATTCTTGGCATCTGTTGATACCCTTTCCTATTTTTAATACCCAACTCTGAAGTCTTTTATGATTGCTATAACTGGAAGTTATTTCGGTCCATTTCATATTTCACAGAGCACTACAATTGGATGTGTGTTTTGTCATTATTTTACTATCTCATATGATGGTCATCTGAATACATACATAATCCTCCTTCAATTAGATGTACTGCTTCTTGTTGTCTAATACTGTTACAATATATCTATCTTTGTATTCTCAGTGTACTGTACACATTTGAATAATTCAATTAATCCTCTGTCTCATTTGCATAGTTTATATAACAGGGTAGATCTCAAGTTCTTCATATTCTTACGTGATTCTTGTCCTTATTTTCCCTGTCAAAAGGAGATCATGTAGAGCCACCAGTGTAGACACACTATAATAGTCTCTTTCTATTATCTCACCTTTCTACTCCACTGTATTATTATTATTATTTTTGCTTTTTGGAGGGGGAGAGGCAGGATAATTGGGGTTAAGTGACTTGCCCAAGGTCACATGGCTAGTAAGTGTTAGGTGTCTTAGGACGGATTTGAACTCAGGTCCTCCTGACTCCAGGGCCAGTGCTGTATTCAATGCCCCACGTAGCCACTCCAACACTGTATTTTTCAATCTCATATATTCTTGACTCTGTATTTTATGCTAACTCCCAACCCATAAAAGATAAAAATATAAAGAGACCCTGTAAATAACTACTGCTCCAAAACATTGGCTAAACTAAGTACTTCAAACACACAACTTCAATGAGACTCCCAATTAATATGAAACTCTGTTAATGATTCTCTGGCAGAATGTGAAGAAATAGTGATCTCTTAATTATATATTCTGCATTTGTTAGCAAAGAGCACAACTGATGTGTGGAATGAGTGCTTAAAGTGACTGAAGAATTCCTGGTTGAAGTAGCAGAGTATGAATGAGAAGAACTCTGTGATAGGATTCATGGACTAAAGTCATGCAAACCTGTTCACTTTGATTCAAAATAATTGGGATTTAAGGGCAGCCAAATGTCTATATAAAATTCCTCACAATAACCAGGAAATAATATCTTCTTGATAGAGTGAGTACCAGGTATCTAGGAGTAGACACAACAACCCATTCTCTATGAAGAAATGGTGATGTTGGACTCAGTAAAGTGAAACACATGTACACATGCACACATGCACACGCATTCACGCATACCCCTCCACTAGGTACATATGGCCTTTACTGAGGTTTTTCCCCTGCTGTAAGTATGCCATGTTTCCCAGATGCTTCAACAGATCAATAATTATCTCTGAACCAACAAAGAGATAAATCCACAATCCCCTTTTCCATGGAAAGGATATGGAGCATCAGGCAAATGGAGGGGGAAATTGTTCACGTTTTTCTGTCCAAATTCATGTTCCATTTCACTGGCATAAACAACTGGGAACTGAATGTATAGAGTTCAAATCCTATCACAAAAATACCATGGAGCCATCTAATTTCTTTCATCAGATTGGCATATCACTTGAGATAACTGGCCTGTCAGCTGTGACTTGGCAGGCTTATAGCATTTTTCTCTGTAATGATATTTGTTGTCACATCATTCAATCTGCTTGTGTTTGTTTTAATATTCATAGAAACTAGGGCCTGAGAAATAGCTGGGGAGAGAATACAATTCCAAAATAGGTTGCCTTCTCTATTCTATAATTCACTCACTAGAAGCTATTGAATAAAATCTTGAACTACTTTTCTGTGCCTCTATAAAATGGGATAATCTGCCACAATCAATTCCTGGGGACTGTATGGGGATAAACTAAGATAATAGACATGAAAGTCTTTTTTTAAGGAGAAGGAAACAAAGGAAACAAGGAAGAAGTGCCTACTATGTGTGAAATACAATGCTAAGTGTTTTACAAATATTGTCTCTAACCCATAATAACCTTGTGAGGCAAATATTATTACCCCCATTTTACAAATGAAAAATTTCAGGTGGAAAGAGATTAAGTGACTAATTTAGGATCACATTAATAAGTATCTGAGGCTGGATTTGAATTTGGGTTGTCCTGAGTCCAGGCTTGGCATTTTATGCACTGTATCATGCAGCTACATGGCACATGTAATCCATTAAGCTATTGGAATAAATTAGAATTCACCTCCCTCCTTCTTTGCAGAAGTAAGGGACAAGTGTGTGCAAAATTACATACAATCTCAGACTGTCACTGTATTGATAATTTTGCTGAACTGCTTTGTAGATTCTTGTTTACTTGTCTATTTGTAGTGATGGCTCTCTGCATGAGGGAAGGGAGAGATACCTTAAGAATGAAGATGACATAAAAATAAAACATTTTTCTGAAAAGAGTAAAATACTGAAAATTGAAAAAAATTATTGAAAAATATTTGATGAAATTCACAGAAGTTGCATAAAAGATAAAAATATATAAATAGATTAAAAATAAGTTAAAAATTAATGAATGAGCAGAAAAAAATAGACAAGTCATGTAGCAAGAAGAAGAGATAATTCATGGACAGCCTGTATGCTCCTTTGGAAACCATGCAATGTCAAAGGATCTAGAGCAGCAGTCCTCAACCTGTGGGTCACGACCCCTTTGGAGGTCAAAACAACCCTTTCACAAGGGTCACAGGGGTTGCTTAAGAGCATCAGAAAACACACATTTCCAATGATCTTAGGAACTGAGACACGGCTCCTCTATCTGTCTCCAGGCGAGTCTGCCCACATGCAGATATGCCCACGTATGAGTATTAAAGGGTCACAGCATTAGGAAGGTTGAGAACCACTGATCTAGAGAAGGAGCTTACATATGTTTGGTGGACTCCCTATGATGGCCTTATAAGAGCAAATGGACAAATACCACCCAGGGTGAATAAATATATATGAGGATGTGGGATGCATCGTTAACCAGTGTCAATGAGATCCATCAGAGAGAACACAGCTTCATTTAAATACTGATTTCCAATAGTTTAACTAGTCTTTTTTTTTTTTTACAGGCCCCTTGAACAGTGTTATATCCTTCTTTTAAAACATTATGAGTAGAGAATCTATATAATCAGACAACCATGAACTCTGGACTTCAGTATGCATAATCAAAATCTAGTATCTTGAGGAAGGGTGGGCAATGCCAACAACCACCTGCAAAATGAATTGATAGAAAAAAGTTTTTCACTTTGTTTTTTTAAATAAATTTAGTTATTTATTTTTAGTTTTCAACATTCATTTCCACAATATTTTGAGATACAATTTTTTTTCTCTCTGTATTTTCCCTACCCCCGCCCCAGAATAGCAAGCCTACTGCATACCCTTTCCCCAAATCTGTTCTCTCTTGTGTCCTCTTCCACAACCCTGCTAACTTTCTAGTAGGGCAAGATGGATTTCTGTGCCCCAGTACCCATGTACCCCATTACCCAGTTGCATGTAAAAACAATTTTTTTTCATTTTTATTTATTTGTTTGCTTACCTTTAGTTTACAAGATTCAGTTTCACAATCCCTTGAGTTTCAAATTTTCTCTTCTCCATTACCCCCCACTCCCATGGTGGCATGCAATCAAATACAGGATCTGCAAATACTTTCACATTAGACATTAGTCTAGTTGTGAAGAAGGGTTGTAACCAATGGAATTTACAATGGGAAAGAGGAAATAAAACCAAACATGGAAAAAAAAGAGAGCATATAATTTCCTTCAGTCTGCATTTTAAACTCTGATCTTTCTAGATCTTTCTCTGAATGTAGATATCTCCTTCCATCCTGAGTCTTTTAGAGTTGTCTTATAACCTTACATTGCTGGGAAGAGTCAAGTTTATCAAAGTTGGTCATCACACATACATTGTGTCTGTCATTGTGTACAAATTTCTCCTGGTTCTGCTATTCTCACTTATCATCAGTTCATACAAGCCTCTCTAGGTAAATATGAAGTCCATTTGCTCCTCATTTCTTATAGCACAATAGTATTCCATTACATACATACACCACAACTAGTTTAGCCACTCCCCAATTGATAGGCATCCCCTTAATTTCCAATTTTTTGCCATCACAGAAAGCTGCAATAAATATTTTTGTACATATGGGTCTTCTTCCCACTTCTATGATCTCTTTGGGATACAACTCTAGAAGTGGTATTACTGAGTCAAAGGGTATGCAATTATTTATAGTACTTTGGCCATAGATCCAGATTGCTCTCCAGGGAGAATGGAGATCTATATCTCATATTGGGCAATATACTGGGAAAGCAGAAACCTGAAGAGAGTGAGAAAGAGAGAGAGAGAGAGAGACAGAGAGAGACAGAGAGACAGACAGAGAGACAGAGAGACAGAGAGACAGAGAGACAAAGACAGAGACAGAGAGACAGAGACAGAGAGACAGAGACAGAGATAGAGACAGAGAGGCAGAGACAGAGAGACAGAGAAAGAGATAGAGAGACAAAGAGAGAGAATGAGAACACGCTTATGTGTCTAGCCCTTTGCTGAGGACAGGGAACCCTATTACAAATAGACATGACTACCTTGCCCCCAAAAGCCTACTTTCTAAAGAGGGCCTGGAAAGGGGAAGAAATAAGTGGGGGGAAGATATAGGAGTGGTTTGGAAATGGAAGGAAAGTGAAGTGAAACCTTGGGTTTGAATAAAACAAGGCAAAAACCCATCTTTTAGAGCCCATGGAGGTAGGACAAGGTTAATTCAAGTTTCTGGTAGGAATGAAGAGCAGAAGACTGACAGAATTATCTGGAGATAGTGAGAAAATGTGGGGAAGTTCTGTATCTGATCAAGAAAAGGAATGGTTTTAGAGCTAAAAAAAACGATTTAAGAAAACCTAGCTCAACCCCCACACAAAACTGAAATGAAGAGAAATTGGTCTGTTTAAACACAGGTATTAAATGGAAGTCCACAAATTCAAACCCTCAAACTAATCTGTCTTCAGACAACAAATTCAGAGCTTTTCATGAAGAATCAGATAACACACACACAAACACACAAACACACATACTTGTATGTGTGTATACCCCTGTAAGTGCAGGGAGATATATATATGTGTGTGTGTGTGCGTGTGTGTGTGTGTATATATATATATCTGTATACATATCTGTATATGTATATATATATAGAAACATGGTAAGTTTGTGGGTTGCAATTTAGTCAAACTTTAGTTTGTTTCAAAGGAATATTCAAAGAGAAATGAGTATACTTGAAAATTATTCAATGATTCTTATTTTAAAGGAGTATGTAAAAGTTATTAATTGATGAAAAATAAAATTAAAATGATGATATCATTGTCAAAATAACAAGCAAAGATAATTAACAAAAAAATTGCTCTCTGTGAAATGCTTTAAAATTTTACACTGTATAAACCATACAGGCTACAATTCATAAAGTGCATTTTCAAATAAAAACAACTATCTTTTGTCTTTTCCCCCTCCATCAAAGCAGAATAAAGCATATTAACAAGCTTTTTTTCAAAGAATAACATGGCACATTTAAGATTTTGCATGTTTATTTTTCCTCAAGGGAAAATATTATAAATCTGCTGAAATTACAATAAGCAAAGTCAGTAATGGCATAAATAATAAGTTCAGTCTTATTTTCTAAAAATTAGCATTTAAGGCATAATTTGCGTTTATAATCAAATAATAATCAGAGCAATAGCTTTACTTAAACTGAAGAGAGGGATAAAAAAGTACTGCTTTTTAAAAGAAATATTCAAGAAACTGCTGACTTCTTGAAAATACAGCATTAGTCTAAATTTCTATGGGTTAAAAGTTACACACACACACACACACATATGTAAGTTGGTATGTGTGTATGTACAGCAGGTTTCAAGCTCTTGGGAGTATCAACAACCTTCTGGCTACTCATAGAAATAAAATTTTTAAAAAGTCATAAGCAAGCTAAAAGCCTTTCATTTCCTTTCATTGTTTTCTTCCCTACTGACTTACTCTTTCGCTTTTCTTCTCTCAAAGAACATATGCTTACTTTTAAACCTTGAGTCTTAACATTGAAAAATATTTCACGTTAGTCAATATTTTTCATACCATCATGAGACCTTCAGGAGATTATTTAATTCTCCAGGATAAAGGGAAAGAACATATATTTTCAAGTATATCATACCTTTAAAAATTCATATTTATAATTCAATTGGAAATTAAGTTGCTACCATGTGGGGAGTCCTTGGCAAGATGCTGGAGGCAATATAAAGTTGAGATTAGAATTGGTCCTTACTCTATATAGCTTTTAGTGCCCTGGGGATATCAGACACATACACAAAGAGTTGTAATATGAAATAATTCATTTTACTTGCAAAATACAAAGGAGAAATACAGTGCCTTAAAAGATTCAAGTTCACAAGGTCATCATTTAGATTGGAAGTTACTGTAGAGATGATTTAGTTCAACCTCTTTAAAAAATGAGAAATTAAGGTACATAGAGGTAAATTATTACTTTGGGTTCACACAATTAAGCAGGATTTGAATCCAGGTCTTATGTTGACTTGAGGAAATAGGGAAGGATTCTTGGAGGTGGTGGCATTTGAGTTGAACTTTAGGTGGATATGTAGAAATTCTACCAGCAGAGAAAGCATTCTCAGCATGGAGAAAATTAAGAATAAAAGCATAGACACAGAAAAGAATAGATTATGATGTCCTTGGAAATATGCCATCTGACGTCCAACTTGCCTTTTCTAAACACCTCTCTTTTTTGGTTTATAGATAGATAATATTTGGGAAAAGAAGACTGGATATATGACAGCTGAACAATGGAGAACAGAATACAGGAAATATCTTCTTTTTTTTTTCTTTTATGAAGTCCAAAATGTTTCTTTCCTTCTAGACAATGGTCTAGTTTGTTGATTTTAACCCTATATCCCTGGGACTATTACTGTTCCTATAAATGACACCATCCAATTAGCAGAGATAGAATGAGGATCAAATAAGATAATAAATGTGGAAGTGCTTTTAAAAGGGTGAACTGTAATGTATCTGCTTTCTATGCAAATGTGAAGAACTAAAGGTGTGGAGCAGGGCATGGGAAATAGATGATGTTCCTATCATACCATCCCTCCTACAAACTTGTTCCTTTTTGTCAAGTGAACTGCTATTCTTCAGTCATCCAGTTCACAATCTGGGACATCTTCAACTCTTTACTCTTCTTCACCATCCATATCCAGTTAATTGCCAAATAATTTCCATTCTATATCTTCAAAATTTCTCAAATTTTCCTCTATATATGTCATAATTACCCTACCCTATGATTCACTGTACTTCACATAGACTGCTGCAATATCTACTGATTTGTCTCCCTAATCCAGTCTTTGTTCTTTCCAGTCCATCTTCCCCGCTGCTGCCAAAGTGGTATTTCTCAAACACAATTCTGAATATCTAATTAAAGCTCCCAATTGCTTGAAGAACAAGTGCAAACCTGTCTGTTTAGCATCTAAATTCCTTGAATCTGACAATGGCTTATCTTTCTAGTCCACGTATATGTTCTGCCTCAACTCACACTACATTCTAGGGGAGCTGGCCTCATTGCTAATTCTCTAAGGCATTCATTTTCCTGCCTCCTTGACTTTTTTGTAGGCTGCCATCTGTACCTAGGATACTTTACTCAACTCTACTCTTAGTTAATCTGCTCCTGAAATTCCATAATTCCATATGCAAATAGGAGGACTCAGCTCTACACTTCAGAGTATTTACAGGCATTACATGACTTTTTATTGTATATTAAAAAAGCACATTTTGGTTGGCATCTGAACCAGAACTACATATACATTCAAAATCTCTTACCCACTTCTGACTCAGCATCTAATAATCATACCAGAAATAATTGAAGAATACATTCATGTGCTCTAATATGGAGAGCCGGGTTGCTTAATTCCATATATTTTTTATCCTCACAGGAGACTGCATCAGATAAAGTATGCTATTCACACTTCTAAGGACAGGGCTCTTGTTGTCCAGTTCCTCAGTTATACTGTATTTATTTGTCTCTATACATATTATTTCCCCCTATAGAATGAAAGTTTTTGTTGTTCTGTGTTATCACTGATGCCTAGAATAGTACCTGTCAAATAATGAGTAAATAATAAATTACTTTTGATTGACTGATTGGTTGAGAAAAGAAACAACATAAGGAAGATAGACCTAGGAGCTTTGTGAAGGAATGATTAAAAAGTAATGGTAGTAGAAGGAGAGGCATCACCTATATGATTATCATGATGATGCAGGTGATCTGTAATGAGGATTTCAGGATTGAGGATAGGGAGAAGAGGATTCATTTAAGATATATTGTGAAAGATGAAGTGGCACAACAGTTGTTGACATGAGATATGAGAAATAAAGAAGAGTCACTGTTGACACCAAGTTTTGTTTTTTCCACATAGCAGACTATCTTTGACCTAAATCTTTTCCTGATTCCTAAATGGTAGTTCCCTCATTTATAAACTGACTTATATTTACCCATATGTAAGTATTGGTATCTAGTGTTCATTTGTTAACTTTGTATTTAAGCTGACTATATATGTAATTTATATATAAATATAAAATTTATGTGTGTGCATATTTAACCTACATGTTAAATATAATATATTCAGCCTATATGTGTTTAATTTATATAAAACATATTGTGGTGGGGTTGAGTCCTACCAGAACATCACAGGCAGCACAGCTCAGGTCTTTGGGATGCCTGTATCAGCAGGACATCAGCTTAGGTAACTATCAGTACAGATATGACAGTAAGGATAAGACAGGTGGTCAAAATATTAGAAGGGGATCTTTACTGGGACTGGACGCAGGACTCTGTTGCATTGTCCATACACAGGTCTAAGTTATCTTCTGAGGCTAGTCCCCAGCTTAAGAGTTTTGGGATAGTGCCCACTGTGCCCCAGAAACAGAGCTCAACTTTGAAAGTCACAAAATTGGCTAAAAAAAAAATGAGTGAGGAACAGAAAAGAGCCATGACCATAAAAAGTTATTCCAGGGACAGGGAAGATCAAAATACTCAGAAGAGGACAAAATGTCAAAATGCCTCAAAATATGAAGCCTCAAAGGGAAATACAAATTGATCTCAAATACAAAAAGTCTTCTTGAAAGAGTTCAAAAAGGAATTTACAAATCAAGTAAAAGAGGTAGAAGAAAAATTGGAAAAAGAAATGAGAATTATGAAGGAGAATAATGGGGGGAAAGTGTTTACAATTTGAGAAAGGAAACAGAAATGGACTGAGGAAAACATTTCCTTAAAAAATAGAATTAGCCAA
This sequence comes from Pseudochirops cupreus, assembly GCA_028627135.1. Classification (NCBI taxonomy): domain Eukaryota; kingdom Metazoa; phylum Chordata; class Mammalia; order Diprotodontia; family Pseudocheiridae; genus Pseudochirops; species Pseudochirops cupreus. Next base: position 245,793,732 of record CM053582.1, read on the forward strand.
ATGGAAAAAGAGGCACAAAAGCTAACTGAAGAAAATGATTCCTTAAAAGTTAGAATTGGGCAAGTGGAAATTAATCACTCTATGAGACATTAAGAATTAGTCAAACAAAAACAAAGTAATGAAAAAAAAAAGAAAATGTAAAACACCTCATTGTAAAACAAGTGACCTGGAAAATAGATCCAAGAGAGATAATTTAAGAATTATTGTACTACCTGAAGGTGAAAGTAGAAAAATAAAAATAAAAATAAAAAGAATCTGAACAGTGTCTTTCAAGAAATTATCAAGGAAAACTGCCTTGATATCATAGAGATACAGAGTTAGTAATGTTGACTGTGAATTTATTTTTAACTGTTAACTGTGATTAATTTTCCCATAAAATAGAAATGGATAGTAAAGTAGATTAAAAAACAGAATCCTATAATATATTGTTTACAAGAAACATATATGACACATAGTGATACACATAGAGTAAAGGTAAAAGGGTGGAGTAGAATATAGTATACTTCAGTTGAATTAAAAACAAAAAACAAGCGTAGCAATCCTGATCTCAGACAAAGCAAAAACAAAAGTAAATTTAGTTAAAAATGACAAGGAAGGAAACTACATCTTGCCAAAAGGTACCATAGAGAATGAAGTAATAGTATTTCTATACAAATGTGCACCAAGTGGCATAGCATCCAAATTATTAGAGGAGGAGTTAAATAAGTTGCAGGAAGAAATGAACAGTAAAACTATACTAGTGGGGTACCTCAACCTGCCCCTCTCAGAGGAGCACACATACACATACATACATGTGTATACATATACACATACATATATACATACAAATACTAAATAAACAAGAAAGAATATAAGGAAGTGAATAGAATTTTAGAAAAGTTAGATAGATATGGCAGACCTCTGGAGAAAATTGAATGGGGATAGAAAGGAATATATTTTTACCAGTGGTACATGGCAGCTATACAAAAATTGACCATGTCCTAGGGCATAAAATCCTTATAATCCAATGAAAAATGGCAGAAATCTTAAATGCATTTTTTTTCACATCAGGATGCAATAAAAATTATGCATAATAAAGGGCCAAGGAACAATGGGCTAAAAATTTACTGAAAACTAAAAAAAATCTAATCCTAAAGAACAAGTGGACCAAACTACAAATCATAGAAATAATGAATAATTTCATCAAAGAGAATGACAATAATGAGACAAAAACCAAAACTTACATGATGCAGTTAAAGTAGATTTTAGAGGAAATGTTAAAACTCTAAATGTTTATATGGATAAAATAGAGAAGGAAGAGGTCAAAGAATTCAGAATGCAACTGAAAAAAAGCTAGAAAAGGAACAAATTAAAAATCTCCAACTAAATACCAAATTAGACATTCTGAAAATGAAAAGAGAGATTAATAAAACTGAAAGAACACTATTGAACTAATAAATAAAACTAAGAATTGGTTTTATGAATAAAAATACAACTAAACACTTAAACTTTGGTTAATTTTCTTTAAAATAGAAAAGAAAACACATTACCAGTATAAAAAGTGAAAAGGGTAATTTTACTGCCAATGAAGAGGCAATAAAAGCAGTAATTATGAGCTATTTTTTTTCCGACTGTATGGCAACAAATCTGATAATCTAAGTAGAATGGATAAATATTTTCAAAAATATTAATTGCTCACATTTACAGGAGAGGAAATAAAATACTTAACCCAAATTTAGAAAAAAGAAATTGAACAAGAAATCAATGAACTCCCTAAGGAAAATTTAGTCTCCAGGACCAGATGAATTTGCAAGCAAATTCTACCAAACATCCAAATATTTAAAGAACAATTAATTCCAATACTACATAAACTCTTTGGGAAAATAGGCAAAGAAGGGATCCTACCAAATTCTTTTTCTGAGACAAATATGGTGTTGAAACCTAAACCAGGAAGAACCAAAACAGCAAGAAAATTACAGACCAATTTCCCTAATGAATATTGATGCAAAATTTTAAATAAAAGATTAGCAAAGAGTAGAACAAGTTATCATGAGAATAATACATCATGACCCAGTTTGATTTATACCTGGAATGACAAGCTGGTTCAATATCAGGAAAATTACCACCATAATTGATGGTATCAACAACAAAACTCAAAGAAACAATATCATTATCTCAATAGACACAGAAAAAAAAGTTTTGATAAAATATAATACCCATTCCTATTAGAAACACAAGAGAATATCAATAAAGAATAATTTCCATAAAATGATAAATATTATCTGTCTAAAACTATCAGCAAGCATTATATATAATGGGGATAAGGTAGAATTCTTTCAGAGAAGATCAATGGTGAAGCAAAGATGCCCATTATCAACACTGTAATTCAATATTGTACTAGAAATGTTGGTTTTCGCAATAAAAGAAGAAAAAGAAATTGAAAGAATTAGAATTGGCAATGAGGAAACAAACCTATCATACTTTGCAGATGATTTGAAGACATATTTAGAGAACCCTAATCAACTAAAAAATCTACTTGAAACAATTAACAACTTTAACAAAGTAGCAGGTTATAAAATAAACTCGCATAAAACATCAGTGTATATCTATCCATAGCTATCTATCTGTCTATACATACATACATACATATATCTAAATGTATATAATAACTATATACAATATGAATATATTTATATATGATAAATACATTATAAACTCTACACACACAAACACACACAGACATATGCCCAGCTACAAGAGATAGAAAGAGAAATACAATTCAAAACAACTGTAAGCAATGTCAATTATTTGGGAGTCTACCTGCCAAGACAAAACCAGGAACTACATGAACACAAATACAAAATATTTTTCACGCAAAGTCAGATCTGAGACATTGGAAACATATCAATTATTCATGGGTAGGGTGAACTAACATAATAAAATGACAATTCCAGCAAAATTAGGTAAATTAAGGCATTCAGTGCCATATCAATCAAACAACCAAAATATTTTATGAGCTAGAAAAATAAAATAAAACTCACATGGAAGAACAAATGGCAAAAATATCACGTGAATTAATGAAAAAAAATGCAAAGTAAAGCAGTCTAGCTGCATCAGATTTAAAACTATATTACAAATTGGTAATCCTCAAAAGTATTTGGTCCTGGCTAAGAAATAAAGTGGTTGATAAGTGGAATAGTTTAGGTTCGTAGGACACAATAGTAAATGAATATAGTAATCTTCTGTTTGATAAACCCCAAAACTCCAGACTCTGGGATATGAACTTATTATTTAACAAAAACTGCCAGGAAAACTGCAAAATAATATTGCAGAAGCCAACCATAGAACACCACCTCACACACTACACCAAGATAAGTTTGAAGTGAGTACATGATTTAGACGTAAGGGATGATATTATAAGCAAAGTTGGACAGCAAGGAATAGTTTATCTGTCAGTTCTATGAAGAAGGGAAGAATTTATGACCCAAGAAGAGATAGAGAACATTATGAAATGAAAATGGGTAACTTCAATTACATTAAATTAAAACAGTTTTGCATATACAAAAACAATGTAACCTAGATTAGAAAGAAAGAAGAAATATGGGAAATGATTTTAACAGTCAGTGTTTCTGATAAAGACCTCATTTCTAAAATGAATCAAGAACTCAGTTAAATTTATAGGAATATATATCATTCCACACTTGATACATGGTTAAAGGATATGAACAGGCAGTTTTCAGATGAACTCAAAGCATTGTTATTATATGAAAAAATGTTCCAAGTCACTACTGATTAATGAAATGCAAATTAAAACAATTCTGAGGTACCACCTCACACCTTTCAGACTGGCTAATATGACAGAAAAGGAAAAATGATAAATGTTTTAGAAGACGTGGGGAAATTGGGCCACTAACATATTGTTGATGGATCTGTGAACTAATCCAACCATTCTGGAGAGCAATTTGGAAGGAAGCTAAAAGGGCTTATCGAACTATGCATACCCTTTGACACAGCAGTGCCACTTTTAGTATCTCAAAGAGATAACAAAAAAGAAACAAAGGGCCCACACATACGAAAATAATTCTAGCAGATCATTTTGTGTTTGCAAAGAATTGGAAACTGAGGGGATGTCCATCAACTGAGGAATGGTTAAACACGATGTATTTTATGAATGTAATGAAATATGATTGTTCTATAAGAAATAATGAGCTGGATGATTTCAGCAAAGCTTGGAAAGACTTACATGAAATGATGCTGAGTGAAGTGAGCAGAACCAAGAAAATATTGTAAATGGCAGCAGAACCATTGTGCAGTTGTCAACTATGATGGATTTAGCTCTTTCTATCAATACAGTGATCCAAGACAATTCCCAAGACAATTCCCAAAAGATTCATAGTTGAAAACACTCACCACATACAGAAGAAGACCTGTGGAGTCTGAATGCAGATCAAAGCAAAGAGTATTTCACTTTTTTTATTTTGTTTTTCATGAATTTTCCTTTTTTGTTTTTACTGAGTCTTCTTTCATAACATGACTAATGTGGAAATATGTTTAACATGACTGTACATATATAATATATATCAGACTGCTTGCTTTCTTGGAGAGGAGGGAGAAAAGGGAGTTAGAAAGAAAAATTTGCACCTCCAAATCTTAGAAAAAATAATGCTGAAAGCAATCTTTGCCATGTAATTGGAAAAAATACTATTAGGTAAAAAATATTATGGGATATGAATGGATAGTTTTGATTAAATAAAATCAAAAGATTTTGCATAAACAAAACCAATGCATCTCTCATTAGATGGAAATCAGGAACCTGGGAAAGGCGGAGATTTTTCCAGCAAGTTTCTCTCATAAAGGCTTCATTCCTCAAATTGTAGTGATAAGAGGCTAATTTATTAGAATGAGTCCTTCCTAAAATTATAAATGGTCAAAGGATAGGAATAGTTTTCAAAAGGAGAAATCAAATCTATCTTTAGTCATATAGAAATGCTTTAAGTCACTATTTATTAGAGAAATACAAATAAAAAATACTACTCTTGAGGTAACAGCCCAGACCCATCAGATTGGCTAATATGTCAGAAAAGGAAAATGATAAATGTTGGAGGGAATATGGAAAAATTGCAACACAAGTGGACTGCTGGTAAAATTTTAAAATGATCCAACTTCACCATTTTCAAGAACAATTTGGAACTACATTGAAAGGGCAAAAAAATTGTACATACCATTTGATCCAACAATATAGCCAGTATGTGTTTATTCCAAAGAGATAAACAAAAAAAAGGTTCTAGAAAAACAAAATACTTATAGTAGTTCTTTTTGTGATGGCAAAGAATTTGAAACTAAAGGGGTGCTCCTCAATTGGGAATACCTGAAGAAGTTGTGATAAGTAATTTTGATGCAATACTTGTATACTATAAGAAATTGATAAAATAGTTTCAAAAACACCTTGGGATACTTATATGCATTTATGCAAATTAAAATGAGCAGAGCCTGAAGAGTATTATACAAAGCAACAGAAAAATTATAAGATTATCAACTGTGAATGACTTAGTTATTCTGAACAATACAATTATCTAAGACAATTCTGAAGGACTTAGGAAGAAAAATGCTATCCACCTCTGGAAAAAAGAACTTGTGGAATCTGTATACAGATTGAAGCATACTTCTTTTTTACTTTCTTTATTTGTCTTTTTTCTGATATGTGTTCTCTTTTGAATCATGGATAATATGGAAATATATTTTGCATTTCTGCGCATTTATAATCTGTATAAAAGTGCTTGCCTTCTCAAGGAAGTGGGTGGGTAAGGCGAGAGGGAAGAAACTTGGGAAATTATAAGAAAATATAAAAATGAATGTTAACATTGTTTTTACATCAAGAAAAAAATAAAATAAAATATTCTCTTAAGATAAATGCCTGTTGATTAGTTGATTGGGTTGATGTTACTGACAGAAAATGTAAATTTAGGAGGCTGAAAGGTTTTAGAGAAAATTAGATAATATGTGCTCAGCTTGTCATATGTTAAGCCTGAATTACCATTGGAGAATTCAGACAAGAATGACCTTTAGATAGTTGAAAATACAGGTATGTGACTGTAAGAGAGGTCAGAGGTGCAGCAATGGAAGAGAAGTAATCTACATAGAAATTAATTCTTAGTTTTTAAAAAGGTAAATCTGATGCCATGTCATTATAAATAAAAATTGTAGGCCAGAGTGAATTTCAAGGTTTACCAACATAAAATATATTCTCCACAGTGACTCCATTTTAAGAATATTCTTTTTTTTTAATCCACCTTTTGTCCATTTCTAATCTCTGTGAATAATTTTCTCTTCAGGACAAATTTCTTTCTTTGAATCCCAAGAGAGACATCCTTAAGAAAATCAGTCACTATAAAACACTTGAAGAGTTTGTAGGATGGGGGGAGGGGGAGATCCCTTATTTCTTTATCTACAGGATGATGTCTGTTGAAGTTATCAAATATTCTAAACATGTATGTAATCACTGTTCAAAGTGATGTTATCAGAGACATGGAATTGACAAGAAGAATTGCAAAACAGAAAAGAAGATAAAGTAATTTGCAATGATACAGTAGGCCATCACAATGATGGCAATATAACCTTAGGTGATGGAAATTGACTTATGTTCATGCCCAGCCTCCTGGGAAACATTGTTTAAGCACTCGAGTTATGGTAGATAGTCCGACCTCTGTTTCAGAGAGCTTAGGTTACATTTAGAGATCTGAACTAAGTGTCCTGTGTTACAATCATCTTTCAAGGACTTCTTTATTTGGATCCCTGTATATCCTCATACTTTAATAGTGACACTGAGAATTGCTGAATAATTAAGAAAAACAAACACCAGAAGTAAATGATTCATCAAATGTCTGTGGTTAGCTCCAGTACATTTTTCCCCCCAGGAAATGTAAATATTTTATGTGCTGAGGTTGATAGAAATTTACTTGACTTCAGATGCTAGTGGAAAATTTATAGATAGCCTAACCTGTGTGGGGCTATATGGATTTTTGGGGTCACAACCCAGAAAGCTGAGGGAACATATTTTCCAGGTAATCAGTTGGAGAGGTAGACCCAGACCTTAGGTTCCAGAGTCATGGATAATGAGATCACCTTTTGCTAAGTCTTGAGAAATCACTTTTTTTTTCAATTTATTATGAAAAAAATCAGTTAAAATTTCATTCTGGGATGCAACATTTTTTTTTGTTTTGTTTCCATATCCATTAATAAGCATTAAGGTTTATGTAGTGTGTTAAGGTTGGCAAAGCACTGTATGAATGTAATTTCATTTGATCTGCACAACAATCCTATGAGATAAATGATAATATTGTCCCTCTTTTAAAGATAAAGAAACTGGTTTAAGTGACTGAAGAAGGGTCACATAACTAGTAAGCAAGGATATTCTATAAAAGTTTACCAGTCAGTTCAGGGAGAAGGGAGGAATATATGCACACCATACCTTTAATTTTAACCCATGATATTAATAGTTTCTCGATCACTTTAAGTCTAGACAAGCAACAAAACAATAAACCAAGCCCTGATTTTGAGTACAGGCAGACATCTGAATTGTAAACAAATGCTTATATTATAAAACTAATCATTGTCTCTTGTTGATAAGAGTTGGCTATGGTATACCCTTGCTAGTAAAGATCTGAGGCAAGGTTTAAATTTAAGTTTTCCTAATTTCAGGAGGCTACTTGTACCCAGTACACCACCTTAATGTCTCAAACATCAGGTATCAAATTGGTCATACCATCTATTGAATTAAATAATGTTCGAATTATACGTGATCTTGAGATCATGTTGTCCAACTCACTTTTTATGGGTGAGGAAACTAGGGCTCAGATGAGTTAAAATAAGTCCCCCAAATCACTCAGCTAGATAGTAGTAGAGGTAGAAATATAATCCACAACTAATTCAGGAGTCTTTCCACTACTTTGTCCTGATTTGATGTTTAGCTAAATCCCACAAATTTCTTGATGATACACACACACAGCAAAGTAATCTATTACTGGTTGACTAACCAAGAATAATAATCTTCTAGTTGACCTTATGTTGCTGAGACCCTGGAGTAGATAAGGAAAACAGCTAAGTAGGACATATCATTTTAATTTCACTATATTTGAAATATGATCAAAACCATTCCATTAGTAATTGAGATTGTAAATCATTTAAACTCTGCTTGCCTCAGTTTCTTCCTCCATAAAATTGCAATAATAATAGCAGCTACCTCAGCATTATACTGAGGATTAAATTTATAAAGTGTTTAGGACAGTGCCTGTGCATAGTAGGCACTATATAAATGAAGGGTATTTTTTATCTATTAGATTGTGAGTTCTTTGAGGGCTGGACCTCTTTTGTCTCTTTTTGTATCCCTAGTACTAAGCAGTGCCTGGCAAATGGCAGGTGCTTCATAAGTGCTTATTCATTGATCGACTTTTCCAACTTGATTTTCCAGCATAAGCAATCTTTACTGTACTAGTTACATTCTTTCCTGGGGAGAAGAACACATTTATAAAATAGCTGTTCAGCAGTTGGGACATAGTCTATAGCCATGAAACTGAGCCATTGCCTTAACAATTGTTACTTTTTTATGGGACTACCACAGTCTGATCGACTGATTGGTCACAGGTGCAAATAAAAAAGAAGACAACCTAGCCATTGAAAAAGGAGGTTGATATAAGGATTGGAACAATAGAATTGAAATAAGGAAGAAGTGTGTTTGAATTCTGCCTTGCACATTACTAGTTTTATGAAGTGAGCAAGTTATGTAAGATCTCTGAGCTTCATTTTCCTCATCTGTAAGACGTAGATTATAATAGTATCTCCCATATCCCCCATTTCTATGAGGAAGAAAATAATTTGTTAATGTATCTTGCAAACCTTGAAGCACTATGTAAGTGTGAGTTGTTGCTGTTGTTGTTAACAGTAATAATAACACTATTTCAGGTCACCATAACCAAAGAATTAATATGTTTACAATTTGCCAAACAGCCAGAAGGGGCTGTGTTAAATAACGAAAAGAGTATTGCAATTCATAAAAGAACTAGAAAGAAATTCTATAGAATTCTGACATTTAGTTGGTAAATTACCCTTGAAAAAAATCACTTAATGTGTATATGGATTGGGCAACACCTTAGGATTTATCAATCCATGACCAAAAGTGTATTCCAAAGTCTTAGACTGCTGTGCTTTATGTTGGCAGAGGAAGTTGTCATGATTTTTCCATATTGAATAAATCACAAGTGTTGCCAATTAAATGGTCAATAGATATTATTGTCTGCAAACATGATTCTTTAGCAAGATTTTGGTGATCTAAGAACATTTAAATGGGAATCAATATTTCTAATCTCCAGAGTACTTTAACAAAGGGATAAACATAAAACACAATAAAGATATGGATTTCATAGAGAAGTATTTATTTTGAAATTTGTTCCATTACATGAATTAGAGAAAGAGTCTATGATATGAAATTAGGGAGAGACTACATAAAGAAGGGGATTTGAAAAATCCTGTTAGTACAATTACATTAATATAACCATTATTAATTGTTTCTAATTAATTGAAGTATCAGCCATATTATCTTAGATCTTAAAAAGTGTAGGCAAATGAAAATCTGTGAAATAGCTACATAACTGCAAGTTATTTATTTTTCAAATTTAAGTCAGGACAGAATGGAGATCTCCTTAATTAAAAGAGGTTATTCTAGAAATTGTTTTATGTTTAGTTAGACTGAATGGAACGCTTATCCCCTATTCAAAAATTTTAAATGGATCCTCATTATATTTAATATGAGATTCAAAATCCTCATACTGCTAATTGGAGCCCCCTTAACTGTTAGGAACACAGTCATATAATTGTATCTCATATCTCTTTCCATTCTTATTCTATCTCCCTGCCTTGCCAATACTTCTTAAATTCCTTTTGGACTGCCCTACTAGCAATTCCCTTTATAGGATAATTGATCAGTCTCCCCATGTCTTTGTATAAATGATGTACCACTCCTGAAATACTTTCCCTCCTCACTTTTGTCTCATAGAATCCCTAGTTTGTGTCAAAATACAGATTGAGTGTAACCTCCTATAGTGGACAATGCCTTACCCCTAAGTTTTGAGATTTCCTTCTTCCAAAAGTTATTCCTTATTACTTATCTTACTTGAGTATATGTTATGACATTCTGTCTCCATAAAAGGTAAGCACCCTGAGGGTAGACACTGGTTTCTTTGGGTCTCTGTGTCTTTAGCACATAACAAATGTTTTAAATGTTAGGTGAGGTGGAGCCAATATGGTTGAGTAAAGGCAGCAATCTAACGAAAATCTTCAAACATTCCCCTCCAGACAAATTTAAAATAACACCTCAAGTTGATTTCTGGAACAGCAGAACCAATAAAAGGTCAGAGTGAGATTTATTTCCAGTCCAAGACAAATTAGGAGGGCTCCAGGAGATATCTATTACAATTGGATATGGACCAGCCTAGAGCATACATGATGACAAGGCCAGAGGTGGGTCTTGGAGGCTGCTTCAACAGCAATAACAACTTTAGAAGCTTTCAGTCCAGAGACAGTAAAAGGGTAAAATAATTGGTCAGAAAGAGACTTTGGAAGACCGTAAGCAAAAACCAGGGCCGTGATTGGGAGCTGTTTGGCAACACTATTCCTATTGCCATATGCAGTTCTGCATCATGGTTCTAAAGCAGAGAGGAATGCTTATGATCACTTACAAGGGAATAGGGTTCCTGAGCACATTTCAAGATCATAGAGGACTAGCGTCTTTGGCTACTGGGGAGACTTGGTAGTCGTTCCAAGGTACAGAGGAGTACTAGCACTTGTAGCTGCAGAGAAGCTGGGGCCCTTCTTGGGTAAAGATCAGAGCACAGGCCAAGAGAACAGTGGCTATATTTCTCCATGGATCATACCACCTTGGAAACATTAAAAAAAGACTCAATCTTGAGACAGTGCCTCCATACTTTAAGGTAAACAGAGCCCAACCTTAACATAAAGTTCGAAGTCAAGAAATAAGCTGCAAAAATGAGCAAACACAATAACAAAAAAGACCATAAAAGCTACTATAGGGGAAAGAAAGACAAAGACACAAACTCAGGAGTAAGCAATGTATAAATAGCTACAAAACCTCAAGGGAAAAGAAAATATAAATTGAACAATAGCCCAACAAAAATTTCTGGGAATTTAAAGAAAGAATGTTAGAAAAAATTGGAAAAAAAATTGAGTGACTGAAGAAAATTATGAGAGAGAACTAACAACCTAGTAAAAGATGCACAAAAAATACTGAAGGAATAACTTAAAACATAAAATTAGAAGGCAGAATTAAAATGGGGAATTAGAGGCAGCAATTCAGCTAAAAAAATTTAACACTGCCCTCCACACAACTTTAAAATGATGTCTCAAATCGAATTTTAGAGTGACAGAGTCAGCAAAAGGTCAAGATCCAGCCTAAGAAGAAATAGGAAGTACTCAGCAGAAGTCTATAACACTTGGGTGGAGAGGCCTGTCTTGAATGATCACACATGTCAGCAGCAGCAACAGGAGATTTAGGACCTCTCAGCCTGGAGATGACAGGATGGTCAGACAAAAAGTGAGAAAGATATTATATGGAACCCACTGCTGTCACTGGATCATAGCTAGCATTGATTGCCAACTTTATCACCCATATGGAATTCTGAGTCACATTTCCAAGTGGAGAGGAACGCTTGTAATCAGTCATAAGGGAAAAAGAGACCTGGTCATGGTTCCAGAAACAAGGGGAATGCTAGTACTTACAGAGGCAGGGGAGCAAGGACCCTTCCTGGGTGAAGACCAGAGTGCAGACCAAGAGAGCAGTAACCACACTTCCCCCCAGATCACAACATCTTTAAAGCATCTAAAATTTGCAGAGTCACACAATTAGTTCTGAAAACAGAAGCATAAAAATATCGGACGTTTGGAACTCCCCACACTATCTGAACAGTGTGCAACTTTTCCATAAAGTTCAAAGTGAAGAAATAGCCTGGGAAATATGCAAAAATATATAATTTGACCATAAAAAGCTACTGTAGTGGCAAAGAATACCACAGCAGAAACTCAGAAAACAATAATGCAAAAACAGCTACAACCAAAGTCTCAAAGAAAAATACCTGGAGCATGAGAAATTAAATGACTTGCATAGGACCATGAAGCCAATATATAACATAAATGGCATTTAAACTTAGAACTTTTTGACTCTAAATCCAGAGCTTTAGCCTCTACACCTCCTTTTTGTTCTTCCTAATCCCAGCACATACTGAAGTGCTTAATAAATATTTGTTGCATTATTATTTTTTTCTGGGATGAGATATAGTCATAAATACAGGATTCCCCAAAGTGTTCAGTGTAGTTTTAAGGCACTAAAGCTTGCACATCCGTTCACTTTTGGAACACACCATTTAACAAACTTTTGAACAAAGCTATATGACAATGTAGAAACTGTCAATAAATACATATTGTTATGTATCACTAGCAATGTGTTACATACAGCTATCCCATTTATTATTGACCTTCAATCTTTTCTTGCTCCACATACCTCTGCAATTTCTCTAGCTTTGTCTAATGGGCCAATCATCTATTTCTATTTCCATTAATTGAATATGTATATTCTCAGAAATGAATTTACTCACCTATTTTCTGTGTATTTTGATATGTTGGTGAAGGGGATGAATACAAATGATGACACAGTACCACATTATTTTATGGTACCATTATGTATTCCACCTCCATTAATCTTATTCTGATGGTTTATGAATGACCTTGTGTTATAAAAGGATATATACAAGCAGAGTATATAATCTCTGGTAGAATTTACCAAGCTGGAAAGGATTTCAGTATTTGTGCCATGTCAAACTACATCTCTATTTTATATATATAATAACCATAACAAGGTCAGGGAAGGCTCATCACCAAGTTGATTATGAGGTGGTGAATTTTTGAAATATAGAAACTCACTACTAAAATGAAGAAAAGTTGTGATCAATTATCAAGGTTTCATTAAACATCTCCTATGTTCTGTATACTATGCTCAGAACACAGAATACTAAGATAACAGCAAAACAATGCCTTCTCTCAAGAAATTCACATTGTAATGGAAAGAATTGTAATTTTTGTGGCACCAAAATGTATCCTGTATCCTACATAATTGTAGTTTCATGTGGGCAAAAATTGGCTGTTCTGATCAACATTCAAAGAACATAACTTTGATCATGGAAATCTTTGTAAAATGGATTATTTGTTTCCCTACATTCCAAAATAGAGTTTACTGGACAAAATTTGGAGCAAAAAAGAAAAATAGAGTTATAGAGATAGACCATTCAGCTATTTCTAGTTTCTGGGCCTGAGTAATTGTGTTCTAGTCTGCTGACATAATGTAATTGTAAAAGCACTGTCCACTGAGTTCTCAGATAATCTTTTAGAAATTATGGAGATGAAGAGAGATACTGGAACTTGGAAGAAAGTCAAAATTGATCCCAAAACGTTTGAAAGGAAAAGAATAGATATTCTCCAAATCATACACCAGTGACCTTTGCACAGGATTCAGACTAAATTCTGAAATTGATTATTAAATATGCTGGTGTGACATTGAAAGTAGAAAATTGGAAATACTTCAAATGTAAGTGTGGCATCTTTCATCAAAGGACAAGACTGACTAAATGTAAAGTGCTAAACATAGCAGCTCATGGAAACTATCATAACTATGCAGGGATTACTACCTATATAAATGACAGACATATTCAAGCTAGCAAAAACATGAATTTTCTGAATACTCAGGAGATTAATCAATAAAACATTAATTATATACATGAAATTAAAATTATTTAAAATAACCAATTTGACTAGAGGAAAGGGAAGGGCAATATTTTAAAATATAATATACTTAAATGTTATTGCATGTTTTAAAATTTTTCTTACAGTTCATTAAAGCTCTGTACCAACGTACTTTCATTTCTGTTTACATACATACCTTCTAATAGTGACAGGGTAGGATATATTTAATTTCTTGGATCTTAGGGAGATAAGAGTAAACACAATATTGAATAAGTCATCAGTGTTCAAGAATCTTCAACTGCTCACTATGTCCTCAAAGATGAAACAGAAAAGGTTCAACTTGACATAACAACCTTTCAAAATCTGGTTCCAGTCAATATTTTTCAGGATTACTTCACTTCACTACTACCTTTCAGTCAGTTTACTTTCCATCTATTCTAAACTGATCTCATTACTGTTGCCCAAACTCTCCTTCTTCAAAGTCTTTGAATATGCTATTATCCAAATCTACAATTCATTATTTCTTGATCTTTCTTCATAGAATCCTAGTTTCATTCTTTCATTCAGCTTAGTCTTAGAGTCTTTTTAATCCTCCAAGTCTTTACTGTTCCTCATACCTTAAATTCTTCAGTTACACATAACAATTTATATTTTACATGCCTTCAGCATAATATAAGTTCCCTGAGGGCAGAGAAATTCTTTCATTTTGACTTTGTATCCTGAGACCCAAGCACAATGCCTAGTACTTAGGAGGTTTTTAGTAAATGCTTATTGGACTGGATTACCAAAAACTTTATTATATCAAATATGACAATTAAAATAGCTTTGTCTTTGTAAATGAAGACCAAATATATTATCTCCTATAGGCAACCTGATTGTATGCTGTATCAATGGTCCTTACCGAAAATATGAACTTGGACCAGTCATTTAGTTTCCTTGTGTCTCAATTTCCTCATCTGTAAAATGGGGGGGAGGGGGGGAGACAGAATTAGATGAATTCTAATGTCCCTTCTGGCTTTATTATGAGAATTAAACAGCATCTTCCTTCTCTTCTACCCCTCCAAGTAGTCTTTCATCAGACCACATTCCTAGGGAAAAAAAAATGAGCCTGCATCATGGTCACTTCCAGAAAAAAAACATGTGGCTCATGCTGAAATTATATGGAGTTTGGATACAAAAAGCGAATTCTGGATGTCCCCAGACTTCTGACCCTTCCCTGAATTACAACTGAAGATGACTAAGTGCTTGGTCAGTTGAAATGGCGAAACAAAATCTAACTTTCTCTCTTTTTCCTGTTTCTGGAATGTTTAGCAAGTAGATATTTTAGGCATGTCTTTGAGAGTGTGGTAGTTATTGTGCCCTTTTCCCCACTCTGGCAACATGACATCTGCTTATGACAGTAAAGTAAGGGCCTAACTATGTAAGCCCTTCAGAAGCTTAATACTGGGCTCTAAGCTTCTTTTTCTACCTAGTGTTTCCTTCCTGAGCACAGAGTGCAAAGGATTTTCTAACCACAGAGGCAGTTTTGGGAACTCCTGGTTCCCTCAGTGGAGTGGACAGGTAATAGGGACATTTTCTGCAGCAGAAAGACTTTCTGCCAGGAACAGGATGAGACCAAACCCTCTCCTCCACCAAGCTTGATGGAAAAATTGACCTAAAGGAAATTTTTTGGATATCACAGAGCCCAAATGAAATATAAAGTGTTGAAAAATTTGCAGACAGACTTCATTGTCTCATGTTTAACTCTCAACCTTTTGAGGCATGGGGGGAATAAGCATAGTTATAAAATACTGCTCATGTTTAGCATTTCTTTTATGAGCAGAGGAAATTGATAATTGCCTTTATGCCTGATATACATTCTATACTAAGTAGCATTCTAATATCTCATTTTGGTGGGATCTTAGATATGAGGTTTAACTTAGAGGAACAGAGAATTTGAGAAAAATGCATGATGCCTCTGTTAGTAACTAATGTTCTTCAGACTGACCCTAGTCTAACTACGCATAGGTCTGGGGCTAATAGGGATCCCTTACTGGAGAACAATTGTTCAAGAACTCCAAGCTTGATCAAACAATAGAAGTAACATTTATTTATCTGAAAAAAAAAATCATCCCTCAAGTCCTTTTGTTAAAAAAAAATATTTTTCTTTGGCCTAACTTACATAAATCATTTTATTTCCCCTTCAAGAATTTTCAATTTATTTATCATCTAAACTATGATTTTGTGTATATACACATCCACAAACACTGAGTCCGTATTTTAATGCATTTATTCTGGATGCCAAGTTTTGTTTTTATTCTTCTAACGTGAAATTTGGATTCTATGTTAAGTAATGATCCTGCTATTGATGAGAAATTGAAATAAATGTGTACCTTCTTATTGAAATACAACATTTCAGCTAAGGTTATTAAGGTCAGTTCATTGGAGAAGATATTTAATTTTTCAGACAGTAAATAGGAAACTATTATAGAGAAAAATGTAATTTTGTTCTTAACTATGTAACTTTTATTGAAATACTCCTTTATAATTTTGCTTTTAAAATTTCTATTAAAGAGAAGTTGAAATTGCACATGTAATTTAATGAAGTACCTTAAACACACACATACACACACACACACCCACACACACACACACAGGGAGAGAAAGAGAGAGAGAAGATTCCATACTTCGGAAATTTGTAGCAACAAATCAACATTTTCAATTAGATCAATTGTTAAATCTGTGTTGAAGTTTATTTTAAAATGACAAAATTAATAAATCTCTTAGACTAATGTCCAATTATTTCAGTCAATACTTGTTTAAGTACATGTTAAGTCTCTCATTCTTTGCAAGTCTGAATAGTTGTACTAAACTATAAAAATGAAAGTTGTTATCTTCATATTTTAACCTTCTAAATTCCAGATATTAACCTCAAATAGATTGTGAAGAGTGAATGCTTCTTTGTTAGACCTTTTTATGATTGGGCATTGCATTTGAATACACTCACTTCTATTTATCAGATGGAAATTTATTATTGCTTTCCTATCACTATTTAGCATGAGACTGAGGAAAACATTTATGCTTTAAGAAGTAAGTCAGAAGGAGGAATAGTTTTGATACTTCCCCAAATATATGCCCCAGACCGTCTGTTTTCTTTTACGACAATCTGCCAATTCACTAGAAATCATGCTATGTGTATGGATAGATCTTCGGTTATAGTAAAATGTGGGAGAAAAGGTCAAATGCTGTCATGTTTCTAGTTTGAATAGGCTGCTTATTTAAATGAATTATTCTTGGCTTGAAATTGTGTATCAGTATTTAAAATTCTAGTAAATAAATGGCATTGCATATATTCATGTTTTAAAATGAACTTTGCTTTCTGTCAATCACAACTTACTTTAAAAAATTACTTGATATTCCCACAGAAGAGTGGACAAGCTCTAATGTTGAATGACTTTTTCTGGATATACATTGGCACAAATTCTATTCCAAGGAAAAATGCTTGCAATGCATAAATAATATCACATAAATTATATAACTTATACTTTACCAATATCATATACTGTAGCATATCATATAAAATAATGTAATATGCTATATGTTACAGGTAAAGTACACACACACATATATACATATACATATATATGTACGCATATGTCCATACATACATAAACCATGAATGACAAGTTTCATGATATAGTGCACAATATTTTTTCCAAGTCAGGAAGAATGGGTTCAAGTTTGACCTATGACACATATTGGTTATGTGACCCTGGACAATTTATTTAACCTCTCAATATTTCCCAGAAACTTTCAGGGATAATACATCACAAAGAAGTCCCTCATCTGCATTGGTAAAGGAAATCCCTCATTGAGAGCTCACTATACAAAAGAAACAAAAAGTTATATTAAAAGCTTACACACACACATCCACACACACTTTCACACAAAATTCAATCCCTCAAGTACTTATGAAAGTAACTGCTATAAGCAAGAATTGTACAAATACATTCCTTTAGGAGATAAAATATATAAATGTATGAGCAAATAAAAATTGACGAGGTAAAGAGAACAGTAACAATGAATGCATGATGAAAGAATTACCTTAGGTAGTAGAGTTTTGAAAAAAAAAATGTTAGGGATTCTAAGTGGTGGTGATGGGACTGCATTCCAGACATGGAGGATGGCCTCTGCAAAAGTAGGAAGCTGTTGAAAATCCATTTGGGGGCAAGAACACATAGGGCTCTTTGGCTGGAACATAGAGAACGAGTAAAGGGAAATTTGGGTGAAATGAGTCTGGAAAAAATAACCTGGGGAGAGATTGTGAAAGACTTTAAATACCAGACTGAAGAATTTGTATTTTTTTCCCTAGAGGTTAGTGGAAGTTCCTGAAGATTTTTAAGCAGGGGAGCACTAAGATTAGTCTAGTGTTCTATGAAGATTATTTTGGCATCTTGGGGTTGGAGAAGGAGAGACATATCCCAATGAGGAAACCATTATGATACTCTAGAGGAGAGATGATTAGTGCCTGACTTATGGGGCTATGTGAATAGAGAAAAATGTAAGAATGCAAGAAATGTGTAGAAATCAATGCCTTGACATTGGTACACACACACACACACACACACCAGGAAAAAAAGAAAGGGGGGAGTGACCGTCAAGTCTTAGGATTTCTAACTCATTTTTAATGTCTGACTTTTTTTTTTTGCTATGATTCAGACAATATCAAAAATTTCTATAAGTTTATTATCAAGTTTTGTAATTGTTTCATTTCTTTAAAAATATGTTTTATTCTGGCTCCCTTGATCATACACCTCCTCTTAGTCAGTATAGTATGTTTCTAAGTAGCTAGTATAAGGTAACAATAGGAAGAAGTAAGGCTGCAAAGGGGAGCCTAGAATTCACTTACAAACTATTCCATAAATTAAGGGAACATAAGTTACTTGTGAATGTCTCATAAATTAGAGGAGCATTGGAACCACTGGAAACTGTGTCATAAATAAATGAAGGCTACATCTTGAGGCTATGTGCTAAATTAGGGGAAGTCATCTGGGCCTTACTGTAAAAACCACTTTACCTTGCTAACTGTGATCTGTACACTTCAGATGAGCTCCAGACATGATCAATGAGGCCAGAAAAACACCAGAAAATTTTATACTAATGAATAAACCCTAAAATGTTAATGATAAGTTTGAGATGATATGGATATGTTAAGAAATTAACCCTGATGTGTCATCTGTGTTAATGAACCTACCAACAAAGGCCTGTAAAAATTAGACCTCAATCATCTATCCCCTGAGCAAAGCTCCACCTTCTATAAAGCATGTTGCCCAAGTGTTTCCAAATATATTTGGGCTTACGTAAGTGTCCCCCTTTCATTCTCCTGTCTACCCTTGACTTCCTCCACAACACTATACAATACCCCCATATCATGTGGTTCTGTACCTCCACATTATCTGCCCCTGTGCTCTCTGTTCCTTAGTAAAGTGTGATTGGAGCATTATCACTGTAATCTTTCATGACAAATATGCAAAAAAAAAAAATAACTCAGTTGTGCCTGTCCTTCCTTGACCCAGGGGGAAATCTCAATGGTCCCATTCCCTTAATCATAAACTGGGAGCACAGGATTGAGATGATATGCTTTCCAAACCACCTTTATCTTTGGATAAGCAAGGCACAATGAATTCATGAGTAGAAAGCAAGGGTGATCAATGTTCCTAAAATATATATAAATTTTAAGAAATATGTAATAATATTTAATATTTGCTAGAAGTATTTCTTGCAAGGTAAAATCATCTATCCCAGTTGTTTTAGTCTGGTTTTAAAAAGCATGATTTTTATGGATGACTACTTTTCCATAAGAAATGATGAGCTGGCAGATTTGAGAAAAACCTGGAATGACTTACGTGAACTGATGGTAAGTGAAAGGAGGACCAGGAGAACATTGTACACAGTAACAGCAACATTGTGCAATGACCAACTTTGATAGATTCAGCTCTTCTCAGCAATACAATGATCTATGCCAATTCTAAAAGGCTCCTGATGGAAAATGCTATCCACTTCCAGAGAAAGAACTATGGAGTCTGAATGCTGTTCAAACCATACTATTTTCTCTCTTTCTCTTTTTCTTTCTTTCTCATGGTTTTTCCTTTTAGCTCCGATTCTTCTTTTACCTTATGACTAATGTGGAAATATGTTTAAAAATAAATAAGTAGAAACATGATTTTAAAGTATATGTTGTAAAATTCAAACTAGGGCCTTTGTTAAATAAATGACAGTATATTATAGTACCTCACTTTATTTTTCTAAAGAACAAATCAATTTCATGTAACTCATCAATGATATATAAATGACAGCATAAAATTTTTGTTCTGTATAAATCCATTGAAGTATTATCTATCTGCATATTCACAAGATAAAAACTAATGTTTGCTTCCAATGAAGATTCTGAAGTAGTTTGGAACAATATGATTTTGCATCCAAACACTGAAAGTTACAGTACAAAAAATTTTAAATAAGGATTTTTTTGAGATTGGAAAATTTTAAAAAGTATCATCCCTATATTTTGAAAGAGTTTCATCCTTTTGTCAATGTGGAAACTAGTCAAGAATAATTCAATAAAAAGGAAACTGTTACATAGTATATGTCCTTCCTCAGGTCGAAATATTACCAGTTCCCTCTCCAAGTTCTTCCCTCTTTTTCCAAACAGTGAAATATCTCAACATCTATGTCTTTTCCTATGGGTTATTCTCCTTTTATATCTCCATATAGAAGCCAGAGAAAAGGAATGGGGGTACACAGAAATCATGCCTATAGAGCTGGTTTTAGAATCTCGCTTGAATAGTTGATTTGAGAGCAGATTCAGTACTCCTTTCCCAAGCCACAATTGTCAGTTCCTGTGAGTTTTGTTTCTAATCTGAACTTTCTGAGCCTTGTTTCCCTAATTTTATCTTATTTTGAATTATCTTTTGCTTCTATTATTCCATCTACTGTTCAGCATGCCTTTTATTCCTGGCATTTCTTCTTATCAGATAGTAAAGAAATTTCAACACAATGTTGGATCAATTTCACCTTAGTTGAAATGGGAATAAAGACCAAAGTCTTACATCTAGCCTTATTATATAATGAAAAGTTGTAGGGCTTTGAGTCAGAACACTGAAATTTTAGTCATAGATCTTAGTTGTGAAATTTGGGCAAGTTTCAGTCTATCCAAGGCTCAGTTTCCTTGTTTGTAATGTGAGAAAATTGGACTAAATGATCTCTTACTGTCCTAGTACTAATATGTTTTTTCTGCTACCTTTTTTTTTTTAAGTTTTAGAGGGTACAAAGTGAAAAAGGAATTTCTACTACAACTTCACTAACTGTGACATGTATTACATGGAAATCATAAAGTAAACTAATTTCTATTTTTAATACATCTACAATATATAAGATGCTGGAATAATGACTGTGAGAGATAAAGAGTATTTTAAGTCTATATACTCAAGCATAAATCTATTTAGAGAGAGAAATCATATAAATGTATACTTAAAAGCTAATCAACAATGCAAAATAGTATATAGAGAGACCTAAATGAAAGATAAAGACTGTAGATGCTACAGAACTTTGGGAAAATGGATTATTTTAGAATAAGGTTAGCCAGGTAGAAGTTTGGCTAATAATTATAGGATGGTAATACTTAAAATTTTAGCTTGGAGAAATGTTGAGTTCTTCAAAGTACTTTTAGGAAGCATTTTTGGCAAACAACACACACACACAAAATTGAAGTTTGCAACAACAACAAAATAAGTTACATGGAAATATAGGTGTGTGTATATGGATAGATAGACAGAAGTTTGGGCATTAGAGAAATACTTGGGAATTATCATCGTGGAAGTAATAGTTGAAATCATGAGATTAGATAAGATTGCCAAAAGAGGGAGAGAAAAAAAGGAAGTCCAAGAGGAAGAACTTAAAATACCTACATTTAAATAGAGAAGGTGAAAAGAATTATGTGAACACATTCAGAGTCATACCAGACGTGCCAGGAGAGAAGAATTATATAAAAATCACAGGAAAATAGTACGATGAATTAAGGTGAATTCAAGAGTATAAAATACCGCAGATATCAAAAAAGAATAAAGCCAAGAAATGTGCCTGAATTTGACAACTAGGAGGTCACTGGTGACGTATGAATGAATAATTTTAATGGAGAAGAATTAAATTTAGATTACAATGGGGTCAAGGAGTAGCATGGTCGTGGTGAGGAAAGAGAAATGAATAGAGAGTATTTTTGAAAACAGAAGTAGGAGTTTCACTTCAAATAATTTCTATCTTTTCACAAAAAAAAAATGAAGGCAATATCATCTCCAGAAAGTGATAAAGGCAAAAGTGTAATTTTTGGCTTGAGGAAAATGAAAAACATTTTGAGAAGTTGCTAAGGAAAACATAATATGAAGGAGATAAAATATAACTAAAAGGATTGCCAATAATTAACGAGGGTTCAGTTGATTTTAAATAGCATTAATCTATTTTTTACTTAAACTCTATGGATAGTTGATTTTACTGAGCAATGCTTAACCACTCCGAATTTTTGACCTCCTTTCCATTTTTTTGTACTGACAGGTGGTACCCAGGGAAACGGATTTATGAGTAAGGAACACATAGAGAGAGATATACCAGAAAGAATCTAGAGTGATCCAATATAATAATAATAAAAAAAAAACATTGTTTAAGATTCTACTATGGACAAGGGACTGGCAGATATTCTGGTGGTACAGTGATATTAAAGAAAAGTATAGCTCTTATCCCTCAGTGACTTTCTAGTGGTGGAACAGCATGAGTAATCAGATAAGTATAAGCATGATCATCTGAAGTAAGAGAGAGTCTTAAAAACTCAAGCGAATTAAAAGAAAAATAAAAGCTTTCCATAAAAGTGTCATGCAAGCTCAACATTAAAGGAAGTCAGAGGTGGAGGAAAAGAGGGAGAAGAACCAGTCCTGAGGAAACAGAGGAGAGAGAGGGAGAGAGGACAGAAGGAAAGAAGGAAGGAAGGAAGGAGAGATGGAATGCTGAGATCTATAGCATATAGAACAATTTGATTATAACCTTGAGTACTTAAAGAGAGATAAAGAAAGTCTTGAGCTTGGTGTTGGATAACAGAAAACAGAATTTTTAGGCAAGAAGAGTAGGCAAGACAGAATAAGGGTGAATGATTGAGAGAAAGGTAGACTTTAATTTTAAAACAATTTTCCTCTAAAATATGCATAATGAATCATTGGAGGAGCACTCTTTCTGCAGTCAGAGGAAACAGGTAGGAATTCTAGTTCTTCTACTCACTAAATTTGATTTGTGTAGCAAAATACCAAGCCTCTCTGGACCTCAGTTCTCTCATTTGTAAAATGAGGGAGTTGAACTTGATGAGCTCTATGGTTCATTCCAGCTTTCGGTCAATAATCCTATAAAAACTAAATATATCAAAATTTCATGAATCCAGAATACAATAATTAGGAATCATTCCTGCAAATTAATAGTGGCTTAAAACATCAATTTGTATGAGGGTGCAAATATTTAGGGAATAAGGTAACAACATAAGGAGACTTTTGAAGAATATATTAACCCTGATTTTAAATAGTCTTATTTTCAAGCCCTTTAGAAGCATGTCTTCCATCTAAGAATATGAACATATGAAGCCCAATTCATGAGAATTCTGGATGGCCTATTATATGCAATGACAAAGCAGGCTATACAGTATAGAGAGCTTAGTATACATGTGTATATGTGTATGTACACATGGACACACAGAGTCCCTCTAAGGTTTTCTCAGGGGTTATGTCTACATACAGAGGCAATACATACATACATGCATACACACACACACACATACACACACACACACGCACACACACACACATTTCCAGTTAGTATACATATAAATAAAAATGCCACTAAACCAATAATAGCACAGAATAATGCTACTGATTTCATTCCCATGCTAACCCTGTTTCGGTATGTAGATATAAGACAAAATGAAAGGGTAATTGTACTATCATCCTGGAAGTAATCATCATCATCTTTCCTTGCTTTTGGTTTCTTTTGGGAGTTTTCTATATTTTGAAAACTTTAGTTCCAATGGTTTAGAGATGATGAATTTTCAATTTGATGACATTTATTAGTAACATTGATCTTAATTATATTTTTAAATTAGTGTTAAGTCCAGATAGCAGCAATAACAATGTCTGGCATTTCAATAAGTTTCTATTGCTCTCGCCCTTTCAATTTTTTAGAGGAAATATTAGAAGACTGACATTTTTGCTGCTGCTGTACCTAAAGTCATAATAAGGACTTATTACTCTTGGAGAAAACAGATTAATTGGGGGAGGGGTTAGCACAGTGGTAAAATGAGAGAGGAGTATAATGGACACCAGAAAACAGTCCCACCACAGTGACAAGAGAAGATATGCCTATCTCATTACCCTTTCCAAAGTTTTCAGGGAAGAGAGTCCTCAGGAGAGGATCACCCCACTGAAGGGAGTATGGAATAGTAGCCTGGAGGTAGTTGTTCAGAGTATATTTGTAGTCACAGGCTGGCCAAGCACCCTCTGAGCACTGAGACTATAACTGAAAGGAAATATTCCCTCTCTCCTTTGTTTGGACTATTTAGTAATGTCGTGTTCTCCCTATACTAGTTACTTTACCATGTGTCCAGTGCTATAGGTTTTCTCCTATGACACACTTTTCCCATGTAAGATTCAACAGAGGGGCATAACATACTTCTTATGTGGTAAATATTTCTAAAGTTCTGTAAATATTTTTAAAATTTAGAAAACCAATCTCCCTTCTAGGATAACAATATATTTTTTTAAAATGAAGATGTGTTTTCAAATGGTGTATTGGGGTATTCAGTCTTGGGAGCCTCCTTTTTGAATTTCTGTTTTATACTACCCCAGGAAATCTTAATCAGGACAGAATCAGTTTCTAGGTTTCTGTTGAAGCATGACAAACTGGCAGACAGCCTGAACTATCCAAGGAAGGATGCCAGTGCCCCCTCTGTTGCCTCCTCAAGCAGCTGAGACACATTCCAACTCTTCTGCACTGTTACTTCCTGACCAGCTTTTTCTAAGATAAATCTGAGCTAGCACCATATGCTTCAGGAATAGGATAAAAGCCTCTAATTTATTGTGCAGCTGCATCAGTAGCCCCAGAGATGAAATAATAGATCCATTGGCATAGTTATATTGATTCAGGAATGTCCAGACACCAAGATACCCTGAGTATAACATAATCCTCCTCGGGATATTTGGGCCAAAGCATGATTTCAGGTATAGATTAATCTTATTTCCCTCTCTTATATCAAACAACATACTGCCATGGTTTTTATAGAATGTGAGTGAGAGAGATACCTTGGTTTCTGATAACTACCTGAGTGACCCTGAAAAAGTCACATTACCTCTCCTGGGTCAATTTTCTCATCTGTAAAGTTCATGGTTTTGGCTTAGAATCAGAGGTGTTTCAGAGAGCCAACTCTAACCAGCTCATGATAAAGTTTTTGCTGTGAGCATTTATACCTCAAGAACCAATAAATGCTACAAATCAATGCCTTGTTCACTGTTCTTGATTGTCTAGACTTAAGATAGTGATGGAAAAATGTTAATAATGTAGACCAAATTTAAAAATGCAACATGCATATATCTCCCAACACTCAGCTGACCAGCAGCCCAGTTGGTTGTTAAACATTTAATAGAATATTGCTGGATTCGACAATCTTTAGAGATCTTTTCATTTCTAGCTCTGTGATCTGAGGATCAGATCCAGCCAGTTCATAGTACACAGTTTTGGTCACTTGGCACCCAGGCTGTGTTGAAGCATCTTACATTGTTGAGGTTAGTTGAGGTAGGACTTTTAGTCAGACAAATTAGGGAATACCTAAATCTCAATCAACCAAAATAGAAGTAATCACAACTTCACTTGAGAGCTTCTAGGTACAGTACCTACCATGTGCCAGCACAATTTACAATTCTGTAATGCAGGAACTGGCCTTTTGTTTCTATGATATTCTGTGTACTTTGGAAAATAAAAGTTGTGCTGTTCCTAAGCAAACCTGGAAGCAAGGAAAATCAGTACTAAAGACCTTCCTACTTTCTTTTCTATTCCTTTTAGAACCATAAAATCTTAGATCTGGAATATATCATATGGATCATCATTATTGTTCCAAGCCTTCTTAACTTTGTTTTTAATAACAAATCCCTTTGGCAGTTCAGTGGAATCTATGTACTCATTCTCAGGTTAATTATCTATCCATTCTCAGGATAATAATATATACATATATATATACATATACACATATATCATATATATTTGTATATACATATATGTCATATATACTTACATATTATATGTATACATATATATATATATAATTATGAAGTACACACATTGTATTAAATACAGCCATCAAACTTTTTTTTCTTGATAGTTCATAGGCCATAAGGTTAAGGATACACAATATTTGGTGCAATATTGTCTTTTCATGGGGAAGGAAACTGAAACATATAAACTTTTGTGGCTTAGAAAATATCACAAAGTTAGTTTTCCAACTTAACATGATCCCCAAAACTCACCAGCCTCATATTATCTCAATATTTCTATAGGATTTCCCACTGTGGTGATGTAACCAAAATTGTTTTTCACTAACATTCATATTTTTTTTTCAGTTATAGATTTGATTAAATGATCTTTTATCTCCCTTCCATCCCCCAGCTTCCACAATTCAAGCAAATTTCCCCATCTTGTGAATTATTTACTTAGATTAGCTGCCTTTTCCTAGTCAAATGATCCATTGATTCAAACAATGGCATCAACTACCAGCAATTTATTAACAGTAGTCAATAATATTTTTTTCCATAAGAGTAAATTATTGTTAATCTGGGGACCTTTAATCACTCTAGATGGGCAATTTTGTTGGCATTATCCTATCCATCTACATACTGAGAAATTTAATTGCTATTTCTTCCATTAGATATATGCTATTTGAAAACAGCAACTGTTTCTGTTTACTCTTGTGATCCTAAGAAAGTTTCCCTCCTCCCCCAACCCAATACTTTTTCAACATATTTGCGGCTCAGAGAAACTTGAATGTATCATTTATATTCAAAGACATAAATGTTGAATGCTAATGAAAATAAGGCAGATATGAAGGTACCAGTTTGTTTTTAATGTCTATTAAGTATTGCTAAATTGTAATGAAACACTTAAGAAAATATACGTGACATTCAAATGAATACCAAATGATTTCATTTCATACCAGTCAATATTAAATTAACTCCATATTACATGAAAATGTAAAGTGTTACTAAAACAAGCTGTGTAAAAGAAATTAGGCTGTGATTTCACAAACATATCATGGGTGGAAATTTGTTATTTAAGAAAAACAAATTAGGACAAATGTTGAATAGTAGTTTTAAGCTTTTTTTTTTTAAGAATTCAGGGAAAACACTATCAAACTAGTCATTCTATTGTGTGTCTTTAAGTCAACAAAGGGATGAAGCCCTCACAAGTCTAATGTAGGCAGGAATAAACAAATGTGCTATTTGCAGATTGTGATGTTTCTAAAAGGTTATTTATAATGGCAACTGAAGAACAATGCCAACAATAGAGTCAATAAATGCTAATTTAAAACACATACTTCAAAGCAAACTGGTGTTAAGTCAAGAAAAT
Source organism: Pseudochirops cupreus (assembly GCA_028627135.1). NCBI lineage: Eukaryota > Metazoa > Chordata > Mammalia > Diprotodontia > Pseudocheiridae > Pseudochirops > Pseudochirops cupreus. The sequence goes on from CM053582.1 coordinate 245,821,185, forward strand.
TGTTAATCAAAGCGTTGTTTTTAAATTTTAAGTCTAAACATTATCAGTTTCCTATACTTCTTACTTAAAGTGTTTTAATTATATATGCTATAGAAATTTATTATCACTGAAGCTTTCAAAGATTATAAATCATAGATTTAGGAAGGGGTCTAGCAGAATTTAAGGAAGGAATTGTAAAGGATATCCAGTTCCACCCAATTATTTTTTATTAATGAGAAAACTCAGAGCCATCCCGAGAGGTTAAATAACTTAACCACATAGCAAATAGTAAATTGAAATCCTATGCTGTTGCCTCATTGTGTGATACAGGAGACTGCCCATGGCTCTCAAAGGCTTTGCCAAGAGGTCAAAAATTCTCACAAGTTCTTCCAAGGAGGAAATAGTTAATAACCAAATGATGGACAATATTCCTATGGTTTAAATGGCAGCTCAACTAAATACAGAGAAGCTTTTTAAAAGATCACTCCCCAGGGTGATGATTATTTCTCTCATAGTTACTCAAGAAGATTACTAAGATGTATGTGTGTGTGTATGGGTGGGTGATTTACATATGTAGAGTCAATACCAACTGTAACATAAAAATAGATTGTTTAGCTGTAGAAATATATTTGAGGCAGAAAATGAATATAACCCCACTACTGGTAACAGTACTCACATCAATAATATGCATATCCTCTCTTCCTGAAATGTTCTTCCTCCTAAGATTAATGTCTTATCCCATTTCTTCAATGTGGATGGATAAAAATCTTTATCGTTACTAATCTCTACCAGAAATTTAGAACTCCTTTTAATCTTATGAAAATATTATAATGAGAAGTCTATAGGTTCTCTAGACTGGCATTGGAGCCCATGAGGGCAAACAAAAACCCCCAAAACAGAAAACAATTATTTGATTATATTCTAATCAAATTATCAAGAGGTTACTCCATAGAACAAGATAAAACTATAACAACATTCATTTTGTGGGTAATAAAAGTTCTAGAACATATTTTTTGAAGTAAAAGGAAATTAAAACAGTACTTTTAGACCTGAAAATATTCTATAAAGCAATAGTTATTTAAAAATTGGCATTAGCTGCAAAAGAGAAAGATCTATAAATAGTACAAGCAAGATGAACAAAAAACCAAAACCCCAAGTCATTAATCTTATATTTGATAAACTACAGAGTACATGGACTATTTTGAAATATGCTTCTTATCTATCAGGGACTACTGAAATAATGGGAAAGCAGTATGGCAAAAATAAATAAATAAATATAAGTTTTAGACAGTACCTTCTACTGTATAGCACAATAAATTACACATGGAAAAGAAGACTAAAAGTGAAAGATCACATCATTTTAATGAAAAAAATGAATGAGAAATATTTCACAATCATGGCTGGGAAGAACTTTTTAACCACATAATGGAGACATGAACAAAAAAGAAATTTTTGATTTAATGAAGTTAAAAGAATAGTGACAATAAATTCAATCAAGAGAAGGGGAATTGCCAATTCCAAAATATGTTAGTGTCAAATATCTCTAAGACCTGGGAATTTAGGATATATAAATAATTAGTATAAATATATGATACCTAAAGCTATTTTCCCAATATATAAGTGATGGGAGGATATGAATAGTTTTTGAAAGAAAAATGCCAAAATATCAATAACATATAAAAGATTACTTCACAAATTTATAAGAAGAAGAAAAAACTTTTAATTTAAAACTACTCTCAAGTTTTACTTCACAACAAGAAAATTGACATATACAACAAAGGATAAAACTATTCAATGTTGGAGGAGATTTCAAAAGATAGTAAAATGGTAGATTGCTGATTTAGTTATTTTTTCATTCAAACTTTACATAAAATAATTTAAAACTACTCCCAGAAAAAAGAGTGTTTTGAATGTCCATGCTTTTCACCAAGATGTTTGAACATTAGTATTTTTTGACCAAGAGATCACAGTGATGGCCACATACTCTGTGAAAATTATTCATATTAGAAAATTTTGTTGTAGCAACTAGAAAGAAAATGATTCCCCACTATTATATGCTAGCTAAAAATCAACAACAACAATTGTGGTGTATGTTATAATGGAATATTATTGCTTCATAACAAAAGACAAAAATGAATTTGGTGACAGGTGAGAAGATTTGTATGAACTGATACAAAATAAAGTAAGCAGAACTCAGAAAACACTCACACTATAATAATGTGAGTTGAATAGACAACAAAATATTATGGAATGGGGGGGCGGAGCTAAGATGGCGGAGAGTAAGCAGTGACTTCTCCAAGCTCCCGGAGAATTTCGTCCTTGGGAACTAAAAAGTAAATTTGAGTGGATTTAAGAGTGACAGAACCCATTGGGAGACAGAGAGTGACAGATTCCCAGCCCAGAGAAGTGCCTAATCAGGTCAGGGCAGGGAAAACGGAGCACACAGGAGTGGCACCAGTGCAGACCTGACAGCAGAGTGCGGCAGACTGGGAAGCCCCACCCAGCAGACTCACCCAGCTGGAAGCTTCTGCAGCCCTCTCACAGCCCAGGTGAGGACCGAGGGAACTGGGTAGGAGGGAACACAGGGCACATAGCAGAGTCAGCGGTTTTTCCTGGGCCGCAACCCGCGGCCTGGATTCTTGAAGCCATGTGCCCAGACTTTCAGAAGTTGGGATGGAGGAATGAAATCTAGGGGCTCTCATCCCCCTCCCTGACACACAAAAAAATCAAGAGCTAAAAGCCCCACCTAGAGTACATTCTTACATTAGGGTAAACAGCCCCAGGCTTGGAAATCACTGAGGAAGGGGGAAGGGAGATTGTACTGTACCGGGCTTAACCCAGGTGGGTGGAGCCAGCAAGCGCTAACAACAAAAGCCCAGGTGTGCTTTAGAACCACCTGGCCAATCAGCAAACCAAAGCCCCACCCTTCTACTACAGTGAGCCTGCCTGAGAAGCAGCCCAGAGAAAGAGGTGGAAACCTGAAACAGACTACCCCCGGCCTCAGGTAACTCAGGGGAAACACCAAGATTC